>VWZX01007460.1:4631663-5137319 GCA_013399015.1 Galbula dea
GCAGCGGCACCAGCAACAACGGCAACAGCGGGATCGGCGGCGGCGGGAGCCGGACCGGCGGCAGGAACAGCGGGAACGGCCGCCAGCCAGAACGGAGCCGAAGGCGACCAGATCAACGCCAGCAAAAATGAGGAGGACGCGGGGTAAGCGCCGCGCTTCCCTCGGCGGGCTGAGGCGGGAGTAGGCCGCTCCTCCCCCTCCCTCTTTCCCCCGGGCGCCATGTGCGGCGGCGGAGCGCGGCCGCTAGGCCCCGACGCGGCCTTTCGGCGGGAGCGGAAGCGAAGCAGGCGGCTGGCGCGCTCCGCCGCCCTGGGCTCCGCTCCGCCCGGCGGGGGAGGGCGGCGGGCGGCCCCGCTGCGGAGGGATCGGGCAGGCGGTGAGCCGGAGGCCCTGCAGCACCAGCGCTTCCTTTGTTCTGGAGCTGCCTTTTGTTGGCGCCATGTGGTGGCGGGGGGAGGGGCGGGGAGCGGGTTTGTTGCCGTCGCACGCTGTAAAATGGAAGGGGATTTGCCTCGGCTCGGCTCGCATCCCGCCGGTTTTCTTCCTCCTTCCCCCTTTTAACGAAAGAAGTGGGTGGAAGGAGCAGGTTTTTGTCGGGGGATTGTGCTGGTTCAAACTTGATGGGGATCGCATTGACCTATCGCTGTCAGTGTAAACGTGAACATGTTCTGTGTAACGTATGTTAGAAAATCCTGGCTTTGGAGGCTGGTCGGAGTAAACTAAATATTTTTGGAGGGACTAAAGGAAAACCAGCATGATTGAGACTGTACGCTGTGTTTGAACTAGTAAGAGCGATTTTAGTGTACTACTTTGCAGCATTGTCAGAAAACCGCTGATCTCTTGGGAGTGATGTCTGAAGGAGTAAGTGTAGCTTCGCTTTGTTTTGATGGTGGCATCCTTGTATACAAAAGAGTAATTTTTTGACGTAGTTGGTCTTTTTACATGCTTGACCTGAAAATTACCTGCTTGTTTCTCAAGTATGTCTTTGTGATTCAAGCTAGCCCATGTATTTCATTGAAACTCCCTTTGTTATCCCTGGGCTCTGAACCCAGAGGGTCTGTTCCCTGAGGTTGAACAGAGCTGAAGCCACAGTAGGTGCAATGGATATTACGCTGTAAGGGAAAGAGTAAGACTTGCACAAATTTCCTATTAAGTTAGAGCGAGATGTATTTTTTGCAAACAGTAGAAGGATTGACAATCAGGCCTTCTGCCTGTATGTGAATTTTCTTTTTACTGTTTCAGTATTCTGCTCTGAAAAGTGGGTGATGCTCTTTCCCTTCCTCACATAGGAGGTGACACGCTTCAGCCCCAAATCTGTGTGAAAAGCAGTAATTTAGAGGGATTGGCCTTCGTGGAAAATGTATCACTGTGCTAAAACAAGAGCTGTCCAAGGCAGAGTTCAGAGTACTGATGTTATTTTGTTAAGAGCTGAAACTTTAATTTAGCTGCACTAATACAGTCAGGAGGAAAAAGACTACATGTTAAAGAGTGCAGTTATCCAGTTTTTGCAGCTTCTGAAGGCAAAGCCAAATACTAGGAATTTGGTCTCAATTTCAAAGGCTTTATGTTGTGTAGATCTCATTCGTTCAAATTGCAAACCAAAGGATTGTCAACTAGAAAGTTTAATACCCACTGCTATGGTAAGAGGTGAATTTAGCACCTGGCAATCTCTGTGTGTACCACAGCCTCATTCTGACAGTGCAAAGCACCTAAAGCTGCCTGCAGACAAATTCCTGTCATCCCTCAACCATTGAGCTTCTCTTGATCATTCTGTTAAGTGCAGTCAGTGATGATAGGGATGCTATGGAAAACCACTGTCAGTCTGTACAGATTATAGCAGTCATGCTTGGTCAGTAAGCTGTTGTGATGAGAAGGAATCAATCACCTTTTATTGGAAGGCTTAGTAAACTTTGTAAGGCCTTTTCTGTAAGGCTCTGTTGTAATGGCTCCAAGAAGCACACAGACTTGACTTGGACCCTCTGTAGCATGCTGCACTTGTCAGTTAAGAGGCCACAGCTTGATACTCTGAAAAAAAAAGGGTTTAGCCTACAAAGGATATGGTTTCCTCCAGATTAAGGGAAGAAAAACCCTGTAGCATACACAGGATTTTTCTCATGTTGCCTTTTGAAAGTACAGGTGTTAGTTCTAGTATATCGAAGTCACACAAACACCAAAGCCAACTTTACTAGTTTCCAAGGTGCTGCTAGCTTCTAGTGCCAAATCTGGGTTGCCTCTAAAGAGAGTAACAACAACTTAAACTGCTTCAGTCTATAGTTAGATAAAAAGGCTCCAATGCTTTTGCAAACTCAGAAAATATAAAATACAGCCATGTTATTAATGTTTTAATTTGAAGAGTGCCTTATTGGCTGATCTGAGGTTTGTTAGCTTCACTTTTACATTACATTTCACTAGTACTTGTCTCTTTTGAGATGCTTCAGAGGATATTTTGTGTAGGAATGTGGGCAGGGAAGTGCTATGTTGGCCTTCCATGACAGGAAACACTACTAATGGAGATTGTCATGTAGTACTGATGAAGACAGAACTAGAGTCAGTAACTAAGCAGGAAGAAGTGCACAACATAGTAGTTAGGGCAGGTCCAAAGTCCCCATCTGTTGTATGTGACTGTTCTTTGAGGTCACAGATACCTGGTTTAAATTTTGCAGCTCATTTTTAAGGCTAAATTTTTTACAGCCATTTCTCCAAATCCTAAAAGAGCTCAACTATTTTGGTGAATACTTTCAAAGCAGTAGGGAATGAGCCCAGATTCTTCCAAAAACCCAAGTTGGCAGTAATTGACATGAATACTGCTTTGTAGCAAAACAGAAGAATGCTGTTGAA
The DNA here is from genome assembly GCA_013399015.1 of Galbula dea. Taxonomy (NCBI): domain Eukaryota; kingdom Metazoa; phylum Chordata; class Aves; order Piciformes; family Galbulidae; genus Galbula; species Galbula dea. Next base: position 4,634,502 of record VWZX01007460.1, read on the forward strand.
AAAACAAGTTACTGATGAGGAATATTTTGGGCAATTTTTACTATTTCTGATATATAAAACCTGGTATAAACTTCAGGGTGCAGTTCCCTCAGAGGAAGAGGGGAAAACCACCCTTGTGTGCTCTTATCACTAGCTTTTGAGAAGATGGAAGTGTTTAACTTCCATCAGCTTGTCTTGTTTCTGACAATGCTGCTGAAGTGTGTACCACTGTGAGGATCTTGCTGCATGTGCTTGTCTGAAGTGCTTCCTGAATCTAAACAGCTATTACCTTTCTGAAATTTCAGGAAGATGTTTGTTGGTGGCCTCAGCTGGGATACAAGCAAAAAAGACTTGAAAGATTACTTCACCAAATTCGGTGAGGTAACTGACTGTACGATAAAGATGGACCCTAACACAGGAAGATCCAGAGGCTTTGGATTTATTCTCTTCAAAGAACCTGGGAGTGTTGAAAAGGTGAATTTAAGCTTCATATTTCAGGTTCTTAACTTCTACTAAGGGGGAACCTTTTCAGCTTGAGTTAATCATATCAAACTGCCTTTCAGGTTCTGGAACAGAAAGAACACAGGCTAGATGGACGACTAATTGACCCCAAGAAGGCCATGGCAATGAAAAAGGATCCAGTGAAGAAAATATTTGTTGGTGGACTTAACCCAGAAGCCACAGAAGAGAAAATCAGGGAATACTTCGGAGAGTTTGGAGAGGTGTGTAGTATTATTTTAGTAAAAACTAAAGTATAGTCTCCAGTTGCTGTTTAGTTCACTAAAAATTTGCAAGTTGCAAATTACATTAATTTCAGATGTATTAAGCCTTTGGTAATGTGTCCAGAGGCTTCAATCTTGAGAGCAAGGAAGGTGCATACTGCACTAGATGTTTCCATTGCTAGTTAGATATCCTGTCTTTAAGTCAGACCATTTTATCTGATGGCAAACTTGTTTCTAAGACTTGTAAAATTGAAACCTCCAGTCTGAAAGTTAGTATAGGAAGAACATTGCAGCTTTGGTGTTGCATAGTAGGCATAGATAGGTAAAACTTTAAAGTTTTGCTGTCCCAAATGCCATGCACTTAAGAATGTTCTAAAATACGAGTCTGAAAACAGTATTTCGTGTCCTCAGATTGAAGCTATTGAACTTCCAATGGATCCAAAGACCAACAAAAGGAGGGGGTTTGTGTTCATCACCTTCAAGGAAGAGGATCCAGTGAAGAAGGTTTTGGAGAAGAAATTCCATAACGTCAGTGGAAGCAAGGTAGAAACTTTGACTTGTATATTTTTGTCCAAGTCATCGAGTGTAATTCTGTAGACTTCTGCTCTCAAGATACCAAAATTACAATGAGGACATCTTGAGTTCACCACAGGGGTGTGTTGCCCTAAGTTCAGTCACAGAATCTACCAAGGTTTTATGCCCCTATTTCTGGGTTTAATACTTGCTATTTCTAGGGGCTTTTGTATGTAAAGTATCTAATCAGATTCATTATATGCATGTAGAAAAATTTGCTTATTTAACTATCAGTCTAGTAATAGAAGCCATTTCAACAGATACATAACTATTTTCAACATAGAGCACTTGCATAAATTTAATGCTTACAAGCACTAACTTTGTAAGCAGCTGAAACTGGCTGTCTGACATGGGGCCAGCTTCTGGTGTCTTCTCTGAGAAGGTCCCCCTGCTACCAAAACCTTGTTACATAAACCAAATACAAGGATTCAGAGTAAATTTATGCTTATGGCAACTCGGAGCTGGTCAGCTGGTTATGGGAACTATTGTAAAGGTAGTGTGAAATGCTCTTAACAGCTGATGGCTTATCTATGAGAGTAGTTACTAGAGGCTCATGTGTCAAGCTAATGAGGACTGGAGGCAAGTGATGTGCAGGCTGGAGGTGTTCATCTTCTCTTGCTCCAGGGCCAGCGCTGACCATACGCTAACTTCAAAGCTGTATTAGATCTGGTCCTACTGTCTGACACAGTGACCTTGCACTTAAGACAAGTCTTGACTCAGCACAGAGTAAACTTTGGCAATCATGCACTGATAGCTGTCAAGAGACAGTACTTAGCACATTCATCTCTCCTGAAAACAGACTTCATTGCTAAGAGAGCTAAGAAATCTTACCTGTATTCAGTAGCTATGGCTTATTGTCACAGCAATAAGAGCAGCTTACCTTACAGCTCGTGTGGTGTAGAATTCCAAGCCAGGCTTGCTCAGGTGCTGCTATCACAGGCATTTATTCCTTTCCTAGCAGCAATGGCTTTCATCTCTGACTGTGCACAGATTCAGGAACTAGGAAGCTGGCTGACAGCTTGAACTGCAGCTTGGGAACCTGTCTTGAAAATGTCAATTCTGGTTGTTCTTAGCTGTTCTTAGTATTTAATAGGCAATGATTTCAAGTGTCAGCAGGTTTACTGTACAGTCCAACACAGATGCTTAGGGTGTACAAAGGCCATCAGGAAAAGTCCTGATGAGTTTCTCGGAGCCTTGTTCATCCAGTGCAGCTCAGGTGAAGTGGTCCAACAGCAACAGCCCTGTCTTGGAGGTTGTATCAGGGTAGAGGGCAGCCTCTTGGCTCCTACAGGAGCAGTGGCTGTACTGAGGTGCCCTTTGCACCTCTTCCATAAGGGAGTTAATAGCAGAGAGTAGCCAGTATTAAAATACTGTGAAAGCAGTGGCCTGATTAGTGTGGCCAATACTGACTGACCTTTATCTTCCATGGGAAGCTGGTAGAAGAAAATAGGCATTATAAAATACTCTGAAAGCAATGCCCTGCTTTGAATGGCTGACAGTGACTTACCTTTGCCCAGGTGGCACAATAAATCAGCTGCTTCTGGATACGCCCCATCACATGGGGAGCACAGCATATATATCCCTCCTTTGCCTCTGGAGCAACCTCTGGCTTTCCTAGGTGGTTAGGCTGGGTACTACTGCTGCAAGACAGTTATACTCTCTTGGTTTTTATTTTCAGTGCGAGATTAAGGTAGCACAGCCAAAAGAAGTTTACCAGCAGCAACAGTTCAGTAGTGGTGGAGGAAGAGGTAGCTATGGAGGAAGAGGCAGAGGTGGAAGAGGCGGCGGTAAGTACCACACACACTACTTTAGTATGGACACATTCTAAATAAGTTGTGTGTACTAAAATGGGATTTTGTGGATGGTTTTCCCTTCTATAGCTCAAAGTCAAAATTGGAATCAAGGTTATGGCAATTACTGGAACCAGGGTTATGGGAATCAAGGATACGGCTATCAGCAAGGTTATGGTGGCTATGGAGGCTATGATTATTCAGGATATGGGTATTATGGATATGGACCAGGCTATGATTACAGTAAGTAAAGAGAACTGTATTGGGTATAAGCAAACGTAACTAATTAGCAGTTTAATGCATTTGTTTTCTTGTTCATAGGTCAAGGCAGTGCAAATTATGGGAAGACACCAAGACGTGGTGGTCATCAGAATAACTACAAGCCATATTGATCAAACTTATTCAGGTATGCAGTGGCATGGTCTCTTTTGGAAAATGACTGCATAGGTTTTGTATACGATGCTGTAGATGGATTATTTCAGTTCTGTACCAAATTTAACTTTACAATAAATTTCTATGGCCTGTTAAATGTGCATCTTACTTGGAAGAGCTCCCTGGAAATGTTTTACATGTTTTAATACTTACAGATAACTAGTTGTCTAGACAGTGTGGTGTGTAAATTTCAGCATTGCTGAAGATATTAATTAATGATTTTATCAATAGGTTAAACTGAAACTGATTTTGAGGGTCTGCTTAAAGCTGCAGCTCTGCATCTAGGGACTGCCTCTTGGAGTTAACTATGGACTCTGCATTACTCCAGTTGTACAGAATGAGATGCATCTTAGGGAACCAGTGTCACTTTCCACCTTTTTATTTTGTATTGTTTTTGTGTCATACATTTCCTGTAATGGAAGTGTTAATTTTACTGTACTTTTTGGTACCTTTTTGGAATCTAATGTATTGTAAGGTATTTTACATGTGTTCTGATTCACCATGAAGCTATCCTAGCTTTTGAAATAAAAAAGGCGTAATCTAGTGTCTTGTGCCATTCTTCAGCTGATGTATTAGTAAAATGCCAGTATGCTGCTCCCAGAACTTAGGTCGTGGCAGTACCTTGCTAGATGAAGAGTTGTGCTTAAACGTTTTTAATTCTAAAACTAGAAGGCTGTAGGTACTAGTTGTACTTATTTGCAGTTAAGTGGCAGCTAAAAAAACTGCAGTCACTTCTGCCTGGAGGTTATGGAGAGGTTATGGAGGAGAACTGGGGTGGAAAGCCCCAGCTGTTGTGGAGGCTGTGCCAGTGGCTCATGTTCTAGATGCGCGCAGAGGCTCAGCGTAACTGCGTTAGTGTCTGCATTGTAGGGCTCTGCTAGTTGGGGCCAGAGGCATAGATAGGTTTCAGGTAGGGTTTGGGAGCCTGGACAGCATGGCAGGAGGAAGCTGAGGTGTGCAAGAAGCTAGCTGCACTTCCTGCATATTTCACTGGTTTGAGTCTGAGACTTCCTTACAAGTTCTTAATAGTCTGTACACCTGCCTTGAGAGACAGGTTAGACATGAAATTACCAATGCAAAGTCAGAAGTTTTGCAGCCTTTTTGTGTATCAAAACAGGCTAAAAGTTCCACTGAAGTTGTTGTTGGAAAAACAGCAAAACATCTTTCTCTAGAAATGAGTAGCCAGCTAGAAATATGCTTTCCTTTTTTGACTAGTTTACCAGTATTTCAAGGCAATAACTGTCATGTGATTTGCCTGTCTTGCTGCAGAATAGTCCAAATCTCAGTTTTACAAATAAGTAGCAAGTGCTGCTGCACAAAGTAAACATCTGATCTTCGTTGCAGCAATTAATTTGATTTTTGCTTTCCTTTTAAAACTGAATCTGTCAGTTTTTCTTATACTAAATTCCATTTGAACAAATGGGAACCAGCTGTGGAATCAAATCAAATAACGAAGACAAGACATAAACAGATGTTACTAGTGACCTTTCCAGTTGTTTTTAACACGGGATGCAGTTATTGCTGCAGGGACTCTTTATATGCTGCTCCCTGCTGGCTGTCCTTGAAAAGAAAAACTTGCAATGAAGTTTGAAGTCTATAAGACTGCTTTTTTTGGGAGGGAGTTAAGTGGAAATCCTGAATATTAATTAAAAAGATTAATCAGATTTTAAATCTGATAGTTGACATGACAGCTTTACAGCTGTAATATGTAAAGTAATGCCCAGCTTATTTGCTAAGATCACTGAAACAAATGAGTACAGTATTTAAAAGTATTACTGTCTCAAGATACAAAATTGAAATGCTCTACTCTTGCATACTTTTACTTGTTTTCTTATGAAGTAAGGGGTAGCAGAGTATTTTTCTAGCAAACAGTTTGCCTTCCAGCAAGGAATTTGCATACTATCAGGATCATACTGCTGCAGTAGTTCTGGCTAGTGTCTTAGCAATAGTTTGTCAGCTGGCTGTTTACTTCAGTGGTTTCTGGAAGTAGGTTCTTGGGTAATGCTTCCTTGTCAGGTGATGTGGCCTTAAGCAGAAATTGAGGATACTGGTACTTAAATGCAGAGCTGGCTTTCCCTTTCTTTGCATGCAAAGTTTGTGATACAAAGAATGTGTTACTGTCTGGTGGAAGTAAGGGCTTGTGCACAAGGTTTTTGCTCATGGCTGTAATGTACTCTTAATGTACTAACCCTACTTGGGTATTTCTTGAGGACAGAATATTTTGTAAGAACTGATATGGGAGCCACAGCTCTCAGCTGTCTGGTCCTCATGCTTTTGATGTTGTTATGAATTTGGATCTGAAGTTTGACTTAACCTGGTCACTGAGACTGTTTGTTGAATATAGCACTACTAGAGACCTTGTTATAAAACTGGCTGCTGAAACCGGTTAGAGGAGCCTGGGAAGAACTGGGTGTACTGGAAGCTAGAACAGCATTTGCATTGGTAGCAGCAGATTTTTAAAAAGTAAGAGACCCTATTGGCTCATCTTAATTTGCAGAAGTTGTAACATGAAAGAGCATAGATTCAGATAATGTAGTTTATAGTAGCTACTAGAAATACATTCCTTTATAAGCAGTTGTAGGTAACGCTGTTTTAAATAAAACCCAATTCCACACTTCTGCCAGAGTTGAAACAAACTCTTGTAAAATTTATTTCTGAAAGCTTTGGCTAATAACAAGATAAATGAAAATAACAAAATCAAAGGTAGCTTATCTGGTATAAGACATGCTAGGATGAAGATTAAATGTGCATTATTATAGTAGAATAATGTTTCTTAGTAGATGATCTTGAACATTGAACATTGTCTGAAACCTATGGAAAGAAAATGTTGGGGTTTTTTTGTAAAAGCATCATTAAAAGGAATCTACTTCATTGCCTCATTTTCACTTACATTCTAAGTAAGTGGCATACTAGTACTGTACTTAGTAAGAGGCTTTTGCATTCTTGGTTTCCTGTAGAAAATAAAGGCATTCTCCTTGCTTAGTTTAGATTGTAGACAAGCATATAAAGTTATTAGGCCTTTCACTGTTGAGCAATCTTTCTGTTCTCAAGTTTTAGTAGTACAAACAGCTGTATGTCTTTTCATTAACTTGCTAAATAAAATATTAACACATTTTTCTTGTGCCTGCTATACTAATATTGCACTGAACTAAAAGCATGTTCCTCCTTAGCTCAGGGCCCATAGCACTGTCAATCTAATATGGTGTTTGAGGCCACCCATGATGACACTGATCACAATGATGTATGGTACCTTCCTGTCTAGATACCCAGAGTTTTAATGGGCACTTGGTTGTCTTTTAGTCAGAGTAAGTTGAAAAAGTACTAAGTGTACCAAAGGGTTAGTGAGGTGTTAACTGTAAGTGTAGACTTCGCTCATGAATATGTGGCAAAAGGAGTTGCAGCTAGGTGTTCTCTGTAAGCAAGCTAGAGGGACCTCAACAGATACTTAGATTTACAAGGCTTCAAAGAAGTTACAGGACTTGGGTCCACAAACTTCTGAGCATAGTGGTAAATTGTTGCTTAAGCATGACATAGCAGCCATGAACTTGAAGTGGTCCTGCAAAGTAGTCAAAAATGCTCTAGAGAACAGAATGAAATACTATTTCAAAGTCATATTAACTAAAAGAGGAACTATGGTAGTAGAAATACTGTTTATAGGGCTTAGCATGAATTAAGCTCTTAACATAAATAACAGCTCTTCATAAAGCTGTTAACATAAGTGGAGGTTCCCAGATTGTAGCATGCAGAATTTACAGTTCTCCTGTCCTTAATCATAAAGCTTCCCAGACAAGCATAGCATGCTCTAGTGGTAGGCATTTCTGGGACATGTTGGACCTAGCTTGGAAAAAAAGGAATACATCTAGTGTTAAGAAGTGTCACGCTCTGATGGAAGGTAGCTGTGAATACCAGATGCACACAAGTCTGGTCTGTGATTCTAAATTGCCAGAAAGTCCTCCAAACTGACTTAAAGTATTTTTGAGGAAGCTTGGTCTTACTCTGCTGCAAGTGACAATGCTTGGGAAGTTATGTTTAAGGACTCTTGACTTTTAAGTAGTGTTAAGGATGAATATAGTTAAATACCTGCTCAGGTAGAACAAGTGGATGTTTTCTGTTGGTTCAAATGTTCTTTTTCCATAGCTGGAGAGAGAACAAGCAACAATTCAGCAAAACTGAGAAGTTTTTGCACTGACTTGGGTTAGTACTGAGTGTGCAGAAGTTGTAGAAAAGCCAAGTGGCAAATGCACACAGATTATGGTTTTCAAGAATGCAATTTGGACAGCTTTTACCAGTTGGCCCTTTTCAGATAGGTAAAGCCTTCAACCTCTGCCAGAGCAGAGGTATTTTAAAAGGCACACATCTGTGGAATAAATATTTTTGTTAGAGTTACTTTGTTCTAGAAGTGAAGGCTTAACTTGGATTGACCAAGAGTAATTTTCCTATGTGCTCAGCATCTACCATCTTGGCTCTGTTTTAGCACTTCTGAAAAGCAGGCTCAGCATTGACTTTGAGGCTGTCCCAAAAGCAGTCCTCTATGGGGCAGTTTTGATCTGTATTACCTGTTAGGAGCTTGTCAATCGTCTCCACAACAAATTTTGCATCCTCCATACTGAAGCACATTGGGGGCTTGAATTTAAGGACATTTCTTCCTGGTCCATCTGTACTCAGTAGAATATATTCTTCCTTAAGTCTAGAAAGAATAACAAAGAATTATTTATGTTTATCTTTGCACATAGTTCAGAAATACTCAGAAGCATCAGCATGGAGGCTAATGCAGAAAATGCCTTTCTGCACTGACTGGTTTCTTTTTCAGCCAGTTGGCTACATTTTAACAGATACTGAGTGGCAAGGCAAGGCTAGGCTACTCTGTAATTGTGTGCTTGCCTCCCACATTGAGGGATGGAGGCTCTAGGGGGTCGTCCCTGTACCTTGTTATTAGATCCTCTGCTTCAGCTGTGGCTGGGGTCCTTTCTACTTGATCCTTGATTAAGTCCACTCCAATAAATAAACCAGAACCCCTTAAAAACAAACAAAACCAAACCAGTTAATCTGTGTCAGAAGGAGCTGCAAATAAACTACAAAAATTAGGTTTTTGTGAGACCAAACTTTTACTGCATGAGATTTACCTGAAGTTTGGCTAGTGACAGAAAAGGTATTGCTGTTCTAAAGAAAGGAACTATTACAGTACAGCCTTTCATCTGCTCAGAACAGCAGTTGCAGGACATGATGTTAAGCATTTTTCATCCAGCTCGTTAATTCTGTTCTTGTGCATTTTGAAGTAAAGAAATCAAAACAGGAAAGTGAATTCCTTCAGCAGCTAATAAGTCAATAAAGCAGTACTGGTGGAGAGTGGTGAAGTGTATCAGTTTTGATAAGCTCAGGTTTGTTTTAACTGAATGTATGGCAGGCTCTTGATTTTTGCTACAAACACAGATTGAATGAACTTCTTAAAACCACAATCAGTTAGAATGAGTTGTTCAACTGAACCAAACAAAACCAGCTAAAAATGTAAATAAGGCATTGATACCTGACATCCCCAATGATAGGATGCTTGATTTTCTGCTCATTGAGTAGCTTCATCAAGAAGTTGCCTACTTGTGTGGCATGAGCCTGAAGGTGTTCCTTCTCAATCACATCTAACACAGCTAATCCAATTGCACATGAAACAGGGTTTCCTCCAAACTGAGCTCAGGAAAGGAACAGCCATACATAGAGCCATGGAAAAGGAAGGAAGATGCAGTCATGTCACTGAAACCGTAGCCTCAATGATGTAATGAGCATACAGTCATTTTTATCAAGTGGAGCAAGTAGATAAATTATATACTAAAAGATACAAATAATATAAACAGTAACTGTGTGAATGATGAAGTTTATAAAAACAGTGTATGATTATCTGATTTTAATGCTTAGACTCCTGTAGAGGAGGCGAGTTTAGGCCAACTTTTTACTTACTGTATTAAAATACTCCACTCCTGTTGCCGCAAACGCTTCTGCAATTTCTTTTGTGGTTGCTACACAGGCAATAGGGTGCCCATTTCCTATTGGTTTTCCCATAGTGACAATATCAGGTATAAAATCTTCTCCCTGAAGCTGGAATGCCCAAAAGTGCTTGCCAACCCTGCCAAAGCCAACTTGAATTTCATCAGCAATAAACACACCTCCTGCCTTGTGCACATGCCTGTAACATAACAGATGTTATTGTCTCTTAAGAGGAAATGGAACATAATAATATTTACTGTTTGAGAACATGCAGGAAACATTACTTGGCAAACTTACAGGAAACCAAACTTGTACAGGCCTATATTCTGTATCATCTTTAAAAACAGGTTTTTGCTGTTCAAGTTTACATTCTGATAGGAAGGTACAGTCATGCTTATCAAGCTACATGCTGCAGCAGGCAGAGAATTTTTTGGATCATCTATATTTAACAAGTATGTTAATGAAAACCAAAGATAATGAATGACCACTTACTGGGCAACCTGCTGAAAATAGCCTGCTGGTGGAATGATTTGACCACCCACACTTGGCAGAGATTCAGCAAAAAATGCAGCAACCTGAAACATACAATAGCATGTAATGTTTGAACACAACAGAAAGTTGTGGAAAATGTTAGGAATTGGCAAACTCTTTGTCATGAGATGGTTCTTGCATTATTAGGTGATTTTGTTTTCTTTTTGACAAGGCTATACCACTTAGCTCAGTAATCCTTAATGGCAGTGACAGTCAGCCATGCTCATTTCTATGGCTAAGACAAATGGTTAAGGAAATGACTTCTTACCTTCCTGCCTATCTTATGTGCTTGCTCAATAATATTTACCACTTCATTAGCATAGGCTGTTACTGAATCTTCATGGTCTTCTCTATAAAGTCCTCTGTATGTATCTGGAACAGGAGCCTATACAAAGGAAAAGCACCTTATATTCAGCATATCATAAGACAGACCTCATTAAATTGACAATCAGTTGATAGTTAGAGGCTGAAGTACATACCACATGGACCCATTCCTTTTGTCCTCCTAGATTTCTGAATTTATATGGGCTTATGTCAATCAAGGATGTCAGATGTCCATGGTAAGCACTTAAAAAACAATCAGCAGAACTAAACAGTAATTTCCTCAGTAGCAAGAGTTCTTTAGGATTAGCATTATTGATAGGCAAGGAGTAGCAAGGCTCTGTCACCTGGTGAGAATACAGTTACAGCTCTGCAATTTCTATGAATGATCTTAGTACTATTTGGATTTTCTTTGTATCTTTGAAAATATGGGATGCAAAGGGACAGTACTGCTTGCCACTGGTTTGCTTAGACCAGTGATGAGAATCACAGCAGTGTAAGTCTTGAGCAGTATTACAAGACTGCAGAACAACTTAAAGGGATGTGTCTGGCCTGCTTCTGAATATCCTCCAGTAATGGAGTTTCCAGTCTCTCTGGGTATACTGTTGTAATATTTGACCACTTCCATAGTGAAAGTTTTCCTGTGTGTCATCAGAATTCCTCAGGTTTCAACTTAGGTCAGTTGTCTTTTTTCCTGTTACCACGTATCATCAGGACTGGCTCTTATCTTCTCTGCTCCTTCCCATTAGATAGTTGTAGTTGCAGTCAGATCTTTCTCGAGCTCTTAAAGCAGAAGAAATCCAATTTTCTTAACCCCTTAAGCCTCTGGCTCCTTACCCATTGTGTCAGGCCACTGCTGGCCTCCTTCCAGTATGTCAACATCTGTCATATACTGGAAAACTTAACTTCCTGGCTACAGTCTTTCTGTTACAACAGCTTTTCAGAAATGCTCTGACCACAGCCCAATCCTGAGCCTTATACCCCACAGTAAAGAAAATTGCCAGTGTACTTACTGGTCTAAAACAATAACATCCTCGTGGTTTGTATACTGCCGTGCCAGTCTCAGGGCGAGATCATTTGCTTCAGATCTGTCATTAAGAAAATGATGTTTCATTGCAGATCTCTTGAGTTTTGAAATTCTAACCCCCCCCCTTGCAATGCTGTTTGTGTGTCTGTAAAGAACAGACAGAACTTGATGCATGTCTCTTGCAGATCCCTCAGTAACCAGTACTCTTTAGGTAGAACTATTCACCAGAACAAAATCCATCTTACAAAGCTGCAGTACAGAAACTAGTTTGGGAATTGTTCTTTTTTTAGCTGTAGTTTGCTTGAGAATATGCCCTTTCACCAGAGCAGAAACATGCATTGTTACATTTAATTTTGATACTAGAAGTCATTGCAAGTTCAGACCAGCAAATTACTACAGTAAATATATACAGTTAATGTTCAGTAGTCTAAGGCCTTATATATAGAACAAAACCTTCTTAAATAAAGCACCAGTTTAATTTCAGAATAGAGAGCTTGCTACACGTGAACTTCAGAGTCACTGAAGTTTTACAAAACAACACAGTTTCTTCAAAAACAACACCCCATAACCCATGTTTTTGGCCAGTACCTAGTCATCCACAGCACATCATGCAGTTAGTCCTTGATAAAGCATTATATTTGTCTGCGCATACCTAGTGAAAATACAGTATCAATTCTGATACACTCAACTTACCCAGAATTCAGAAAATAAAAGATACATAACTTCTCAGGCAGTGTTTTGGAAAGTCTCTCTGCATAGTCGACCAAGTTGTCATGAAGATAACGAGAATTAGTATTCAACATCTGATTTTGTTCATGGGCTGCTTTTACTATATCAGGGTGACAGTGTCCAACTGCAAGAGAGTGTGGAGAGTGGGTTGAGAGTTTTCATGTTATCCATGGTGTCCATTCATATACTAACTTAACATGTATTTCTTTAATAGTACAGATATTGCCACAGATGATTATATTTTATCAGTGGGGCATTAATGATAGTGTCAGCAGTAAGCTTTCTCTAAACATTTTCGCCCCTCAAAAACTAAAATTGCCTGCTGCTGTACTCCAGGGTTTATAGTTAATACTGGAAACTGATACAGTTACACAAATAGGGTCTAAATTGATAGTTAGATTTAGTCATCTCCATAATTTAGGGATTTCGGAATCTGCAGGTCAGCTTTGCCATCAGAGAATTCTTAGCCCTGCCTAGGATGTTAGTGACAGCACTGACTGGTTAGAGAGCCTTCAGTTACTGTATGAAAGCAGCAGCTACTTCATAACACACAGTGAAGGCATCACACTGAGCAATAACTTGAACAGTAACTGAGCAGTCTGTGGCTGTACACTTAGCAGTAACTTGATTAAACACAACAGAATGGCAGGATGGTGGGAGTTTTGCACTTAAGTGCTTTACTTAAATTTTCATAGAAAAAAAATAAATCACACAAGCATGTTTATAGGAAGACAGAACAAGAGACAAGTCTGGAAAGCACTTTCACAGACTCTGAAGTTCAAACGTGAACTCTTAATTTCCCAAACGACAGGTTCACTTTTCCAGTTAAACAACTCCTTCCCCAATACATTTCAATAGTGGTAAAAAGTACTGATTGTTCTTTTTTCTGCTTAGAAAAACATGCTGGCAAGTAAGGTGACTTAATTTACCATGAGCAACGTTGTTGATGCAGTCAAGGTATCGCCTTCCCTGCTCATCGTACACATACTGTCCTTTCGCCTTCACGATCTTCACCGGGTCCGTAGGAAAAAACAGCTTGCAGGAAGAGCTGTGGAAGCAGCAGAAAGCAAAAGAATTCTTAAGTGAATTCTGGAAGTCACTTAGTTTATTCTGCTGGGTGACATTTTCCATTCAGCCAGTTAATCAAGAGAAAGAAATTTCCTCAGTTGGCCAGCACATGCCATCATCCTGCTTCTGGTCCCTACACCACAGCTTGGGAGGGGGAGGAGAACAAGCCTTGTGCTCTAAATCAAGGCAAATTTTGTTAGAGTTGCAGGGAAAAAACACACTCCAGAACTGAACATTCTTCATTGTTCACAAGGAATCTAGCCACAGTACACAGATAGGATTTACCACTATAGCTTCATCCAGTCTTAACTGTGGTTCCTTTACTATCTGCCCTTGGTCTTCTTGAAACCCTCTTTGGTGTCTCTTGCTTTGTGATTGTTTGTTTTTATTCTTGCTATTCTCACTCAGGTCCTGATTTTCCAGGTATTACAGTGTGGGTGATTGTTAAATCTGTATAAAGCTTCACTAACCTTTGCTGAAATTGAGTGATTTTAGAAGGCTGAGCTTATTTGAGTGTATTTATTTTGTTTCACTGTTTACGTACATTGCCAAATAGGTACAGTTAAAACACATCTGCCTAACTGGGAGTTGCAGAGATTTAGTTCTGAAGAGCAATGCCAAACTTTAATGCTTCTTACAATAAAAAATTGCTTATACAAAAGTGAAGTAATTGGACCATAAACACAAAATTACTGTGAAATGAACAAAAGACAATAACCAAATGAGAAGCTACTTCACTAGCCATCCCTGACAGGAATCTTACACTTTCTGTGTGAGGTGGTAGTAGAACAGTAAAGCAGTCAGATTTTTTGGTAAGCTTATCCTGACTGTTCAACAGATGCTAAGAAAGCACTTAGAGAAGCTGGGACTGTGTTCCCAGTAGCAGAGCAAACTGATTACAGAAATATTAAATACACAGAGTAGTATTCTTCAGGTTTGCATGACTAGCAGCATTTAGTTTCAGTCCAACTTCTGAAGTCATAAAAAGCAGAAAGATTAAAGTAGCTTTGGTTTTGAATATATACATGGCACAATGTGAAAAAGAAAACAAAGAAAAATACACTTTCCTGTAAGGGCGCCAGAGCATTGGACCAGGCTACTGAGAGAGGTTGTGGAGTCTCCTTCTCTGGAGAGATTCCAGACCGACCTGGATGTAATCCTGGGCAACCTGCGCTGGGTGACCCTACTTTAGCAGGAGGGTTGGACTAGATGATCCCCAGAGGTCCAATCCAGCCCTTCACCATGCTGGGATTCTGTGAGAGCATTCCCACAGTTAAAATAGAGCAGCTCCTCTGCCATTCCTCTAGCATCTGGAGAACTAGGATTTTTTTATCAGTTAAGGCAATATTAATAATGGGAAGTTTGGAGTTGAGTCTCTGTACCTAAGTCTCTCACACTGGGCAGACATATGTTGTTAATTCTGTCCAGTTTTTGGCATTAAGTTTTCTGAAGGACAGGCTCTAATACTAGCTTAGCCAGCTCTTCTGTCCGGGTATTATACAGGTTTATATAGTTAGTTTCATAATTCCTCTCCAAGAAACGCTAATTACTGCTAACACCAGTAAAATGAGGCTCTGCACGCTAATAGCACCTATCGCCTTTTGCGCGCCGTGCAGCTGGGGCGAGGCAGGACCTCAGTTGCCGTAGCCCCGGGAGCGATCGCTGTGTCCGTGGGCCGGGCTGGGAGCAGCCGCAAGTCGCCGCTGCCGACGTGCAGGCGGACGCGTGTGCGCCCGGGGCCTGAGAAGGGGCGAGAGCAGCCTCCGAGCAGGGCCCGGGACAAACGGCAGCGAGGCCCCGCGCGTTGTCTGCTCCCAGCCCGGGGCGGAGGCCGCGACCCCGCAGCTACGTCGGGCGGCCCCAGAGGGGAGCGCTCCCCGACGGCGGCTCCCTCCCCTTCCCGTAGCACTTACCCGATGAGCTGCCGCCGAAGGGATAGGGTCTCTTGCCGGGAGCGCGGCGCCGGCCTCATGGCCGCTCTCGCCGCCTCGGAGAGGCCCTGGCCGGGGAGGGGCCGGCTCCATCTGCGGGGCCCGCCCCGCCTCCGCGGCGCCCCCTGCGGGCCACGGTGCTGCCGGGTTGTACCGGTAACCGCTGGAGTCACAACGGAGGGGAGAAGCTTCTTGCCGTGACTGCTAGCAGAGGCCGCAGGAGGACACGGGAGTTGCTCGTGTGGCAGCTCCTCCAGCAGCACCGTAACCATCCCAGAGCCCAGCCCCTGCCCTCCCAAATAACATCCCAAAGGTAGCTGTAGGTAAGCCCATTTTTACAAGGAGTAGAACAGGAACTCACCAGGTGCTTTCAGGCTCCTCTGGCTGCCAGGCTGGACTCGTCATTTACAGCATCAGGGGAGTGGTGACTTCATCTTCGAGGTCTCATAGCACAAGGAGAGAAGGAGCTGCACCTACTGGGGTGCTGCAAGGCTGCTAGGAGGTAGCTCATGTGGGAACTGTACCTCATAGTGTTACACCACTGGTGGTGGCACATGGGCCTAGATCCCACTCGATTACCTGTGGCACCTCAGAGAAAATAACATTTCTGAGGATCCTTCAGGATCATTGTTACAGTTGTGACACACTCTCTTGTGAAATACTTACACAGCAAGGAAGTTGTTTTTTCAGCTGAAAATAATTTGGGGTGGTAGCCTAGGTGTTAAAAGTGTATTAAATATTGTTTAACACATACTTCACTATTTAAGCAAGTGATTTATATTGTAGCATTCTTGTCTTTGTTTGGTGACAGATAGGTGGATCCAACTGACTACTGAAGAGCCAATCCTAGGACAGGCAATAGTTAGGATTAAAGGAAGAAATGCTATCAGATTAGAGTGATCATTCCTCCATTCCTGTTTGATTGGAATTACTTAACAGGAAAACAGGAAGGTACAGAACCAGAAAGGGTGCTCTGGGATGAGTTGAGTCCACTGCCACTGAGTGTTCTATTCCATGACTGAATTTATAAATTTACCAAACTTTATTCTAATAGATGACAATTTTTTTTCCAAGTGCATGTTGGCATTCTTTTGTTTTAAACTGACATTTATTAAGACTCTAGAAAATGGAGCAGACCCTTTTAAAACTACACACTTGGCAGAATGTGTTGCAGATTAGGTATAGCCACCAACAATTATCCCTACCTGCAGTTATTTGATAAACACTGGAGCAGTTTCAGTTCTGTGTAATATGGAGAGTCCAAAACCAAACTGCTGTGCACTTTAAGTTGGATTGAATTTAGGAAGTCAGATTCAGTTGTTGCATAAAAGTAAGGATTTAAGCAACAAAAGACAGTGGAGGAAGAGTTAGTAATGGCTGTTAATCTTTATTTGAACTCTTGTCTAGTGAAGATATTTAGTAGCTATTTATAACAACCTAACCATTTACAGTTTGTAAAGCTTATTCTTGGTTACAAATGCAGAGTTCATTGTACATATTCACACAACTGGAAAAGCAATCTGTACAGAAAGACCATTTTTAAAAATCTAGTCTTTGCTTTTATTACAGAAAGCAGAAGAAAACATACTTTTGGAGGTCTCAACTTATGTACTGTTCATTACAGCTTTATACTAGAAATATATGATGCAGTACTAATTAAAACCATCTTAAAGTGTTAAAACAATGGCTAAGAAATACTGTTATTAATGCCTTCATTTTTAAAGGAGTTGTTCCCCAAAGAAATGAGTAAATAGAATACTTTTCATGGCCCATGCAGGATTAAAAACCACAAAGAGTTTGCAAATAAAGATGTTAAGTACATTTTCTGTATTTTTTAATAGCTATATATATTTCACTTTCAAGGTGATACATTTTACAGGCAGCTTTGTATAAAATACCAGGTAAATACATCCAAAACAACACTAATTTTCTCCAGCTGTCCACACACACAGAATAGCCCTTTCACCTCTGAACAGCCTTCCTGGGAGTGATGCAACCACTCACATAAATAAGGGACACTTGCATAACATAGTAGAGGATTAAGCCCTTATCAGCATAATTTCAAACCAGACAGATAAAAGCACACACTGCAGGTATCTTTTCTAAACTCTATAAAACAAGGGAGATTTTAATTTAGGATTTTAAACCTTAGCAGGTAGAGTTTGTCAGTGCTGTTTCAGAAATGCTAGTGGACATGCCAGTTTTCAAACATTTCTATGTCCAAAGTCATTTAATGCAAGAAAGCTAAGTGGCTTTCAGTTTGGACTGGTATTTTGTGCTGAGCATTCATCATACTGAATATTTTGGATCATGGTTTTTTTAAGACAGCAGAAAAAAGAACCCCCAAAAGCAACATAGCTTTTGCTGTGTTGTTTCACAACCTAGCAAGGAGTTGCTAGGTTATGAAATGATCTGTAAACCAGCACTCGGGCTGTGAGAACCTAACACAAAGAACAGCACACACAACAGGACTCCAACTGCCATTCTAGCTGATGACAACAACCTACTTCTACTGAATTTGGGAGTTCAGAGGGTAACATGGTAGTTGGAGAAGTGCATGTTTGATATGCACCCACCTAGCCTTAATCAGATCACATAAAATGCACTTTTCCTAGTCAAGCACACAAGGCAATGTTTAACAGCAGCAGGTGGGATTAGTGTCATCTCTAGATGCTTGGGTCATCTCCAGTTTAAGTTTCTGTTCATTAATATCTGTCTGTAAGAAACTGCACAAGTGAGCTGACTTCATCTCTGAGGCAGCTTCTGCCAGAACTTAGTGAACAAGGATTGATGGTTGTTGTAAGACACAGGAAAGCTGCAAATGTTCATCATGTATTTCCTAGTCCACTCTTTTGTCAACAATGCCACTTCTTAAGCATTGAAAACTCAACATTTCCCAGCTTTCCTGTGGTTTTTCCCAAGACTCTGTACAGTAGCATAGAGCCATGCAATCAATCTTAAGTTTTTCCATCATTAATTTCTAAGTGAGAGGTTTTCAGCACTTCAGCTGCAGGCTACACAATAGTTAGACATCTCTTTTGGTGTGCCATCTAATGGTACACAAGAATTGTTGCAGTAGCTCACCTGGGGATGTGAAAACACTAGAGGTAGTTTTTAGCTTTCAAATATAAATGATAATTGGGGAAAATGAAAGGTAGGAAATGGAATTCTTTCTTTCTTTCTTATTTTTTACTCACTGGTTTGCTTCAGTCTGCAATAGATCCCCCAAAACAGAGCTGTAAAGTATTGCAAACCATACTCATTCCAGTCAGGTTCACTGCAGTGCCAGGGACACAATTAAAAGGCAGGTGGATTCCAGTAGACAGCAGTGAGTCTGGACTAACTAGAAGGACTAGATCATAATGCTGTCCTGTAAAGCTGCCAAGGTCAGTATATGCCACAGGGATTGTCTTGGCAAGCTAAAGTGTCTAAGGCCTCTTGAAATCTATCCAGATACCTCACCTCTCATGTGAAAATCTTCCTTGTTAAGCAGTTGGAAAGCTGGCTGTGTTGCTAAGCACATCAGTAGATGCCTAACAGGTAATAATGCAGGAGCTGCAAATGAAATAATGATGGTCAGAGGTTTTACTCCTTTCCTGGACACCTTCTGAGAACACTCCTGCCTATGCTAGTGCAATCTGGAACCAAAGTCACTGGTCTGAATTCAGCCAGAGACCAACAGTATTTGTCCAAGTTTGGGAGCATGTAAATTTTGACATTATCAATTTTTGTTAATATTTTTGTATATCTTAACTATAAACCTCTAATCTGTAAAGA
Organism: Galbula dea; assembly: GCA_013399015.1. Classification (NCBI taxonomy): domain Eukaryota; kingdom Metazoa; phylum Chordata; class Aves; order Piciformes; family Galbulidae; genus Galbula; species Galbula dea. Next base: position 4,653,358 of record VWZX01007460.1, read on the forward strand.
AAATAGTTTAAAGCTTTGTGCTTTCAAATTTAGAAGTGGAAACTTGATAGATAACCTCCTACACCTAAACTTTATTTGTAGAATGCTTTTAATTGTCAGGGCAACAGTGGGACTAAAAAATCCCAAACAAAGTGAGAACATGATGGTATTTCCCAAGAAAGAAACACCAGATTTGGGGGGGAAAAAAAAAAAAGAATGAAAGTTTCTCTTGGTGTGCTGCTGTTATCCAAACACCAATTCCTACCATCTAGTTATGCAGAAGGTGTGTCCCTCCCTGTGTGTGCTGCCAGATAAGGGACAGTGGCATGGCACAACATGTACATAAAACTGGTTTCTCTCTATTAAAAGATCATCTCCTCTAGAGGGCAGCATTAAATCAATCTACAAGAACCAGGAAACCCAAGTTCTGACACTGCTTTATAACACATCCTAAATTTCCAGGTTAATAAGGCACAGTTCTACTGACCAAGGACAGTCATTTACCACTAAGATCAAGCTAGAACTTTTTGGCATTCTAACATTTTCATTAAGCTACACACTCCAGCTGGGGGAGTTCTTCCTTTCTGGGCCAAGATTCTGCTCACTGATTGCAAAACCATGTGCTACATAGAAAAAAAAAACAACAAAAACCTCAGAGATTCTTTGTGAGCTGTAGGCTGGTGAGATAGTAAACACTGCAGATTGAAGGCTGCTGGTGGAATCTAGTTCAGCAGTGTTCCAGCCAACACAGTTGTGCTCCAGCAGCTGAAATGGGACACAGAGCTTGCTCATAGGAGGAGGAGGAGGACAACATACCTAAACTAGAACACAGGCTTTCTGGCATGAAAGCCTTGCTCATCACAGACATGCTTCCTGGGTAGTGGGTTACTGTAACAGCATAAACCCAAAGGTAAAACCTGTATCATTCCTCATGGGTTAGTTTTCATCATTGCATTGGATGTTTTGAGCTGCTGAAACCTCACAGGCATTTTGCTGGTTTGCTTAAGGGTTTCAAATGCTGAATTTATGAAATTACAGAAGACAAAAGCTCACCTAAATATTTCATCTATTGGTTTCCTAAGAAGAAAACACATCAAAGTCTCTTACTGTTAGAAGAAACATTCTTATTTTTAAACACACAGGAGAAAAATCCATATGGAAATAGAGTCATCATCATTATATATACAGCAAGTGTTAGAAGCAGTGTAGACAAGAAAGGTGACTCCCTTCATGAGAGTAAAACAAAGCATGTAGCAGTGTCATCATTAAAAAGAAAAAGATAAAACCACAAAAAAACCAAAACCAACCAATCAACCCTAAAATCCCAGTGAATTAAGGCTTGGAAACAGTTTCAGTTTGGAGTCTGACTGGGTTTTCTCTTCCACCTGTTTTATAACCTAGAGAAATATTCCTGAACTCACTGGCCAAGCCCAAGATTCAGCTGCAAAACTCTGATTAAATCTCACCTTCCCCCTATCAGCACAGGCCATATCATTGGACTCATGCAGCCTCTTGAGCTACCAGCACACCTTCAGCACCCAACCAGAGTTAGACTTGGGATTATTTGGCCATGTTCCCTTCCCCTAAAAAATCCCATATTCCCCAGAAGCTTTAAGGAGCATTCCCCATGCTCACAGTTGGGTGCAGCATCACCACTCCTGGAGCACCAAGGGCCAGGACCCACAGAACCACAGTGAGCAGCAGCCCTAGCCTTAGCCACATAATGCTTTTACTGGGTCTTGTGGCTGGGTAGCACTGCCTGCAGAGCATTCTGGCTGAAAAACTTAACAGGTTTCAAGGGAGCTTTTATGCTCTTAGGACTCAGTAATTGATTAGGCTACAGTATGTTGGAGAGAGGGTGTGGGGGGGAACTGGAAAGATGGTCATTAGCTACCATTTAAAATGGAACAAGCTTTAAAGAAAGCTGCTTGTCCTCTGCTCCTGGGCAGCAGGCAGACATGGTTATCTTACTGTAGTGGAAATGACCATGATTTCATGGTCAGTTAAATCAGGCTCAAGTTTTGTCAACTAGAAAATAAAGATAAAACATAGATTAGGCTGGGTTTCAGACTCCCCCAAGATAAGTCACTTAAGTATGCTATTGCAAATGCCTGCTGATGAACCCATAAAGCTAAAGCAGTTCATATTTGAGTGACCAAGACAAATCAATTGGTCAGTCTCAGGCTGACCTACATTTCATCAGCATCAGCAGCCTCCCTGTCAGTCACCCTCATTGCTACTGACATCTAGTGGCAATACTTAGCTGCATTTCTGAACTCCTGTAAAACAGTCTTGCCTTCTCTCAAAACAGATTAAAAACCAAAAACACCCAACAGTTTCCTAGGGGAAACAAAAAATGCACTAGGGCTTTGAGAGAGGCTGAGACAGTTACTGAGTATTGAACAAGACTGCCACTACTACCTTAAAGGAAAATTTATCTTCCTGAGCTATTTGCAAACTCAAAAAGTGTTCCAGAAACTCCACATAAACATTTTCATATGGAAGGAGAAAATAATCAACAGATCTGGCATGAATTTGCTGAGCAAAGCACATCTTTTTTTAACTCTTCCCAAAAAGATCATGACTATTCTGCAACAATTTATCACTGAACAACTTGATTCCTCTACATAATGTGTGTGGAGAGCACATGGAAGTCCAAACAGATGTCTTTGTAGACTCTGTACAGTCAATACAAACCCCAGCAGCTCCTCTGCTACAGTCTGTCTGTCTGCATGGTGCCATTGATGAGCAACACTGAGTTCAGAGCAGAAAGGCCAAAAGCACCAGTCTCAGCTGAGGACCAAGGTGCAGATCCCAACTGCAGCAGCCTTCTGTAGGGATCTGGACCTCCCTCTGTTACCAGGAGCTCTGTTGCCCACAGGTCTCAGCTGCTTTGGTGCCAGAAGGGGCTGGTAGAGCAGATGTACCAGCAGGTTCTCAGAGATCTACTGGTTAGTTCCTCATAGCTGAAGCGGTGAGAGATGCTGTAAGACAGCCCAGTCTGTACCTGCCAGCATCTCCAAGGAACATGACAGCAGCAGTGGTCCAGAGAAGCTACTGCACACAGACTGCTGATCCAAGTCATAACTTAGCTGTCCTGAATATACCAGCTTGCTGCAAGTGTGTAGATAGATCTCCTTTGTACATGCTGGACTCACCACGTTCAGGATGCAGAGTAAACCAGTGCAGAGAGGGCATTTGCTTGGGAATGTTCCAAGATGGTCACTAAAAGGTTTGGCAGCTGAAGTGGTAGCACTGGTGGGTATGGATGGATACCAGCTGCAGTCCTCTGGGAGGAAGGTATGGAAACAGCATGAGGTGATCAGGCTGTGCCTTGGGAATGGGGAAGAACAACCCCAGTTCAGAGGCTTCGTCGGTTCCGAACGAGCTCCATTCCTCCCTTGTGAACAAATGTCTTGGGTTCTGTGGCAGCAGAGGCTCTGTGTTGGGAGGGGGACGGCTGCTGTGCAGAGTGGTTAGAGCACTAGGTAAAGCACTCTTCTGGTATTCTGTATCAATGTTTTGCAGGCCTGGCAGTGGTCACAGTTGATGCCTACAAGCACTGGATATTCCACAAGTTGAAGACGGAATACTGACTTGTTTACCTGAAGAGAATAGGACTTCGGGGTATTTCCTCAGAGAAAATATAAATTTTAATATAATTTCATAAGCTTTGGAGGTTAGCTTGTCTTGTAGCTTTCAGTGATATCAAACTTCAAGTAGGAGCTAGATAGAAAGCTGTTTAGTTTTTGCCAGCGTATGTAAAACAAGACTTTTCTATCTGCATTGTAGATTGTTTGTGGACACTTCCAGATTCTTGTGCTTTCTGCAGTCATTCTGGGGACTGAACTCTCATTGGTCTTGATAGAGGTTCCATGAACAGGACATGTGCAGGAATTTGAGTGTAGAAGCCCACAGTGTGGTTTGAAGTAGTGAGTTGCTTTTAGTTTGGAGATGACTGGGGGAGATGGGAAGAGCAACTGTTCATTAAGGGAACAATTACAGATCTTCTTCCCAGTGACAGCAATGAGAGACTTGCCTTCAACCTTCCACAGAAGAAGAATTTTTAGCTTTAATTTGGGACAGTAAAGGGGTTTTTCAAAAGCACTAAAAGCCAGTGGGAGCTTGTTCAGCTGCTCCCGATGCCTTTAAAAACCCCTCCACCAAAAGTGATAGCAAACAACATGAAATGGAAGTAAATAAAATGCATTTTCATTGTTTTGAGTTACATAATTCTTGTTTCTTGATTTGTTAGAGTTGATCTGAATATACATGGATTTAATCTGTATGGTGACCAAGAAAACAGTCAGTAACTGGTAAAGATGCTAAGTGTAGCCACAAAGCAAGCATGTGTCAGTGAAGACCCTAAGCAGCTAACAAAGACAGGTAACAATAGTTCACTGCCTACAGTGTCCACACCTACCAAGCTAGATGGCCATTTCAGCATGTACCAGCAGACAACAAATGCTCCCAGCTGGCTAAAAAGCTCAAGGACACCTAGGACCTAGTCACAGACACACAAGCACTCACAGATACCAGTCAAACCTCACCCTACCTGTGTGGAGCACTGAGCATGTTCCTACTGTTCTTCAGAATATCAGAGCAAGAACTGCCTTAGCACTAGGCCAGCTTGTCCTGGGCAAGCTGCCCCTGGACAGTTGCATCCCTCTCTTAAGTCCTCTCTGGCAGTAGCTGGTGGAACAGATGCTTTGGACCAAGGATCTAACAGATTTCAGATCTACTCAATGCATAAAAAATGACTCCCTTCTGTATTCTCTTAAGATCAAGGCCACGAAGAGCCCTTACATCATCAGGTTTGATATCATGATCAGGCTCTTAATTTCACCTCAGACTTCTACATAGAGCCTAACAGCTTATATTGGGCTAAAATATTTCCTCCAGAAGTGATCTGTTAAGTCAAAAAGGCATTAAAATGATGGGGGATTACATCAGTGGTCTGGTTAGGATTAACCAGTCTCACCATTAAAAATCCATGACTTGCTGATATGATTTTGTGTAGCTTCACTTTCTACCCATTGGGTGGATATTTGTAGTCATTCTCTGTTAAGTTAAAAAACTTGTTAAAGTATCTCTCTCCTCCCTGTAAAGGAACCTGATTGCCTCTTGATCTTTATTGTAAGCTGAACAGATCCTGCTGTAAGCCATTTCCTTCTTCCCTAAAACAATTTGTTATGGCTGTTACTGCCCAATGTCTTTTAAGAATGTGGACAATGGAATAGTTTGCAGCTATTTAACTGATCTGACAATGCCAGATTGCAGGAACAAATTCATAATCCTCCTCCTATTCATTACCTTGTTCTGCTGGGGATGTGCCCAAGATAATTTGGAGAAAGAGATGGAAAAAGGGAAGAGGAGGAAGAGGAGTGTGCAGGGTAACAGAGCTTACAATTAAAACCACATAAACCAAGAAAAATCAAATGCAAATGAACCTTAAAACCCAAGATAATAAAATACTCCAAACTCCCAACTTTTGTGAAGCCCAACAGTAACACTGTGCTCTGTTGTTCAACAAAAGACTTCAGCAGAGCCCTCCCTGTCCTGCAAGTCTCTGCACTGAAAGGATTACTCAGTGCTTGTGTTCTGAAATCCTGCAGTGGAGGTTTCTTGGGGCCTTTGGGTCCCATGGTCACAGATCTTTAGCCACAGATCCCATAACAGGGCCCAGAGGTGCTTCCTCTGGAGGAACAAACAAAAGCTGTTCTTGTTAGCAGTGGAAATAACCACAGGTAGTCATCCAGGCTGTTCTGTTTAGCCAAAGAGCATCAACAGCAGGTAGCAGTGAATGGAGCTTGGCTTTGTTTCCTCTGCAAGTTGCAAATCCTTCTCTGGTTTGACCAGATAGTGTAGAGCAGCTTCTTGCATTTCTAGGGCTGCATCCTTTTATTCTTCTTTGTTTTCAGCCAGTTTTTTTCCCCCTTTTAATGTGCAGGTGCAATGTAAATACAGAGTTGAGAGGCAAATGAGGGCAGAGGTTTCTCCCTCCATGCAATAAGGCACACGAGGCAAGAGGCAGTCTCAGTGCTGTTAGTTCACACAGCAGCATTAGCAGTCAATACTGTTCATTCCCAGCTATTGGCATTGGTACCTTTAGCAAATCCTGATGGTATCATATGTATCTTAAGGGTTTGGGAGCTTTACAGTGTTTTCAAAGTCCATAAATGACAGAATCCAGTATAAAAAAAGGTCAATATATTACTGTTGAAAGTTTTCCTTTTTTTATACAACAATTAAAAAGATCAAAATATATCACATTATTTACAGACTGTGCTTCATGCTTAGAGATCACTGAAAAAGAACACAGACAAACAACTTAATCAAAGAGAAATGCTCCACTGATTGCAGTTACTATTCTGATTGTTAATCTTACAAGGACTGGCATTCAGATTTCTTTTCATATTAACAGTACCTCAAAACAACTCACCACAGAATGAAAAACTGCTAAGGGCATGCTCACATTCTACCCAGGGGTTTACAAACAGTTAGTAACATGCTTGCTATTAATTTAAGCTGCATCCACACACCACATGTTTGGAACAGAGTTAGTAACTCTACTCAGCTTCAGTGCCATGTCCTTGGTGGAGAAGGAGGTTACAAGCATCCTCCTGCAAAGTCTGGATCAAATCCTCATCTAAAGGAGGACACATCTGATTCTCCTAGGCTGCCTTTAGCATTTACAACCCCTGGCTGTTGTGGCTGCAAATTACCTGACCACCAGCACCCAAATTTACTGATCCCAGCACTGAAGCAGTGGAGTGGTTGTGGATTGTAATTTCAATGGCAGATAAGCCTTTGTTTGGAAAGAAATGTTTTGTAACTCTGTGAACAAAGAGTTAAGCCACTGTAAAAAGGCTCAGCTAGAGAGTAAGTCACACCAGCAGAGTTTGGAGAGAGTTGCAGTCAAGTGGCTCCTGATCTGCCTGAGCAAGCCTGGCAAAAGGCATCACTACTGGCAATGTGAATGAGTTTTCATGCTTAGCCAGTTTCTGGAGCAGTGTCCTAGCACCACTCTACAGCTGTGGGGAACAAGACATGAAGCTACATAGAACCCTGCTCTCCAAAGGCATGATGTTACATCTGCCAGGCATATAACCTGGTGCTTACAGGATGTGCAGCAGTGCAAACAATCCCCATGCAGCAAACAAAATTACTCAGGACCCACTCAAGGACATCCAGTTATTCTTACTGTACCTTATGCCAACATCCTGCTACTGGCAGCCCATCTGGTCCCTGCAAAATTCAATTTCCTCATTTAGTTCCTGTTGACAGTGACTAAAAGTGTCAGACCCAAAAACCTGAAGCTCAGTCTTCACAATGCTGAAAGGTTTAGCAGCACCATTAATTACCATGCAAAAACTAAATATGCACACAAATAAATCTGCAGGCAATGCAATCCATGTGTCACACACAGCACAACATTGAATACACCCCAGGGGGGAAAAAAAGAATTAAGAAGACACTTTTCCTTTAAATAAAAAAGTAAATGTGAACAAACATAAAAATTTGGAACCACAGTTAACTGACTAAATAACCTGCTTTATAAAGGTAGTTTTGCAGTCAGACATAGAGATGGAAAGCATGATGTGGAAATGTATTTTTTGTTACTATGAGCTCTTCAGTTTGGGCATGGTGATGTCATTTTTTGTTGCTGTTGTTTGGGTGATGCCCTCATTGTGTTCAATTTGATGCTGCAGTGTTTTGTTTCTTGAAGAAATCTTGAGTTGCTGAACTGATTGGAATAGAATGAGTTGTGCTCTGTGCAAAGGGAGTGAGAATATTTGTCTTTTTCTGATGGAGATACAAGAAACAATCAGAAAGCCAGAAGAGCTTACTTCCCAGGAGGAAAACACTGAAAAGGAAGGAGCCCCCTTAGAAGAGGAATGGACTGTGTATGACCAACTCTTTCAAGATACTCTAGAAGAAATAGCTGACTTCAGCTGCCTTTTCTGATGCTGGATTGTTTTGGTTTTGGGTTTTTTTTAAGGCTCTTGGATCTCTGATTGCATGAATTTCTGCATGTAGAGCTACAGAGAGCACACATGCACTGACCCTTCCCTCAGAGCCACCTCCAAATTAACTGGAGGTGGGGAGCCACAAGGATGTGTATGCAACAGAGATAACTGCTAGTGCAAATCCAAGTCAAAAATGCATTTTTACATTTTTTTTTCTTACTGTAAATGTCAGTCATCACATTTTTGTATCTGTATGGATTTTCTATGTAAAACAGCCTATGCCCAATAAAACAGCTGCAGTGAAGGAAGGTTGCCCTCTCCAGCTACTCCTAGTGGAACAGCTCAAGTTATTTTCACATCCAATCCCTATCACAGCAGTGAGAAAACACATTTTTCTGTTGACACCAGTCAATGTTTTGGTCCATAACTATTCATAAAAGGAAAAAAGCAACTTGTACACTTGCCAGAGTTGTCTGGGGGTGAAGGGGACAAGGTGCAGAGCAGCTGTCTGACCTAGGAGGATCCTGACCTCCTCTTAAAGCACATCCTAATGCTGACTGTCATGGGTTTGGTTTCTGCCCTGGGCTTTTTCTCCTCCTTCTGCACTCAAAATGGCAATTTTGGCCATCATAAAGCACCACATCTTTCACTTGAGTGATCCCAAAATGATTTGTCAACTTAAAAAGAGCTTTGCAACCTGCATGTAAGAGTCATGGTCATGCTCCTGGACTGAAAGCCACCAGTGAGAACCCAGCAAGCCTCCACCATATAGAGGGGTGGAGAACAAAGACAATGCTCCCAGTCAGCATGCAACCCACCTTCACACACATAAGCAGGAAGATGTGCAAGTGCTTTACTAACTAGTCATGTAGTAGTTATGTGTTGGAGAAGTCACCTACTGCAGTTCACAATGCCTTCAATACAGAGAGGTCTTGTGTTTTCTAGGTAGTTAAGATGGGAGACACTTGGTGAACATGACATCTCTGGGGAGTGAATGTGAAGAGCTGAAGTGGGGCTGCTGCTAGGAAATTGGTTTCTTTGACACATGAAAGTAATTGAACTTTCTGAAACAGAGACAGCTCCCTGCCCTTTTGTTTCTCTGAAGACAACTGCAAATCATCTAGCATGCAGCATTTTCTATGGTTAAAGAAAACCAAAAAACAATGACCTCTTTTAGCTAGTTGTGCAGAGCCTTTTTTTTTGGGGAGCAGAGCACAAACCTTCCTGCATAACTGCTGGACTTGAACCTGAGCTCTGGGAGCAGAGCTACCTGTTGTTACATGAACAGGAGAGCTCCTGACCCCACAGTCTGCCTGTATCACACAGCTTCTAGTGCCCAGAGTGCCAGTGACTCCAGCTCTGCACTTCTGGCCCTTCATTTGGGGAAAGCTTTTCAAAACCCAGGTGGGAATTGGGCTCAGAGGGCTGTAGCAGCACAGGCATGAGAGAAACCAAACAAGGCCACAGGTGCTGAGAGAAACTAGAACTAATTTTTAGCATCTGTTACCAGAAAGGGGGAAAACATCCCCTGTGTGATCCCCCACTGCCTATGCTCCTTAGCTAAAGCAATCTTAACTGTGAGAGGAAGATACAAAACATTGTCATCCTTCACCAAATGCCAAAATGAAACATCCCAGCTCTGCTGCCTTGTGTCCTTCCTCTCCCTGGAGGGATTTGCTTTTTGGGACAGGGCTTAGGCACAACAGAAACACACACAAGTCATGCAAGAAGGAAAGAGAGCAGATACTCTACCAAAGGGCAGGGCATGCTCACCCTATCCAGGCCTGGTAAAGCTGGCTCCCTTTTGCTGCCTGCAATGCTATCATCTCCCTGTTTGGAAAAATAACTGCTTGTTGAGAATGATAAAGGACACAGGAGTCACTCAGATGGGTAGTTGTGTCTCAGTGGAGGAGGAGGAGGACGGGTCCAGAAATTTACACCTCCATTTCTGAAGGGAGCAGAGTGGTTTTATGGTAGGGAATTCACAGACAGGCAGGGTCTGTCATCTGGGAAAGATCTTCTGTACACAAACCAGAGATTCATGTTTGTAACAAAGAGTGCAGAGAAAAAGATGAGGGTTAAATCATCCAACATGTTGAAGGAAGAAAGGTGATCCATCAGAAACAAAAAAAACTAATTGCAGTTCACATTCAATCTCCAAGCAAAATAAAGCATTTTGACTGAAGGAGCTTTTTGCTGGCCTAGTGCAGCTCTACAACAGCTTTGATTGCCAGAGCTGTGCTGCTGGTGTGAGGAAAAGTCACACATTTAGAAAAGCAATGAGTGTTTTGAAGCATGTTGGAGCAGGTACCTGGCACTGCTAGTTGGGTGCAGCTGATCTAAGGGCTAACAGCCACTTTATAACCACTACAGGTGGGGGTTTTTTTTTGGAATGAGAGGTTCTGAAGTGTCTCTGGGAGATCCACCTTCCTCAGGCTCAAGCACCCAGCAGGTTTTTTTGGAAAGCCTCAGTGTACACATTGCACAGTGGTGGCCCAAGATGTATGTGTCTGAGAAGGGTGAGACCAGAGCCATGAGCTGCTATCCTCAGGCAGAGAAACAGAAAGGTCTCTTCTCCCAGAGGCATTTCTTGGCAGCCTGGGGAGCTCCAGCTCATACATCACTTATCTTTGGCAGTACAAAGATGCTATCAACTCCAACCTGCTCCCCCCACATGGGAGAAGAGCTCAATTTGTGGAGGTGAAGGGATGGAGCTGACCTTGTGTTTCAAATCTCCTCCCATCCACTGCACTGAGTTACTCCCTAGCTTCAAATGCACTGAAAAGCCAGACCAGCACCTTCACCAGGGCACACTATCTCCTGAAGAGCATTACTGAAGCCCATTGTTCCCAGCTACAATAAGAAGGTCTTTTACACAAAGATTCTTGTTTTTACTGCTGTGGCTCACTCCCAACTGGCCAGTGAGGAGCCCTTAACAGCAAGCAGTCAGCTTCCAGCAGTGCAGATAAAACAAACCATTAAGAAAAGTGAGAAAACAATAACCATCTGCTCTGATTTATTGCAAAATAAAGAACTACCAAACCCTCCCTCCCTCCTCTTCCCTGGCTGCAAAGGCTGTGTCTCCCCTTTTTAGTCCTGGCAACATGTGCTTAGAGGATGAGTGAAGTGCAAGGCTTACCACAGGACAAGGCTGATCCAGTCCAGGAGGGCCTGGTTCCCCTTTCTGCCCTTTGGCTCCTTTTCTCCCAGGTATTCCTCTCTCACCCTGTTGGCACAACAAGAAAATATCAGGAGCTGGAGGAGAAACACCTTGGCTTTAAGTCACACAGCACTTGCAGAGTCCTACACCTCCCCCAGAGTAGGGATGTTTGCACTAGTGTAAGCTCAGCTGAGTAATTAAACCACTGTGAAAACCTTCTGTTAATGTTTCAGTAGATAATTTTATAACAGAAAGACTAAGTGACTGGTGGTTTCTGCTAGAAACCAGACTGGTATTTGACAGTAAGTGGAAGCACCAGCTGATGGCCATTCCCCTGCCCTGCTGGGCTCCTGCCTCCAGCTGGGCACTGCCTTGTTTAAGGATCCCTGGAACAAAACCTTTGACTTGGATCCATTTTTTCAAGTCTATAAACCAAAATTAGCTCTCCTTTGCAACCTGAAGCTCTCAGGCTGCTCCACTTCCCCACAAGGGGTCTGCTGAGGGTGGTGGGGGGAGACAGCTTTGCAGAAAGCACTTCCAAGTGGGTAGTAGGAATTAACTGCATGTGCTGCCCTACACCATGCAAAGACTTGTGCCACAGCAGAAGCCTCACAGCAGTGACCTGAGAAACATTGCCAGGCTGGAGAGGGAACCAGCACCCAGGGCAAGCATTGCTGTCTGCTGGAAGAGCAGCCAGTCCTGTCCCCCTGGGAGCATCTCTACAGCCATAACCCACTCACCTTCTCTCCTCTTTCACTTCTCTCTCCTTTCTCTCCTCTCAGGCCTGGGAAGCCCTGGCATGACAATGGGTAGGTAAAAAAAGACAAGACAAAAATGGTTTGTTAAGTTTAGTGTGTGAACATCCTGGCATCTCAGTTCCACATAACCTGGTCTAGTGGGTGGCATCCCTACCCATGGCAGGGGGGTTGGAATTAGATGGTCTTTAAGGTCCCTTCCAACCTGGACCAGTCTAGGATCACTCTAAGCAATCTCCAGCAATCAACCCATTCTCTATGGGGAAGAATATGACATTTTCTTCCTGTCAGCTTGGTTTGTCAGCAGTTTCTTGGGAAAGCTAGTGCTTTACTGTAGCCCAGTGACATGACAGCTATTAGAGATTTTTGTTTCACTGCATATGATACAAATATTCTCAACTGGAAGGGAAACCCTTGTGGCATCCTTAGCTGAGCAGTTATCACTGTGCAGTGGAAGTAGTCTGGCAACTGGCCTGAATTAAGCCCTTTCCACTGTGTTTAAGGGAGGCTATGTGTTTTCCTGACAATCTCAAGCAGTTTGATGGCCTTTACATGTGTGTTGTTCATGTTTCTACACATCACAATTAATGTTTTCCATACTCACATCCAATCCTGGCTCCCCTGGCTTGCCCTGCAGTTGTAAAAATCAAAATTAAGACATGCTGTATTGAGTTTGGTTACAGGTAATCTTCTATCTAGTTGGTGAAATACAGTAGTGATGGCATGGGCTCACCCAGCAGCCCTAAGGGTTCAAGAGGAGCTCCTTGCCATGCACTGGGATGGTGCTGGTGAGCTCAGCTCTGCAGTTCTAGCTGGAGCCACCATGGCAGGATTTTACAGCCCCTAGTTTAAGGATTACACCACATCCCTGCTCCTTTCCCACACTGGTGATTACCTTCTCTCCTTTGGTACCAGGTAAACCAATGAGCCCTGGAGCACCTGGGAGACCCTTAAAATAAAAAGGAACAAGAGATTAGGATAGTTACTGTAAGGCAGGTTTCTGTCAACAGCCAGAAATGAGCTATGGGAAGATGACTCACAGCAGGTCCAGCATCACCATGCTCCCCCTTCTCACCACTGTCACCTTTTTCTCCCTTTGCACCATCCAAGCCCTGCAAAAATGAAATGGCATCAACCAAGAAGACCTGCAGCTCTGCCCAGGACAGCCAGCCCACATGTCCACCCTACCACATCTCTGGGATGCTTATCCCCCACTCTGACATTCATGTTTTCTTCTTGGCTGGACCACATAAAAAAAACCCCTAAACAGTTGAAACCCCAGGGTTAAGCCTGGAGGTTTGGCTTGCATGTGCCACAGGCCCTCAGGACTCTGTGCTGGAGGAGGGTTTGGGATAGTCAATGTGTTTGGAAGGAAAAGTGGCTTGTTTTCCAAAACACCAACTGCTGAACAGCACAACCAAGGGATGTGTTGTCACGAACAGTGACCCCAAAAAATCAATTCCTAGAGCTGACAAGACCTTGTGAGCCTGTAAATGCACTGGCAGCCTAGAAGCAGAGAGTGACATTTAATTTGACTTACTTTAGGCCCCTGGATTCCTGGAGGACCCTGTGGGAAAGACAATGGTGCATTTGAAAAGCAGAATTTAAAGAAAACAAACCCCAAAGTTGGCTTCCTAAACCATTTCTGACTCAAGTTATTGGCTAGCAATGGCCAAACATTTCTTTTCAAGACAGGTGGCAGTTTATTTGCTTCTCTGACATCCAATCATGGGGAAGAGGAACTGAGGAACTCTTGTGTCATGTGCAACAGTCAAGGTCTGCAACAGGAGCTTTGGGAGGAGCTTTGGGGAGCTAGCAAGATATCACCTTAAGAGCAAGTGACAGCAAGCTCTGCATGCATCCTGAGCCCAGGCAGGGCTGGAGACACTTGCTGGGTTAATAAATGCTGCCTGGAGAGCCACTTGGTTTTAAAGTATGGCCTCTTCAAGGTGCACCTTGGACACATCCTGACCTTCCTGATGCCCCTGACAGCTTCTCAGCCTTTTGGAGCATTGTAGGTACTAAGCACCTCAGACACCTGCATCAAAAATGCTCCACATATTCATGACCACCTGGTTCCCCTCCTACTGCAACTGATGGCAAAACCTTGTCAGCTTGGGCAAATTTGTGGGACTACAGATACCATCACAGTGCAGATAGGTTTCCCCATCCCAAGGAACAACTTGGTTATTGGCAAAATATGCCACAGGTGCTGATGTATTCTCCTAACCTAGGTGCTTCCACCTCTCTGAAGACAGCACCCAGTGCTGTAGCTCTTTGCTGATCTTTTTCCTAGATTCACAGCAGCCCACAATGATTAAACAGAGCAAACCACCCTCATCCTTAACCCCCTGTGATAACAAATCTACAGCAAAACTCAATTGCACAAGCTGCTTTCCAGACTCCTACCATAGGGCCAGGTAATCCTGGGGGTCCAGGCTCAGGTATGATCTGTAGAAGGGAATTAAACAGCATGTCAACAGGGCTGAGCAGAGAGAAGACAGTTTGGGAATGAACACCTCACATAGCCCCAAAATCATGATTTAATGCCCTCTGATTCTATGGCTTTGATCAAAATACCTGCTAATCAGAGAGTTGCTTGTAGTACTTAGAAAGAAATCAATCTCCAGAAGCTCATGAACCACACTAGCCTCTGAAATGAGAGGCATGACTCATGCTACTCCCTCTGTTTGCCAGTAGTAAAATGGATATAGTAGAAAATGATGCAATTTTCTGCCCAGACTGGAGGAAACCAGCCTTTTTGATTTAAATAAATAAAGAAATAAAACCCCAGAACAAAACTAAAGCTCTCATGTCAATAATAAACAACTATCAAACCCCACTGTTTGTTTATTTATTTTTAAAGTAAAGGCAAGAATCAGGAACAAAGGATGTAGAGATCCTAGAAAACTGCAAGGAGCCAAATATGGTTTCAGAACAAAACATAATTGTAACAGCAGCACCCAATATCTCAACCAGCAATGCAACATCTAAAGGAACTTGGTAGTGCTGAGTGTGCAAACTGCTGTTCCCTGAGGAGTAAAGCCCATTGAGATGCATCTGAAAGTTCTCACAGAAAACAGTTGGGTTTTGCTTCCCCTCTGCTACACTTGATGGATACAGGACCAGCAGCTCCAGCCTGCACCCCCTGCCTTCACCTGACCATGGACTGGAAGAGGCTTTATAGTGCCAGGATCTTACATGGTTATTCTGCAAACATGGTGAGCCAGTGTCTCCTTTTTCTCCTCTGTCTCCTTTTGGCCCTTCTGCTCCCTAAAAGACAGAAATGTAATGCTGATGTGGTGCATCTTCCAGGAAAGGAAACAAACAAGAGAGAAAAATACATTTGTTTTCTTCTAAACCCCAGCCTTGGCTAAGGCAAAGCAAAGTTCATCCCTAGGAGGCTGAGAAAAGATGTTCTCCTCCTTGCTACCAGCCTGGAGCAAACCCTTCTGATGGAGCCATTGTCACCATTATTAGCAAGAAGGAAAAAGCAAAGCTGCAGTCTCCAGCTCCTCTGTAAGATGGTGTGGACAGGCCACTGCCTAGATCAGCAAACCCAAGCACCCTGTGAGCATTGCAGGAATCAGTCCATCAAAGAGCCAAGCAGCAGAGGTAGAGGGACAGGGGGAGGGATGTTACCTGTGGGCCTGATAAACCCATTTCTCCCATCTCTCCTTTCTGTCCTGTGATCCCTGCACTGCCCTGGTCTCCCTTTGCTCCTTTGGGACCCTGGAAGTTTAGAGAAAACAAGTTGCTTAGGAGAAAATTCAACACTCCCCCCCCCAACACCCCCAACAGCCATTTGCACCTTTCTGCTCTCCCCATATCCACACTTGAGCTCAGGAGAACATATTTTGACATTAAAACTGGCACATGCTGATTTGGCAGATGCAGCAGAATTTGGCTGGGTTTGGCCATTTTGGATTGGGAAGGTTTATGACCAAAATTAGAGACAGTGTCTGATGAACCACTGGTAAAAGGAGCCCCTCGAGCCTGGCAGATGTGGCCATGAGCAGCATCTGTACACTCTAACCATAAACAAAGGGTGATTGATCCAAGGAGATGCAGTTGAACATCACAGGGCAAACCTTGCTCCTGGAAGGCTGAGATTTGCTTTTCACAGCAACAGCTCTCATGGGCACACAAGGAAACTTTCTAACTCAGCTCCTGCAAGGTCTTGCTCCACCCAGCCATGCCCCACACACCTTTTCACCATCCAGTCCAGGTGGACCTGGCAAGCCCAGCTCTCCCTGAAAGGACACAAAGAAAGGGGAGCCCATGGTAAATTAAATCAGGAAATCATCTCAGGAAAGCACAGGAAAGGAAAGGAGTTATTCATGTGTATCAACCATCATGGTTATGGGCTTGGCTCAGGAGCAGCAGCAAAGTCTCAGTGATGTGCCAACATACCTGGCTCAGCCAAATCTGGGCAGCATGGAGACCTCCTCAAGAGGCACCAGAATTCTGCCCCATCCTGTTCATCCAAACAGTTGTTTTCTTAGGTTAAATTCTTCTCTTAGAGAAACTGCAGCTGACTGCAGGTTACTGGCTATTGCTTGTGAAGCCAGAGGACAGAGCAGTGCCCAGTGCTGGGGCAGCAAGTGGCACACAGGGAGGGAGGGAGGGTGGAGGGAGGGTGGCTCAGCACAGTCTTTGGGACCACCAACCCCTCCTCAAAAGTGCTTCTCCCACTGATTTCTGCCTCCTGCCACATGCAATGAGGAAATCTCAGAGAAGGCAGGATTTCACCCATCAGGTGTGTGACTGGAAGCAGAATTGTTTCTGAGACAGCATCCTCTGGAAGAGGCTGGACACCAGAGACATGTCAACAAAACTTTGACTTTTGTGTGAAAACCTCCTTTTTCAGCCCAAGAAAGCATTAAGTAGCATTTCCTTTACCACACATAATCTCAAGCTCCACACAACCAGCACCACCTGCCTTTTTTTTGGCTTAGAAGACACTTACTACATGGAGAGCTGCTAACAACCCTGTCATTCTCCAGAAATATGGCAGAGGTTAGGCTCACCTTGGGACCTGGAGCACCCTGGGGGCCTGGTGGCCCTGGAGGACCTGGTGAACCCTGAAACACAGCAAGCAAACCAGACTTGAGCATGACTACCATGAAGCTGGAACATCTTTGTTCTGCTGAAGATGAGCTGGGAGCAGCTCCCAACCATGACCTACTCATGTGATTGGGGTTGCCCCAACATCACCATGAGCTTGGCTGATACAAATTGACCCAAGGGCCCCTGCAGCACAGGGGATGTTCATGCAGAAGAAAACACAACTGCTGCTAGCTGGGTGTGCAGGTGCAGCACTACCTGTGCTTTGCTTTAAAAGGCAAAGTACCTTTAGCCCAAAGTATGGCCCCCAATCTGATGGTCTCTTTTGTGCATTCTCCCCTCTCCAGCCAGCTAGGATGGGGAGAAGCATCTTGCTGAAAAGCTGCAACAGCCTGCCAGGGAGGTGCAATTAAAGAGAGGAAATGAAGGAGTTTGTGTGAGCACTGACAGCAGGAAAGCCTTGCACTTGGAAATAAGCTGTTTTTCCTGGGCACTGCTGAGTTTCAAAGACCATGAACCACCTTGAGATGAACAAAAGTTAAAAGCTACAAAATATAGCTCAAACAGCAAACCTCATGGTCTTGCCCAGCTGAAAAACAAAACCATATTATATCCTCCAGCACCTTTTTCCATGGAGTGCATACTC
This sequence comes from Galbula dea, assembly GCA_013399015.1. Classification (NCBI taxonomy): domain Eukaryota; kingdom Metazoa; phylum Chordata; class Aves; order Piciformes; family Galbulidae; genus Galbula; species Galbula dea. The sequence goes on from VWZX01007460.1 coordinate 4,670,935, forward strand.
AAATACTTGGACATTCCACCACACTGGAAGCCCTGTAAAGCCACCCCTTTCCAAAGCTCTGTCCATGAGACAGGTCACTGCACACACACACACTGAAACAGCTAATAAGCAAGGAAATGGCAGAGTTAGGGAGGCTCAGTGATATGCCCCCTCAGCAATCTCCAAATCTCCACATGCAGCACACAGGAGAGGGTCTGGGCTCAGCAGATGAAGTCTCCAGACATTTGATGGAGCCTCTCCAACCACCACACTCCAGAAACTCCACTCACAAAGCCGCATGCCGTGCAGACATCTGGCAAACAGCAATTACCATCACTTTGTGTATCCCTGCAGCCTGTTATAAAACAATTAGGATGGTACTCAAATATGTCTGTAATTAAGTACATATAGATATTCTATTCAGGTTCTTTCATCTTAACAAACATAGCAGGGCACTGCTAGGTCAGGCAGGTTGGGGCTCGGGCAACTGTTTTCCCTTCCTCCCCCATCCCGACTGCATCTTGCAGAGAAAACTGCTCCAGAGGATGTGCAGTGAAAGCCACAGCTCCACACCATGCCATGGGAATAACACCCACAGCCACCAGTGTTTAAGCTGTAATTTGGCTGCCAACACCCACTGCATCAGGCTGCTTTTAGCTGTAGAAAATTAGTCACTCACATCCCACAGGTGGATGCCACGAGCCTGGGACCTAGCCTCATGCTGTGCCATAGCTCTTGCTGGTCCCTCCTCAATATCCTCAGCCCCTAGATGCAATAAGCTCTTCCCTCCTAGCCACTCTGTGCTGAGACTGAGATCTCAGGAAGGAGCAGCAGGACAGGAACAGACATGGTGCATGGCCTGGGAGTGGAGCTTACCTTGAGTGCATCCAGGATTCGGCCATCGTAGTCAATCACTACAGTGTCACCTTGTTCCCCCTTCAGGCCAGGGGGACCCTGAAACCAAGGATGAATCCTATTTAGCTTTTATCTTATTTAGTTTTGAAACAGCATCTGAGAATCAGGTGGCATGAAAGCAAAGACCTGACACCCAGGTATTTGGGGATTTATCACCTTACAAACACTATCAATTCAATCAGTTCCTAGTCTGCCAGCTGTAACTGTCATCCAACCAAACCCTTCACAAGGGCATAACTTTGTGTAATGGAGAAGCACATAGAAATCCTGACTTGATTACCCCTATTCACAGCTTCCCTCTTGAATAAAGAAGTCACAGGATGGTCATGTTGATAAGAAAATTGGACCTGGCTGCATTTCCCACAGCTATCTCCCATGGCAGCATTCAGCACCTACAGAGTGTTTGTTTAACCATGCACCAGCTCTGTTGTCTAGCACTGAATTCATCCTCAAGTGATTCACCTACATTGCTAAGCAGAAACTGATGCTGGTCAAGTCAAATACACAACTGAAAAAGCAAAGCCCTGAACATCCATACCCGGGGTCCAATGGAGCCAATTCCTCCCTTCTCACCAGGTTCACCCTGAAAAAAAAAATCAAAATCACCTTTTTGGTTCAAAGAGACCAAGGAAAAGAGAAGATATTTATCTTAACACCACTGTAACTATTGTGAGATGCCAAGATATGGTTTAGATTATGCAAAAGGAGAGCACCAAGGAGGAACTGCTTCTCCTAGGGGAAAAAAACCCCAACAACAAAACCCAAAAAGATTTGATTTCAGAGCAAATATAGACTTTGCAAAAAAGAACATTGGTGGGAGCTAGCTGACAGTAAGAAAATGTCTCATTGCAGGGGGAGCAGAGCTGCCTGCTTGGGGCTGAGCTCCCCACAACAGTGATGAGCTCTCCTCTGAGCATGCCAAGCTCTGGCTCTTTGTGCTGAAGTCTCATCTGGTCTCTCTTTGCTTTAGGCTGAATTTTCTGTGTGTGGAAAATCTCAGCCAACATGTTTAAACCATTTTTGAGGGCAAGTTTAAGGGAAAGGCTATGCCAAATTTTCCTTCCCTCCCCTCTCCCTCTGTCCTGCCCCCCCTTTTTTTCCTCCTTATTTTTCCTTTTTTTTTCTTTCCCTTTTTTTCCTTTTCTTTCTTTTTTCCTCTAATTCCTTTCTTATTTTACTTTGAAAGTTGGGAAGTTTTGGAAAGCTGTACCACTCTCCCAGTCCAGGATTCAGAACCTCTACCTTTTCCATACCCATGGAAATGCCATTTGCTGGCCAAATCAAAGCCCTCCCCAAAGAAATTAAAATGGTGCAAATGCAAAGATTCTCCACAGCAAAAACAGATCTCAGGGGGATACAAGCCAGCACTGCCACTATGGTTTTGGATAAATAAATAAATGGCTAAGGGTCTCCTTAGCTCATATTTCTTCATCATATAGTTCCCTGCCCAGCACAGAGCAATGGCTGTTCACTGCAGAAAACACAACTGGATGCAGATCCTACTAAATAAGAAGCAGCTGAGGGGGAAAATCATAGCCCATGAATGCTGTCCAGGTCTCATCATCACCACTGAACATCTCAAGACTGTCTTATTGCATTCTTGGCAGTGCTGAAGGTCATTGGAATAGGACAGCATTGAAATGCTCTGGGCTTTGAAGCACTGCCCCAGTCATCAATACCTGGGATTAAAATGTGATCAGAGGATTAGCTCTCTTGGAGGGGGGGGATGGGAAAAAAGAGGCAATTCCATTAAAAACATGCTATGAGACATTTAAAAACCTCTCATTCTGATCTCTGCTTGAATCCAGCTCTCATTAAATCACCAGGAAAAAGTAAAATACTTCTTAACATCCCTCTGGTTTGTCTCACTTGGGGCATTTTATGAGCCTTTTAGAAGGCAAAGGGCTCAAAAACCCCTACTCAGCTGAATCCCTCTGCCTCCAGCACTGTGCCCAGCTTCCCAGCTAATGGACTCCTGTTTACCTTGGGTCCTGGCAAGCCATCTGTGCCATTCTCTCCCTTGGGGCCTGTGCTTCCTTTTTCTCCCTGAAAACAAGACCATTTTGACAAAGGCTCTACAGGTAGGATGGAGAAGAGATTTCTTCAGGTTATCATTTTCTTGCTTTATCTTGACTTTTACATACAGGAGCAAGCAGAGCTCTGCTTTCCCCCTCAGATACATTGCTTAGGTGCAAAGGGGAGTTTCTGAGATAAAAACAGAGCTTTCAGGCTTCACACTTTGGCTGCAGGTGATATGTTCAGCCATGAAGCTAGCCCCAAAACTGCAGCACCTAGAGAAGGATCCTGTGGAGAGCCTGCTGCAGCACCCTGAGATAGGCAGTGCAAAGCCACAGCCCAAACCCCAGCCCCGGGCTACCCCCAGCACCAGTCCACAGTTTACTTCTGCAAGAGGAGCCTCTAAATGGCATCTGCCAGAGTCAACAGGTTGTGTTTGCAACCTTCTTCTGGGCAGAGTTCCTGTGGCAGAAAAACCTTCTCAGGGTTTTTCCATGTCAGGGGAGAAATGTGCATCCCAACCTGCCCTTAATTGTGATGCTGTGCCAAGAAACCAGATGCCAAAAGATGTTGCCAAGCACATACATTAGATGGCCACAGAGCAGAACATACCTTAGGGCCCATAAGTCCTGGTTCTCCAGGGATCCCATCATCACCCTGAGGAAATCAGATATAAAAAGTGAAGTACAAAGAGCTCTTACACTTATCATTAGGACTCAATAAAGCATTTGACCCCACTGAGTGTTGCACAGACCCGAGACCCACTCTGGTTTGCTGGAGGCCAGGGAAAGCTGCAGCAAGAAGCCCAGGAGGCTCCAGCATGGTCACTTGCTCCCAGGGAGCTGGATGGGCATCTCACAGAAATTGCTTACAGCAGGCCCTGGGGAAAGTGCTTTCCCACCTTTAATAGAATTTAGGTATTTAATCCTTTTAGGCTTTTTGGGTCCCAAAGACCTTCTACAAGCTGCCACCCATCCTCATGGACTTCAGCACAAGTCAGCAGCGTGCTCATCTGCCAGGAAGAGGTTTTCTTGTTTCACTTGTCATGCTTTGTTGTTCTCCTAGACTAAAACCACTTTGTAGGTGCTGAAGAGGTTAATTTTACTGGCCAGTTATGAATATTTTTAAGCCAGATTCTGGCCTGAAAATCACCCATGGCCATGTCTGGTTTGGGGCAAAGCAGTAAGAGGGAAACTCTGGGCCGCTACTTGAAGCACGGCCACTACTGGATGGCATCACCAAGAGACAACATGGAGAGCTTGGACACATGAATGTCCCAAAATCTTCAGTCCTGACTCAAGGAGGGTGTCCTGTCCTTAAGAGAGTGGGCAGTCCCCAGGAGACCAGGGTGCTGTGTGGAATACCCATCCTAGGAACCTCAAACCCATCCTGGGAGCCTTCATGCACTTCTGGGTTTGGTTTGAGTTACTGGAGAGAAAGGGCTCAAGACCTCCTGCTCTGTTTAGCATTTGTTATTTCATTCCTTGTCTGTTGGGCAGATGTGATTGCAGCTTCTGGCTTGCTTGTGGTAATGAAAATCAGGCTTCAGGGACAGCTGTGCCTGTGCTTTGGGGTCTTATGGGTGAGAACCCTCAGGGAACCCAAGAAAGGGCTTGGTATGGACAAACCACATCCACAGCTTCTCCATCAGTCTCTGGCAGTGGTTTCTCTAGTCAAGCACTGAGCAAAGCAGAGTAAAAAAAAATAATAAAAAGAGAAAATTCACCATTTACCTTTTTGCCTTGAATGCCAGGCTCACCCTTCAACACCAACAAACACAGGAGAAAGAAGTTTAGGCACATAAGAGAAAATAAGATCAATTATATATCAAAAGTAATAGTAAAATTAAAATACTTGCCTTGTGTTGATCAACTTTGTCCCCTCCCAAATGCAAGAAAGCACATTCCCAGAGCACACTAGCTTCCATGGCCCCCTCCACCCCCATTTCAAGGTTTTAACATAGACAGTGGTGGTGATGTTGAGCAGGTGACAGACATTTGCAGCTCCAAGCTGATGGCTAAAGAGATACCTTAGAAATTTTGTATCTGAGCTAGACTGATGAGTGCAAGTCCAGTGCCAAATGTCTATGCTCATTTCCACCTCTCTTACACAGCAATCTTTCCATAATTCATAGTAAAATTAGATGGATGAGAAATGATTGCTCACCTTTGGTCCTGGAGGTCCTCTGGCACCCTGTTGAATGTAAGAGCAGTTGATAGACTTGATAAGAACATTTCCAAGAGCAGTCTAATGCCCATTAAAATAAACCAAATGACCCAGATGCCAACTTTTCATCTTCCCTTACAAATACAGCTGCAAGTCCTTTTTGCTCCTAGTAAGTAACAAACATTCTTCTGCAGCCTGTGTATTTTATTGAATAATAAGCACTTAGTCCTCAGTGAGTTGCAGTTACAATGCCAGGAAGCTTCAGAAGAGCAGAAGTGGTGATACAGGAGCATCACATCCCTCCAGAGCAGCCAAGGGGACAGATTGGCCTCTTTTCTGCCCAGGGCATAGGTACCTCTGGACAAACCTGGCAGGGCTGGTTAATGGTTAGACTTGATGAGCTCTTCCAACCATAACAATTCTATGATTTTTAGGGCATCTATGATTTCCCATGGGTGGGGGTTTTTTTTGGCCTTCATCAGCTATGACACAAACCCACTTGCTGCAGTGAGCTGTAGGGTGATGTAAAGTGAGGGGGGATGCTGCTGGGCAAGACTCACCATGAGGCCATCTTCTCCAGGCTCCCCTTTGAAACCCTGCAAGAATCAGAAGGTCAACACTGAAACTGTTTCTCCACATTCTCCAAAATGCTCAGCAGTAATTAGAGTGTTCAGCAGCATTAGGTTTTAGCCCACTTTTTTAACTGAATAAATTGGCAGTGGTCTGGCAATTTGCCACAGGTTGTCTGAAGGCTACAGGTTGAGGAAGAGATCTCCAGGCTCTTCAGGTTACAATCAGCACCTGCAAATTCATGCTCCAGGACCAGCTCTTTGTTCCAAAACTGAAAAAGGAAGGTTCCTTCCTGCTTCCTTGGCCCCATGCCCCAGAGCTTTACTGTTTGAGCAACCAACTGAGCCCAGCCTCTGGCTCAGGCTTGGTGACCCAGCAGCTGGGGAAGGAGACACCCTTCACCCTCCTCTCCCTCACTAGGGTGGCAATTGCCCGACATGCTCGCTGTCCATCTCCCATCCTTACAGGGGGGCCTGAAGGTCCTCTTGGGCCATCTTTTCCCGTGTCACCAGGAGGCCCTCTGGCACCTGGGGGTCCTGGGGGACCAGGGGGGCCAGCAGCTCCATCTCGACCTTGATCGCCCTAGAAGAAGTTCACACAGACATGGTGAGATGAAGTGGCACTGGCAAGCAGTGGCCACAAGGGGCCTGCACCACATGCACTGCATTCCCTGGGCCATTAGCATCCTGATCTCTGCTGTCCTAGAGGAATTTGACCACAGCTTCCAATTGGGAAAGCTGGAAGTGAGCTCATGGCCAATTCATGCTCTTTGGGTCTGGTTCCTTAACCAGGACTTTGCTCAATGCCTTCCAATGAGGTTTTACCTTCTTAAGCCCCTGCCCAGTGACTTGTCTTGTGTGGAAACCACCAGTTTGGCAGTACCCAGAAATAACCCAGACCCAACAATGTGCTGGCACAGAGCATGCACACGTTTCCATGGCTTAGTGGACCACACCAAAGCCCCCCCCAAACCATCACTTAGTATTATCCTGCAGATACAGCCAAGGTCATACATTAACACCCAGTGTAAGTCACAACCAGCATTGCTTGGATGCAAAGGAAAAAAGAGCAGCAGCAGCTGTACATCTGTCATTGTGAAGGTTTGGTTGGCTTCACCACCCAGTTACCAGCTCTTGACCCCCTGGCAGCAACCACAACCCTGTCCTGGGGCTGTGGCTGGACACATCTATGTGGCTTCACAATGGAAAGCTTCATGGAAAGGCCACCTCATAAATCTTTTAGCAACAGCTGGGAGGGTTACCACCGAGGCAGTCTGAGGGCTGTAGTTAATATGTGGTCCACCCTCAAATCAGAGACAACCATGGGATTTTCAGAAGTCCTTAAGTGACTTAGCAGCACAAATCTCAAGGCCTTTCAACAAGATCTCTGCTCCTGAGTCACTTGTGTGGCTGTTAAGAGTCTGAACACAGCATCTAATTACCTCAAGCCAAGAGCCTCCCACTGAATTTTGCCCAATTAAAAACTCATATTTACAGTACAAGGATTTAGACACCTCTAATGCATTTTATTTTACAACACCAGCACTGTTCATAGGAACATTTATAGTGCTTTGCTGCTTGATTCCCACTTCCCACAAGTGGCCAAATCCTAAAAGTCTTTGTTTTCATGTCTCCTTTGAAAAAACTGCCCCTAAACTCCAAAGGGGCTTCACTCAAACATGCTCCCAACAACTACCTCTGAACATAGCCAAGGTAGCAACAATTTAAAATAGCAGTGGTACACTATTCAGCCAGAAAGAAGAAACAAAAGCAACTCAAAGGATCACAGCAAACCAGCAGCAGCAGATCCAATGCATCTAACCTTGAGCACTCGCCGGCTAAAGACAAGCTGATCGTTAGCCAGAAATCCGTGATTGAGCCGAGGGAAAACCATCTAGCCAGGGAGAGTGGGAAGCAGAGGGGGAAAGAGCAAGAAGTTAAGATGAAAGCACAGCAGAAAACTGAGTTTTAAAGGCTGTAACACTAGATAACAGTGTTTGGCAATTAATTGAGGCACGAGGAGGAATAATCTAGGTCGCCAACAGTGGTTGTTCTAAGGTTCTGGATACGCTGGAGCTCAGTAAGCAGGCAGAGGGGAACAACCATCTCCTCATTAGTTTTCTGCACAATAGGACATTCAAAGCAGCTGGGGTACAGAGGATTCCCCTACTGCAGGCCTTTTACAGAATAAAGAACATTATTCCAAGAAAGCCCACAGGGGATACATCCCAGCATTTCTCCTGAGACCAAATATTACATTTCTTTTTCAGAGGCTCAAATGAATACTGGTGTATTCCCCAGCCTGCAAAATGCAGATAAATCTCTCAGATTTATATGATGCAAAAACAATGTATTCAGCCCATGTCAGTAGTCATTGCTATTGTCTTTTAGCCTTTCCACTTATCTGTCTAGGGAGAAGCAGTAAGACATTTCCTTTCTCAGAACACTGCTTGCATCTCTCTTTCCCTCTCCCATCCCTGCACATATCCATAGGAGGATGAAAGAGCTCGAGCAAAGCCACAAGAGAAACCCCACAGGAACACACAGCACCATCCTTCATGAGGATTTTGGAAGGTTTCTAAGGATCAAACCTCTCATCCAAATTGCTCAGGGAACATTTAAACCTTTCCCACAAAGAACAGATACACCCAAATTGCCTTTGGGGGTTAAATATTGCACAGGCAAAGCCCCCTCCTGCCCAGCCTTCCAGGACAGGCTTAGCAGCAGGATGTTTTAACACAGTCATCTCAGAAAGGGAAAGGAAAAGCAAAGTCAGATAGAAAAAACTAGTCAACCCTGGAAAACAAACCTCTCCCATGGATTTTTTTCCAAGCTGTAGAGAGAGGCTTTAGTTCAGCCTTTATTTAAATACAGCCATTTTGGGGAGGAACAGTGCTGAAATCCTGAGATTTGACAAACTCAAGATGATGCCACATTGAAATGAATGGGGACAGAGCTCTTGTGCTTGGTCAGGCCCTCCAGATACTACAGAAAGCACCAAAAAGGCTCTACTGAGAGCAAAGGGGTTTGTGGGAGACCTAAAGGACCTAGCTTTATGGTTTCTCATGTGCATGAAGACACACAAGAACATTAATTGGGATTTTCAGAAAAGTCCAAGAAACTAGATTGGAAATAGAAGTATTTTCTCATCCCTCAGATGGCTGAACACCATCCAAGTAAACACCTTCCCAGCCCAGCAGTATCTATTTTTTAATGTGAAATGACAATTTGTGTTTGCTCTGGGGCCAAACACACCACATCCCACCAAATCCAGTGATCACACATCTAATGTTAAACAATCCCTGTTACAGATGGGCCCATGAAAGGTGGACAGCTCTGAGGGCTATTAAATACAAAGACACCATCTCTGGTACAAGAGATGTCTGAGCCTTTGATAACTAGGCTCCAGGAGAGCAGTTAAGTGTGATGGAGTTACACATTCCTGCTCCATGTGCACCCTCTTCTGATGCATTTGGTCATGGGGCACTGGGTAACTGGTCATTGGGTCAGACCCTGGGTAGCTAGAGAGTCTTAGAGCACAGAAACCTTGAGCACTGGCAATTTCCAGCTTTAGAGTACTCAACTGAGCCATTTCAACATCATGTTCCAAAATAAGCAAGTATATAAAGTATAGTATACATAGGTGTCTCTGTCAACTGTCACTGTGAGGTCTGCAGGACACTTTCCACACTCAGATTTTATCTGCAGCCTATTGCTACAGACCCAGCCCAGCCATGCCAGCATTTAGACCACAGTAGCTCAGGATACAGGTGCAGATGTTACCTGTGTCCTCTTCATCCACACTGGCCATCAGGCAGGAGCACACTGCATGGGCCACTGGAGACAAGAGCATTTCTCTCACAAGGTGAAGGCTCTTTTCTCCCTCTTGAGAGCAAACCTGGTGCTGCTGCCACTCACACTCTGCATCTGCTAGCCCAGATATGCAAACATTCATCAATCTCATCCAAAGCTAAACCATGTCCCCAGGCACCACATCCACACCTATTTTTAACACTTCCAGGCATGGTGATTTCACCACCTCTCTGGGGTGGAATTGGAACCAGCCTGTGCCAATGCTTGATAACCCTCTTGGTGAATAAATTCTTCCTAATATCCAATCTGAACCTCCTCTGGCACAACCTAAAGCCATTTCTTCTTGTCCTATCACTCATTTGAGTATGTTTTCTCCCCATTCTGATTAGGGGAGGCTGCACAACAGCCTCCTTGATGCTGTCTGCAAGAAGCAGTGCTCAGGGCCCAAGACAACCCAATGTGAACTCCTTCCTCAGCTTTCCAAAAGCACTCTCCAACATCTGCACTGGGCACACTCACACATGAAACAATCTCTTTATTGTCCATGCTTGTGGCAGGTGTTTATTAGAGACAGAAAGAGAAGCAGAATAGGCACAAAGATATTCAGCAGCTAGTCCCCAACTGCCTTCATCTCACTGCAGACAGCCCCTCCAAAGCTGCCCCAAGCATTATTCTCTTTTAATTTATCATTTCTAATGATAATATTTTTGTGTCCACTGACACAGACTATCCCCACTCCACCACCCACAGACATGTACATTTCCAAGGGAGGCAGCACTGGATACAGTGCTAGTTATTTATCCTCCTGTAGATGTGATGACTTGCTACAACACATCCTTCAAAGTCAGCTAAACAAAGGCACCACTGAAACTTGAAGATGATAGATTAAATTAAGAAATAAGAAGTAATCTGGGCCAGATGGTAGTAAGAAGTTTTGTATCCCATCCACACCCCAGAGTGTCTGGAGACATAAAGGAAGCAATTTTCAAAGCCAGGCAGTAGAGATTAGACCCTACTTATGTATGGCTCTGCCAGGCTTCTTTCTCCCCTTTTCCTCCTAAATTGTTTCTGAGCCTTTTTCTTACTCTTGTGCAAGAAGAGATAAATCTAAAAGTAAAGTGAAATTTGGATAAATGCAGATCAGGAGGAAAAAAAGCACAGACTTATATCAATGCATTAAAACAAAGAACAAGTGTTACCTTGGGAGCTTCTCCCCCAGAGTCTAGTGGGAGCCAGTCCCCAGAGCATCTCCTGCAGCACAAACAGGATCTGTGGCAGGAGATGGGTTCCTATGTTATCCAGCAGTAAAGACCACAGAGGCTTCAAAGCCTAAGCAGCATCTCCTCCAGCATTGCCTGAGTTGCCAGCCCTGAAGTCAACCACAGCCCTGGCCCAGGAGTGAGAACTGGCATCCATGTGCTGCTGGGTCACCTCTTAAAGCCTTTTCTGAGTAGATAGGCGGGCACTTACACAAGGCTGAGACCTTATGCTGAGCCCCTCCCTAGCCACACAGAGCATAAAGCTATTGGAGAAATTTTAGGGGCTCTTGGAGCCCAAGGGTGGCTTTTCCAAAGGCACCCAAGGCAGTTGGAAGCTGCTTCAGAAAATGACACCAACTTCAAAAATTGACTTAACAGCCTCCATGGGGAAAAAAGAGAAATTACCCTGAGGCATCTCTGCCCAACATTAACCACTGAGGTCCTGCCTATGTTTCCAGCAACTGCACCTAAACCTAGCAACCAACTCTTGGGTGCCAGCTCCAAATCCAGACTCTGTACAATGCCCACACACCTGCACCCCAGCACATCCCCACACCAGTAGGTGCCTGCAACCCAGATGACTACATCTCCATAACTGTGATGGAGCCCACCTTGGAAATGTTACACCTCATGGCAAGCCCTCCTGTCTCATCCCCAGCATAGCATCCTAGAATCATTTAGGTTGGAAAAGTCCTCTGAGATCATGAAGTCCAACCATTAACCCAGCACTGCCAAGTAACCACTAAACCATGGCCCTCAGCACCATATCTCCATGCCTTTTACATCCCTCCAGAGATGGTGACTCCACCACTGCCCCAGGCAGCCTGTGCCAGGGCTTTGCAACCCTTTCAGTGAAGAAGTTTTTCTTAACGCCCAACCTAAACATCCCCTGGCACAACTTGAGACTATTTCCTCTTGCCCTATTACTTGTTACTTGGGAGAAGAGACTGACCCCTACCTCACTCCAGCCTCCTTTCAGGTAGTTTCAGAGAGCAAGAAGGTCTCCCCTGAGCCTTTTCTTTTCCCTCCAGGATAAACAACCCCAGTTCCCTTAGCTGCATGAGAGATTTATTCTACTGCTGCCATCCCCATTACCACAGCAGGGACCATGGGACAGACACATTCCCCTTGCACTCCATGATGCACTGCAGGAAATCTCAACTTCATGCAACTCCACAAGAGTCACTCCCACAAAACTTCATTCATTTCTGCATGTTACAGCCAAAACAGTTTCCCCCTCAACAAACAGTTACTTTAAATCCTTTATTTTCAAAGACAGTCTAGATGTTGCCTGAGTGCCACCATGCTCCCAGGCAGGTGACTTAGCAAGATAGGAGGAACTTTCCGTCCTGCACATCACCATGTTGGATCTTTCCTTGGGACACCAGATCTTGCCACCACCTACAGGTGTTCTAATGTCAACAAATAAGGAACAAAGCTTCATGAGAAACATGAAGTCTGTCTCCAACACTGGAAAAAGGGAGCAGGGATAGGAAAGTAAAAGCAAAACCATTCATGAAGTACCTGAAGGTCTTCAACTCTTGTTTCCCTACGGTCAAAGTTAGGAAAACCATCACCACAAAGAGCTCCCATGGCAAAATTCAACATTTCCAGAACTCTTACTGTACCCTCAGCTGGCAGGGACAAAGCTGCAGGAAGCCTTGTTTTGTGTGGTGCCCAAACCCAACCATAGTGCAGAACAAATCAGTGTGCTGTGTTACTACTCACCCTTGGGCCGATGTCCCCTGCTTCACCCTGTGCATCAGGCAAAAACAGCAAGGGTCAGCTATTAGAGTTCAAGTTTCAACCATGAAGGACCAAGCACAGGTCAGCTGGAGGTGGCAACAGCATACAAGGGAAGTGGCCAAGAGTCCTATTGCTTAATGTATTCAAAACCAGGGAGGAGAAAGGCTCAAAACAACACAATAGCAAATGATTCTGCCCTGGCAGGCGATGAAACAGACAATAAATCAGAAATAGCAGATTGTTTCCAAGTCTAAGGCTCCCCTAGCAACTGCTTATGTCCTACACATGTGAAGATTCACATCACTTTCAGTACAGTAATGACCTTCTTTGGCTGCTCTAATTTTGTGGGAGGATGTCTTGCAAACACAGAGTGGTGGAGCCCATAGCCTTGCTCTCGAAGTAAGAGAGTTGTAAGCCTCTCTCCCAACACTTAGGGGTTACCAGGATCTCTACTTCATGGATGAGCTTTAAGACCATATTTATTCCTCCTACGTTTTTGCAAACTCTTTCTGCCCTCTCCACCCAGGTGCTTTTCCAAGAGCAAGATGAGAACTCACTCTCACAGCTCCACGTCCCAACACAACCCAGGGCTAATGTCACGGTGGCATATTGTGGTAACCAGAAATGAAGGAATTACAGCAGCAGGAGGATATGCAGCTGCTTCCCCAAAAGCCATATATAAATGCAGTCTTTACCTTTTCCCCTTTTGCTCCTGGAGGGCCCTGAAAACACAGAAGAAGGATTTGAGTTAAGGAACAGCAGAGTCATCAACACACCCAGCATCAGAACCAGCGAGGCTGCATTGATCCCTCCACAAACCTGAGCCACACTCACTACTAGTTTGTATGTGCTATCATTTTAAGTTCTACATTGCTTCCTAGGACCCACACCCTACCAAAGAGCACCACTGAGGTCCTGCCTGCTCTTGCCAGGACAAAGGACCAGAGAAGGACAAGGGTGGGACAGGCAGCATGACAGCCACTTGCAAACACGTGACTCTAAATAGATGCAAGAGTTTTCTTGAAGTACTAAATCACTTCTAGAAAAACACATGCTCAGCATATCATTACAACAATTATACATCTGTTTGAAATAAACAAGGAGGATGGGCTGCTTTCTTTGGCCTGTTTGCTGAAGCCATAAGTCATCTTCCCTCTATGCAGCTTTCTGTAAGACAGACAGGCAGAGCCACACTGCAGCCCCAAAGAGACGCCACCGCAGAGCCACACTGTGATGTGCCTGCTCTGCATCCTCCTTCCAGCACTGAAAAATACTGGATCTTGGGGTTCAGCCCAATTCACAGCATTTGCTGAACCTAGTGGGATGAAACAGGGGAAGGTCAGCAGCAAGGTTGACAGCAGCAGCATCTGCATCCCCACACAGCATCCCTCCTGCTGGTAATTTGGCTCTAAGCAAGGCTGCTGCCCCTTGCTTTCATGGAAGAGATGATGAACAGTTTGGTTTGAGTTTGGCCATTTGATAAGTTTGCTTCTTCATTGAGATTTTCCCTGCCTCTCACTCAGAGGGTCTTGCTCCTGCCTGGTATGTGCATATCTCATAACCATTCACCTCCAGGTGCCTGCCAGGGGCAGTGGGTGCAGCAACATGCTGCTGAGCTTTGTGCTGCTCTTCCTTCCCTCATGGGGTTTTGCTAATTGAAAAGCAAGCCCTGAGCACAGTGCTGAGAACCAGCCTTCCTTTTTTCTTTTCTGATGCTTTATTTCTAGATTTCATTTCACTCACATTTGTCATCATCAAGGGTAGGACAAAAACTAACCACAGGTATGCACAGCTATAAGGAAACCCTCCCCAACTGGCTAGCAATAAAAAGTATCAGGAGTAACTTTGATTGCAAAGGCTGAATGACTTCTGCCTGCTTTGAAAATCACAGTTGGTTTAGGACCAGAGCTTGAAAAAAATTTCAGATGGTGCCCTCTAGTGAAGGTGGTGGAAAAGAGTAGGATTTGGGCACAAAAGAGAGAGCTGTCACCTCCTGCAGCAACCATCCTCCCCCAAGGAAATGGAGCTGGCTAGTGTCCAGCTAGCATACAACCCAGAAAAGTTTATGTTTCTGTAAAATAAGAAAGAAAAGAGTGGAGCACCTGAGTATCCAAAGAGCTTCCAAGCAAAAATGAAGTCAAGAAAGCAGCTCAGAAAAAGAAGCCTCCCAGGCTGTTCCACAAAGTATTGTATCAACACCAGGCACTGTCAAGCACTTCCCACCTGGGGTCCTTTTAAAGGCAAAATGAACCCAGTTTGAGAACTATGACTTTGTAGTGCCAGAAGCATGCAACCAAGATTACCAGTTTTGCTTCTTCCAAGGTGCTACTGACATTCATCTCCCAAATTTAGCCTGCTAGCCACCTGGAAAGTCTCTGCTAGCTGAGCTAGCACAGGAAGGAGAGAAGAAGCTGGCATGACCTGACAGGTAAAGCAAAGCTCACCTCTAGCTGTGCCAGCCAGACCTGGCTCAGAATTCAAACTTATATCTGTTACAGACCACAGAATAATTTTCCTAAATAAAATTTTGTCTCCTAAACAGTTATAAATGTAGTAATAAAGGAGCAAAAGTTGAGATTCTGCCTATCTATTGCAGAGCAGCATGAATAAAGACATGTTACATTTGGCACTTGGTGCTACTTACTGGTTTGCCATCCAAACCAAGAGGGCCCTGAAAAGGGAAGGAAAAGACAGGGTAATTAAAAAAAATAGAAATAATAAAAATCAATTTACAAACAGCAATATCAGTCATGCTCTGAAAGAGGTTCTGTTTACATGTAATACAATCTTTGGGTACATTACTTCTATACCTAATCCTCCAACCATGCAATCCAGCAGGACAAGTTCACAGAAGTACAGCAAGAGGCAGCAAACAATTTGCAGAGTATGAAGGAATGTGAAAGGAAGGGACAGGATTAGTGACAGGGATAAGGTGACACTGCTCTGGCAGAGTGCTCAGGGCTCCCTGAGGTTTTGAAAGACTAAAGTTTGGTTAAACTGAGCAGATCCTGGGAGTGGTTTACATCAACCTCAGATCTGAACCAGCTGTTTTTGTCTAAGGGCTTGCTGAAACTCTACCACTGTAGCCAGGATGTGGGGATCTGCCATCCCCCTCAGCCCCTCATGGTGAACCCCACTGATGGGAAGGGGTGTCTTGCTGTGGAGGAAAGGAGGGTGAATCTGGCTCCTTGGGGCAAGACCTATGTGCTTTGCTCATCTGAAGTGACACAAAGCTTGGAAACATGCTTGTATTTGCAGGACCAAGCACTTGGTCACCCCAGTTCTTCCCCAGATCTCCCCTTAGGTTTCTCCTAAGGAGTTACCAGTACACAACTGCTGGGTAGCAGTAATGAAAAGTAGAAATGAATGCAGTTACACCCAATAATGCAAAGACTTGCAGGTCACAACCAAACTACTACTATTTTCCATTAGACCCTCTCTGTACTTTATCTCACCTCAAATTCCTTACATTATAAGACCTGAGAAAGACATCCAGTCCATGGAGCTTCTCTCCTGAAACTAGGATTGTTCCAGGTGATTCAGCTGAAGCTCCTGACACAGCTCTCTGACCTCCAGAGGACAAGATGTGGAACCTAAGTAGAGAACTTGCAGCACATTCAACTACTGAAAGGAACAGAAGTCTTCATTTTTTTTCCCCTCCAGATTTACAATACCAATTCAACAGCTTTTAGCTATTCTTGTATCAATCCACAAAGGGACATCCAGAAGGAAAAACAATGGCCTATTCAGAGAATGTTTGTTGGATGGAAAGCATTTAATGCTTGAGAGAAACAATATCTATTGGGCTTTCAAAAGGGGCTCTTGGCCAGCCAGGCTGCTGAATGGACAAGACTCACTCAGGCTTTTAAAGGATTTGTCAGTCTGGGCTGGAGAGTAAATTGACTCTGCTTTACCTGTGTGGCAAAGGCAGGGTTTCGAGAGCAGCCAGAGGATTGCATGGGTGAAGTAGCTGAGATCATCTGAAATCTGCTTGCAACTGTCAGGAGCACCCATGTGTTCCAATTGCTTTTGTCTTCTATCTGAATTCTGCTCCATCTCATTTTAATTAAAGATGAAGCAAGCTTTCATTTATTTGATAAATAAGGAAGAGGAAGACAAGAAGTGAAATGCTATTCCCCCAGTCATAAAACATCTCTGTAGAAGTCTACATTTTAGTGAGGAAAAAAATCACTTCCACTTAAACAACCAGCATGAAGTGTAAGGAAAAGGTGAGTTTTCTAGACACCTTATTACAGGGTGCAAGTAAGAGAAAGCATCACTGTGCTTTTTGCCCAGGGATAAGTTTCACTCCTGCCTCTGCCCCCTCTCAATTACAAGCCTTCTGCTCCAAACCACACATGCAGTGATTGCACTTGAGAAAGTTAAATGCTCACTACCTCTACAGGGGATGGACTTTCTGTCTAGGATAAACCTGATGCTTTAAGACAAGGTAGAGAGAAAATAATAAATCAAGTACCCCTGAAACATGGTTCTGACCAAAACCATCACTGCACCAGCCAAAAGCAGGACAAAGATCTATCAATCCTGTGTGCTTTGAGGAAGATATCACTGATGCAGTCCCAGCTGACAACATCTGGTAGATGTCAGAGCCCTCTCCTAGCTGATCATCAGCTTACATCTCAGTTTTCTGGCCATGCACCAGTAAGAGGCACCTGCATTCAGCATTGGGCCAAGGCAGCTCTGTGGGACATCTTCCACGTTTGAAGAGAAGAGAGAAAACACTGCTATCAGTTTGATAAAGAAAACATATCTGCAACATCTGGTGGAGCCTTCAGGTTGCCAGGGTGGGAGGAGGTGGCTTAGCAGGGAGAGCTGGTGACACCGAGCAGGGGTAGTGAGTGATAATTGCAACTAACCATCTTGGGGTTACCCTTCACGAACAGCAATGCAGGCAACAAGGTGTTCCTGTGAACATAACCCAAACCATGGTGCATCCCCACTGCCACTGTTTTGGTGAGGAATCTATCTAAATAATCTATATTTTATAGCATACATTAATGACACATTTATATAATGATGCTGTGAATGCAGACAGGTCAGAGAAGTCTTTGGGCTAGAGCAGAGCTTGCTGGATGCCTTGGTTTGGCCATGCAACATTTCAACTTCAGTGGAAGGGACAAGGGGCTACATCCAGGTATGTAGCAAATTCCAATATTTTCATGTTGCTTCACAGCAGAAGCTCAGGAGGCTTGAGGTGAGGCACCAAAATGTCACCTCTCACTGCAGAAGGGAGATTCACCCAATGCTGAGAGAGCAGCTGAAGGCTTAGGAACTGTTCTGAGTTTGCCAAAAAGGGAAGGAGTGGAGTTTGCAAAATCTGACTCACATGCAAAAGCTTTGCCAATAAATAACAAGCATTTTCCTCCATAAATCCCTTAACCCCTGCTCAGAGCAAACCTAGATGCCAGCCTGGCTAATTGCCCCTGTGCCTTCCTCCTCTGGTGCTGTTACTGCTGCTGGCAGGGATGTCCTTGTTCTGAGCAACCTAACAGGAATTTTAAGAAGGGGAAAGTATCTAGTGAGAATGAAGCCAGAGATTATTAAAAGGCCAATCCTTCTGAGTTGAGCAATCTCCTCTGATGGTTATTTTTAATGTTTCCTGCTCTGCTAAAAATTAGCAGAGGGGTCAGAAGGAACCCTGCAGTCAAAGGGCTGTCTTCAGTCTCTGCCTCCCTGGTTTCAAGAAAAAAATGGTAATATCTTACTTTTGAGAAGGAGAAAAGTGTCAGAACAAAAGAGCAGAACAAGATTTTAGTATCCCCTGTGCAGGACTGAGGATCATTAGGCAGCAGAGTCTGCAGAGCAGCCAGGGAGCAAGGGCCATCCTCTCCTATAGGCTATCCTGCAAATCCTTGCCAGCAGGACAGTGTCTGCTGGTGATGCTGGTCCTCAGCACATTCCTGTATGAGAAGAAAGCTGTGGCCAAGCAAGCCCTTCCAGATCCATCACAAGGAAAGTGCAGAAAGACAGCCAGGTTGCTGTGGCTCCTCTGAGCTTCCCAGCTGAAGGAAAAGGGGAGAAGATGGAGTGAGGAATGAAATGAGTCCTCTAAACAGCAGCTGAGACCACTCTGCTAGCTGTGAATGAATCAAGCACAAGAGACATGCTCTAGGATGTCACTGTGTCCTCATCCCCAAACACTGCTATCCCTCTCCTCCCTCCCTAAAATCTTCAGTGCAGAAGGACCAGAAGCCCTCATAAAAAAGCAAGTTTCTATTCCACCCAATCTCACCTCTGCTACAGTAATCATCTACCCTAACAAATAACAGCATTAAGCATCTCTGAAGAGACAACCTCCTCCTGAAACTGGCCACATGAGGAATTATCCTGCTCACATGCTGACTGCAGAGGCTGTAAGCCCTAACCAACCCTTGGTAGAAAGTTCCTCCTGCATCTGCCTTGACCTCTGGGGTCCACAGTATAAGACCTCAAAATCACGTCAGCCTGTGGCATGACAACATTGGAAATGTTCCTAGCAAGACCTGTTGCATTTAAACATTAAGATCACTTAAGCCACAACAGCTTCATGTTTTACTATGTCTAGCAAGGAGAATCTCACTGGAATGGGATGGGGTGCACAGGAAAACAGCCCCACACTTATAACTGCAGCATAAACATGATTATTAACATTCTCTTGCTAATAATTTCTCTCATTCTTTCAAAGAAAGCTAGTTCATGAGAGCAGCAGGTAAGAGAAATGACTGTAACCAGTGGCAGTTCCCATCTGGGACAGCTCTGGATTGAAACCATAGCAGGAGACACCTGTGCAACAGCAGATGTGTTTTCATTTGGCTTCTCTCAATAGACCAAACCCTACAGGTGGTGTAGCAAAAGAAATAAACCTCTGAAACTCAGGCACAGCCACTTCTACCTGTTCCTGTGTTGTTGTCCTGCACAGCCTCAAAGCCAGGCTCTCCTTGTTTGGCAAAAAACCCCCCTACTTCATTTTACAGAGGAGGGCAACAAGGGGTTCCCCAAAATCCATCTCCCTACAAACTGCAGCCTTGCATGTAACACCCAAGCCCAGTCTTGGAGGGATCGCTCTAGGCAGTGGGGTGACATGAGCTCCCCCCTTACCTGCAGAGCCCCTGGGCTGTGGCAGCTCTCACTCCTCTTCCCAAATTTATTACCAAAAGGGTCACCTGAGCACACCCCAGGCATTGTCCACAGCATCTGGTGGGGCTCAGCACCACCAAAGCCTCAAAGGCTCCTCCAGAACACTTCTTTGGGGGGAAACCACATCCACAGCCCTAGCTGACAGCAATAAATCCCCCAACGGAGGTGTCAGACAAACAATGCAGAGCAGCAGCCTGATAAGAGCCAAGTGTCTGTTAACAAACCAACCAAAAAAACCCACAAATCTGTGCTGTGTTCCAAGAAAAAGATCTGTCCTCAGACTGCTGGGCGGCCTCTGCCCATTCTTTGATGGAAACAGAGCAGAAAGGAGCAGTAATTTGCTAAAAACTTCACCCATAACGCAAACCAGACCCTGGGGCTCTGCAAGGGAGCAGCCACCTCAGAGGCTGGGCTGGTCCATGCTGGGCATCTGGTGGCCATGCACTGCTGGCCTCTGCAAGGAGAGACCAGCTCCACAGGGCATGGGCACTTGCAAGGGTTTCTGAAATCACAGAATCACATTCTGGTTAGAAAAGACCTCTGAGATCATCGAGTCCAACCATCCACCTAACACTACCATGCTCAGCTCTAAACCATGTCCTGAAGCACCACCCTTGGGAAACAAAACCAAAAAACAAACAAACACACACCAGGGAAAAAAACCCCAAACCAACAACCCTAACCCATGAATGTTTTTGGGGGCAGCACTGGGCCCTGCCTTCTGTCCAGTCTCTCCTTGACATCACAGGTGTGGGCTCACCAGAGCACTTTGGTTCCCAGCTCTCTTCCCAGACTTGCCAACCACGTTGATCAGGGCTTTGTTGTAGAGATAAGGCACCCTCTTCTCCTTAAACACAAGATGTGCCTCCTTCCATCTTTTTGCAGAGCTCCCTCCTTGTTCTACTGCAGTATCTTTTCAAAGACACTCAAGAAAAACACCTGGAAACAAATCTAACACTGACTGGTCCAAAGGAGCAGAAAGCAAGTGCTGGGCTGGAGCTGCACAGGACACTGCTTGGGTTTTACACCAAGGTTACTCAGGTAGAACACAAAGAGATGCCACAGGAGTCAGTTTGTTCACTCCTCCCAACGCAAGGGGAAGGGAAGGAGCCACTGCAGCCAACTGCCTCTACTCCGAGGCCAGCAGTGCTCTGCAAGGAGCACCCCAGCATGTCAGACCAGCTTATCAGCTGCTCAGCTTCATCTCAGAAGCAAGAGCTCACTCCACTCATCTGTGCATCACATTGCATCTGTTGTCTTCCAAAACAAAGTACTTTTGTGGAGGACACAGTCCCCTAACTTCCCCCAAATTTCTGAGGCTTAAATGAGTTCTGTGTGCTCTGTGCAATGTTTGTTTACAGCATTTGGTGCCCAATTGGGTTTTGATTATTTTTTTTTATTGTCCAACTACAAGACAGGTGGCAATTTAGTTTTGAAGTTGGCCAGCAACTGCTTTGGAAGAACACTGACATTCCAAGCACACTCTAGAGCCTTTTACTGCCTTTATATTCCTTCTTCACCAGTGCCATCCTTGGGTGATAGCTGCTGTTTGGATTACTCCTCTATTGTGGTGTTAACGAGCAAACTTGGTTTTTCTCAGTTCTCCTCTGCTCACAAGCCAAGCCTTGGTACTGTGTGTCTGTGCCCAAATGCTCTGGAAGCAGAGATGCAGATCCACCAGCTGCACTTTCACTTGAAGCAGACAGCAAGAGAAGCCAGAAACCAAATCCCAGCTTTAACCGGGCATTGGGTGGTGAAAGACCAGCAAGCCTCCCCTCTTATGAGCCAGCTCAGGATAAGGTGGCAGGCTGGGTCCAAGCAATCATTTGAAAAGCCATGCATGCCTTGTATCAGGAATCTGCCTGTGCAATTTGGGCAGAGAAGTTCTCCTTGTTGTTGGCATCTTCTCCAGACTCTCTCCTCTTCCTGACCAGAAATGCTGGAAGTGCAGAAGATAAACAAATGCATCTGCCATTCCTCCACTGGGTGGGATAAGGCAACTTTTTGTTTTCCCTGTGGAAGGATTACCTCTAAATCAAAAGAAAAATAAACTGCTGCCACGAAGAACTGGTCTTTACAAAATCATTGGTGTCTCCACATCAGACAGTCAGCAAACGGATGTAGCAGGAAAATCTGCTGGATCTGCTTTCCCTGCTTGAAGAGGTTTTCCCCCTCCAGGCAAATAATTACATGAATTGGTCACAAAACTGATACTAAAAATGAAATGAAAAGAGACTAGAACTATACAAAGTTTGCCTTGTAAAACGAGTATTTGTTACTTCTGTCTTTTGGGCTCTTACTGGGAAAACTATGTGTGCAGATGACTTCATCCACAGGAGACACTCCTTGAAGTCTGAAAAATTACAAGTAAAGACACTCAGGAGAACAACCACAGAACCAAACCCCAAATCAGAGTTATCACCTTGATGAACTTAGCTCTAAGAAAACTAAGTAGCCAACTTACCAACAGTAGCCTTCATTATGGGGATGGATGCCAACCACATGACACGGTGTTTTAAAATATTGAAGTCTAGCAATGCCAGATGTTGAATATGGTTTTCCCCCCCCTTTTAATGCTGTGCATGCACAACCACCCAAAACACCCATGTAATATACAGACACTCCGTGTCCATGCATGAGCTACCACCCAGAGTCTGGAAAGCATCTGCCTCCTGCAAAAAAAACCCAGGAAGAGTCTGAGATCCACACGCTCTTCCCTTCAGCCCATGAGATCTGACCATATAGTATGGTCTCCCACATCTCACATGGGATTTCTGGCAGCCCTCCCAAAGAGTTAAACCACTGCCTGCTGCTCTGGTTTGGGCACGGAGCAATCTTGAGCTACACATGGCTCCTTCTGCGACTCTTCCAGGCTGCACTCCGAGCGTGCCCGAGCAGGACTTGGAGATAACTGCAGAGAGGCAACTCAGGAAGTCATCAGGCAGTCCAACTCCCAAGTTACTTCTCCAGTCCTCCTGTAAAATGTCTACTCTTAAATTATTGGCACATCTGTTTTTCTGGTGGTGCCACTTCCAAAATACCTGGCTAAGGGCATGTCTGGAAGATGTCTGGTAGATTCTGAGGGACCACACGGGGACAGAGGAACTGCCACCAGGACCAGGCTTGTGCACGTGTTCCTCATTTCCCACACATCAGCCTGTCTGCATGCGTAATGCATTCATGGGTTGCACACAAACAACTCACACAGACTTTCCCCTGTTGTCTATAATAACTGAAATCCTTCATTGTTGAGGGGAGAAAACCCCAAACTCCTATGGCCAAGGTCTAGAGCTGCCACTGAAGCCCCTGTCATGCTGCTCCACTGCACTGGGGTCACACAAGTCAAGGAACCAACTTCCCTTCTGCATGTGCTCCTTCAACCCCTCTCCCAGACACCAGTTCAGGACAAAACATTTGGCTTCACTTTATGTCTTGAAAACTAATTAAAACCAGAGTTTATCACCCTTATAAGTTGATTTCCAGCTATAGTCATTACAGCTGACTTCAGTGGATAACTCTGCAATCACAACATAGCAGCCAAAGTAAGATAGGCTCCCAAAATAAAGTTTCTGAAGATGCTTAGCTGCTGAGCTCCAACAGCTCCATAGTGTGAGGTGGACTTCAAATAGATGAGAATAACCTGTACAAGAGCATTTCAGTTTTGAGCCACAGAATCACAGTATAGTGGTGGTTGGAAGGGATCTCTGGAGATCTAGTCTAAACCCCCTGCTAATGCAGGATCACGCACAGCAGGTTGCCCAGGTGGGTTTTGAATAGCTCCAGAAGAGGAGATTGGTATAGTTACCTGTCACTGGAAAAGGATGCTACCACTCAACATTGAATTATTTTGAGTAACAAGCTGCATTACTTCTAAGCAGGCAGAACCTGCAGCCTTTTTCTCCTCACCTTCCCAAAGACCTCTGTTAAAGGGCACAGGCAGGATGATGCCTGGGCTCTTTCAGTCAACACGAGTGGGTTACAAAATTCAGAAGGCAAACATTCTATGCTGGAGGAATGAAATTAATAACATTCTGCTCAACTAAAAATAGATGCTAATATTCTAAGGAAAAATGTATAAAATAGAAGACAACTCTGTTTCATATCATACTTTTTCTGCAAAGCCTCTTTCCTGCTCTGCTTTTTATTAATGAAGACATGCACATGAAGTAATGCCCCTCATTAATCAACTTCATTCTTTCAGTTTCTTCCCACTTGAAGTGACAACCTTCTATTTGGGATGTCACGTAGCAGCATAGCAGAGACTGGGTTTAGGGAGGCATGAGGAGCAGAGGCAGAGGAAACTCTCAAGAAAGAGACTTTGACTTCAAAAGGCCTCTCTGGTGGATGGGAAGAGGGAAGGGAACGGGTTCTGGTAAACCACAAATGCAGCATCTCATTGGAAAAGAGGAGAAATATCATGTAGGAGGAGAGCTGATAGTTTGAAGGCAACTATAAAACCATTCCTAGGTGGGGCAGGGGAAGAGATGGAGCAAGGCTCCTGAAAGCATCACCCAGTTATTACTTCTCTCCATACACTACCCAACTCCGTTCAACAGTTACACAAGGGGAAGATCTGCCTGCACCAAAAGGTCAGCTGCAAAGCTCACTCACAGTTGGGCTCTTCCATCTGCTCCTCATTTTCTCTTTTTTCCTCCTGCCCAGATGCAGCTGCCTGCCCTGCTAACGTAAGCAGCCCCAAGCCCTGCTGCACCATCCTCTGCACAACCAATCTCTCTGCTCCCTTCTAGCTTTACGAGGGCAAATGCCCCGACACACTGACAGCACGTCAAGTCGGGGGGAACCACTCCACAGCATGGATGGTTGCTCCTTGCCTCAGAAAGCATGGCTTGGGATAAGTCCCAGGGGATCCTGGTCCCAGTGCCTGGTTCTGCCCAACAAGAAACACATTTCCATCAGTGCAGTGGCTGCACATCTGCTTTTCCACTGCTCCAGCACTTCCTTGTGCAAACCCGAGTTCAGCCTTTGGGGCTGGGTTTCAGGGGGAGTCTGGGTGGTCTTTTGGCTAAAGGTATCATCCAAAACTTCCTTGTCAATCTGATCTAAAGGCTGCTGTCATCTCTTTGGAAAAGCTAGAGATGGGAAGCACCAGAGCAAAACAATGCAGCTAAAGCAATGTTCTCCACAGCAGCAGGGACACCTCAGCACACAGTTGGACCTGTGCAAAGCCTAGGCAAAGACAAACTGAAGCTCCACCATCATTCCTACAGCCTCTGGGCTGGTCCCTGAGCAGGAGGTTGCAGACACAGCAATACCACCAGGCATAGCAGGTAGATTTGGTTGCTCAGGACCTTGTCTAGAAAACTCATTTTCTCTCCTGAGCTGCTTATTTTGCAGCATTTTTATCACTGTTTTTGACTTGGAGACTCACTGCATCTCTAATGAATCAACAGAACCCTGGAATCAAGCTGTGATTACCAATTATTGTAAGATTTCTATGTAAAGGAATCATCCTGTAGTTTTCAGTCACTGGTGTTGCTGGCTCACCCCAGAACACCATCCACTACACACCCACGTGTGACTCCAGCCCAATAGCACAAAGAGCCAGAGGAACTTCTTGGTGTCCTGCAAGAAGGACCACACAGATGCCAGATGAGAAGAGCAACCTCCTAGTTCTCCTCCACCTTTGGGGTAAAGTGCTCTGCTTCCCCTCAGAAGTTATTCTAGGTAATTTTCTCTAAAAAGGACTTCCAAGATTAGTGTTTTGACATCAAAATGAGTAAAAGCCTCCTCACTCCATTTGTATTCTGGCAACCTCAGGAGGTACAAGGCATTCTCTCAATGCTAAACAGATTTGCACCCCAAAACCCAGGATCACACTGTCACCATTACTATGAGCCAGTTACACAGCCAAGATGAGGTTGAGAAAAAAAAAAAAAAGAAGAATTGCAAGTATTTTGGACACTAAATAGATCTTTTGCTTTTCTTTGTCCTCAGTTCTCCAGAGAGCACACATGACCCACATTCAAAGCCCTGCAACACCCAACTGCTATTCCATCTAACAGCTCTCAAATTGGCTCTCAAAGACCTTTCTGCCTGCCAGCAACCAGTTCTCTCAACAGCTCAAGTGAGAAGCATGGCAAATCACAGGCTTCTGCCTTCTTCACCTGTCACCTCTGCCTGACCTGGGCCAAATGCAATTGTCCCTGTCTGCAGGTGAATTACCTGCAGAGATGTTCTTATGGTGCAGTTTCATTATTTGTTAAATGTGGTTATTTATCTAGCAGTGCAAGTTTCACCTTTCTCAACATCAGAGTTCTGTTAGAACTCTGTTAGAAAATCCCCAGAATGGATTAGATTATTGGCCCTAGGGGTCAAAAACATTTCAAAAGCTTCCCCAGCACTACAGCTAAAAAAGAAACAATCTCAAAGGACAATCTTCAAGCTACCTCTGAAGCAGCTGATATGGCAAAGGCATGTTTGTGACAGCATGAGCTCATGCCTCACTGTGGATATCAAAAGGCCTCTTTCTCTTAACCTGCTCCTGATATCCAAAGTTCACATTAAAGTATTTATCTGCAGAATCTTTGTCCTTCTGCCAAATTTGGCTGAAATGAGCCAAGTTCAAAAGTTACTGGGGAAAGAGGAGAGAAGACAGACCTACACAGCTCTTAGCCCACAGGAACCTACCCTGAAATTCAGGCTGAGGTATGTGCTGTGATCCATGTTCAATGGGATGTCAAAACCAAGTCAAACAAGACCAGAAAGGCAACAAAGCTCAACATTCTTGATAGCTGTTATGGCAATTGTTAGTAGGGTATGCCATAAACCCAAACCAGAAACTGAAACCTCTCTGGGGTTTAAAAAATAATCATGAACCTACAGAACTTCATAAAGGAGAAACTGTTTCTGCTCTGAAGTTTTATTGTAGGGCATAACCCTGCTCTTTTAAGATAACTATCAAAATATTGGAAACATCCTATAAAAACTGTTTTCTCTTTGGGCTCCATCTCCAGAGCTCTGTTTCACTTCATCCCTTTAAAGCTTCCATTGGTTGCAGCTCACAAATAAACTGAAGCACTGCCAGTCAGGAGATGCATTTGACATCACACCTATCTCTGACATCAAGCACCATTTAATGTCCACTTGCCACTTCTGTATTGGCACCACCTCCACCTTCTGGATCAGCTCAGAGTTTATTTGATCACTCTGAAGGGAACTAAAGAATTACACTGATTTGCCTATGGAACTGGATGCAATAAAGCCTGTCCACATGCTCCTGCTGAATAAGACTCAAGTCTGCTTTATGCTTAGTTTCCTCCTTCAGGTATACATATTGCTTTGGAAATGCAGTTATCAACACCTTATTAGATAAAGCTAATTAGTACAGCCACAGCCATGTGGGATGCAGTCATTCAGTGTTTGCTGGGTCCAGCTCAGCCAACTTGGCAAAGTCAGGAGTAAGATCAGCCACACAGCCTAGACTGCAGGTCCTGGAGGGAAGGGGAGAGGAGGAAAAACCTTTAAGTGGCATTAATGCCATTTTCCAAGTGCAGATGTTGCAGAAGAGCTGGAGATCACTGCTAGTCCCTGATACCACCCTAGGAGAGTCAGAGGAGCAGCAGGAGCTGGGATGGGCATGGGTTCCAGGGCTGCCCATGAGACAGGCTGGGGGAATAGTCTGTCCAAGTGAAAAGTTCCTATTTCCTCAGGCATCTCTGGTGTTTGGAGCTCTGCAGCCAAACCACACGCACCAGCTGGGCCAGAATACAACTGACATAGAGAACAAGAGGTAAACCTGCCATAGGCACTGCTAATCTAGAAGTGGTTAGCCACATCCCACAAGAGCAGGAAGCCACCCTAAAACTGCCATTGTACAGCTCAATTAGAGCAAAGTCTCCCATCCTGATTTCTAATCAATTGAACTCTTCATTTCCGAGAAACCACTGGTGCATTTGCAGAACCTCCTTGCTCCAGCACCTCAGGTACCGCCTGAGGGAGACAAACCACCACACTGTGCCCACCCAGACATCCTTTCCTGGAAATCAGCAGCCTTGTTTGCTCACAGGCTTCCCCCCACCAGTCCCTCATCCTGAACTTAAGCTTATTTAAATCAACTGGTGGAGCTCCGAGTGCTTTTGTGTTAGGGATGCAATGGCAGCATCGGCTCCTTCTGCAAAATTAACTCCATCTTACACCTCTCCCCTTCTGGAGAATCACTGTTGGCTTCCCCAGGAAGGCTCACAGGGTCCAGGGGAAATGAAAACCAAAAGCAACTCTGTATTTCCCCTCCAGTCCTCCTCCTTTGAGCTCCCCGTCCATCACACACAGAAAACTCAATGGATGTTTGTGTGGTTTATGGGCATTCAGTGGGAACCAGAACAGGGCAAAAGATGGCAGAGACAAGGAGTTCTCCTAACACACTCCTTCAGGGGAAAAACAAAAACTAAAAAAGCAAAGAAAAAAAAAAAAACAAAACCAAAACCCAAACCAACAAAACCCCCAAAAAAATAAAAAGAAAAGAAGAAAAAGGAAAAAAGGCAAAACCAAAAAAGAAAAATGGGGACTAGAGGAGCCAGTTGGGAGACTGCAGTTTGGGATATGGCCAGAACAAGGTCTCCCTTCTCCTGTAGAAACTGCTCAGAGCCTTTAACAGCCCCAGGTTACTGGTTTTATTTCTCCCTTAGAAGACACCTCTCTCTGGCACAGAAACACTTCAGCAGTACCCATGGCCATGGGAAGGGCAACAACTCCTGAATTACCCTTCCCTCCTCCTCACCTCTGCAAAATTCCTCCTTGCCAGCAGGCTTAGCAGGACACTTCTGCTCCCAGGGGAAAAAAGTCTTGAAGATGGGTGAATGAGAACCCAACACCTATGTCACCAGTGAGGACCTATCTCAACACTAAAGCTCTTTACCAGTGTCCCCAGATTTGGCCATCTATAGCTGTGAGTGGAACAAACCCCAAAGCCTTCACCAGCTTTGCAGTCTAGTGAGCTCTTAGGCAAGAGAGTGAATAACACCATGGAAAGGCTCAAGTTTCTCACCCCAATAAACATTAATGGAGAATATTGCACAGGCTCCTCAGTTTTAGGGTTAAATCCCTCAAAAACCAGCACTGATGAAGAGGGAGGAAAGAAGAAGAAAAAAAAAAATTACCAAGATAGGCAAAGCAAATCAAGTATCATGGAAGAGATGGAAAGGACCACGGAGAGCAGATTAGGAGAATAAAAATAAAAGGAATAACAGAGTTACCGGATAACCATCACGTCCTGACTGCCCCTGTGGTGGGGAACAAGGGAGATAAGTCAGTCAATGTACCTGCAGCAGCATGACAACTTATAGCAGCAGGCAGGAGCTGTGGCCATCAGCTCCCCAGCCAGCTCTGGGACTAAATTCTCTCCACATAAACCTCAAGGCAAGCTTTCTGTCAGGAAAGTCACACCTATGGCATATTTTTTCCACAGATTTTCATCTCCTGCTTCCCTTTAGCTACTTACCAAGGCTTTTTTGTCAGCTCACTCCCATCCTTGCTGCCTCTGCTCCTGAGGCCACCCCTGAAGTGCACCCTGCATGGTGCACACTAGATCCTGGCCATAAACCTGCCCTGGGACACTGGTACCAGGAGGTATGGGAACCCCTGGGTGCTAGGGAGAAGCCATGAGGCTGCAGTGCTCCCAAGCCAGGAGGAGCAGGACAGCCCATCTGTCCAGGAGCCATCACTGTGCTTTAAACAACAATTCCAGCACCTGATTCAGCACAGGTTTCCCCCTCTCAGATCCATTCATTTCCTCACAAGATGCAGCTCTCCCAGCTCACCTCTAAGCTTTGCTTTACTTTGCGGTGAAGCAGAAAGCAAAGCTGATGCTGAGGGGAAAGACCTTGGGTTTCTAGTAACACCTGCAAGATCAGCAGAATAAAACCCAACCCACTGAGGGTGTTCCACCTTCTCTGCTCTCCTTGGGGTGTTCCCAAAAGCTTTTAGAGCTCGAGCTGCCGTTAAACATGCCGTGAGCAAGACCAGAGGAGCCTGCTGCGAGCCAGACGTAAGGCAGATTCCTAGGAAGGAGCTGTTAAATATTAGCTGGTACACAAGTAGGCAGTAAAGCACGTGTCTGGTACAGCAATGTCATCTGCTACCATAAACATGGGTTGTGTCAGCATGCTGTGGATATACAGGCAGATCCACGCACTTCTTATGGCATTGAAATAGCTCTGGCAGCCCCTTTCATACCACATACCGTGGGTTCTCCCATCTTGCTAAGTGCCCCTGCAGCTCTGAATGCCTCCTGCAGCACTAACTGATTCATCCAGAAACAACACTGACTTCAACAACCACCTCTTGAATGAATTACAGTCTCAGGATAAAGTGGTACTGTGAGATTTTTATGGAGATGTATGGCACTGGAGCACACACAGATAAATAGGAAACACTCCTAACTCCCAGGCTTCACTCACTGCTGAGCTCCCCAGCCAGCATACATTATAATATGTAAAATGTTTGTTAATATCTGGGACTGTAAATGTATAATTACAGTCTGTGGTAAGTCTATCCTCCAATTGTAGACATTTCCTACCCAGCATGTGATTTTAATACCCTCCAAAACAGAGGGTTTACAGCACATCAGGCAGAATACCCTTACTCACAGAGAGGAACGATCAATCATCCAACAGCCACAAATCCTGTCCCACAAATTCTCATCATTTCATATACACAGCTAGCTTATGACAGCCAGAAAATAAAACACCAGAGCAACTGCTACTAGGGAACAAGAGAATTGAGGATACAGTTTTGAGCAGTGTGATGCTGTACATGGAAGATGTAATTGATTCCTTATGGCCCAAAATCAAGAAACAGAAGAAACTAATAGAGTTAAATAGAGTACTGCTGAAATAAAATAATATTGTGGTTCTGTGGGTTCTGGGATTTTTATATTATGCTTAAAGAAGTCCCTGGCAAATGCTGCTTATGCTAAAAATGCAGGATTTCTCTCTCTTTTTTTTATGAGCTAAACCAGGAGTTGTCTTTTGAAAAAGGGCAAGAGAAGGGAAAAAAAAGAAAAAAGGTCTTGTTTGTGTTAAATCTCCCCTGTGCTCCATTTGCAATTCAATAGTGCCGTGGGAACCAGGAAATGAAACCAACTAGAGACAAAAGAAAAATTAATAGTGCACCATATGTTGCCTCTGTCGAATGGCAACACAATAAAAGTGAGCAGAGAGCACACGTGAGGAAGCGTAACCCAGCGGCTGCGTGTGGGCTGATAACAGCCTCTCAGCAGGAGCAGAGCCAAAAGGGTTAAACAAACCCCTTTTAAAGAAGCCAAAGACTTTTAATCGAGAAGAAAACGTCTCTTAAAAGAGTTCTACAGTGAGTTTTAAATTGGTAATATCCCCTTCGTTTGTAACCTGCCATTGAGTGAGAAATTTTGTACTTCTAATACTGAAGCCAAATCATGTGAATTCCAGAGAGACAAAAAAAACAATCACCAAGCAGCAGCTGTGGTGGGGCTCAGCTCTAGCACCCAAAAGGGCTCCCCAGCCACACAACCCTGTGCTCAAGCCCAGCAGATGCTCTCCATGACCTCAGAATCTCATCCAACAACGTGCCCACGATGCTTGGTTTGGTGAAGCAGGTGAAGAGCTGTGCTGCCAGGCAGTGGCATCAACCTCTGGGCCAGGCAGGTGGGAACTCACCTCCCAGTGGTGCTCTCCCCTGGTGAGTGCCCAAGGCACTAGCATTTAAAAGCCCCACGGAGACACTTTCATTGTGTGGGTTGAAGTAGCTGTGTTGCCGTTTTTAATTACAGAATATTTACAGGATAATGAATTTATTGAGAGCCTGCACTTCTGAACACAAACAAGAAAAATTCTTTTGTTTGCATTTCTTGAGACAGAAGCTTGGATTTATTGCTAAGGCTGGGCACAATTCATTCAGATCTCCTGTTAAGGATGGTTAAGCCAAGGCTGTTAAGTCTTAAATTTTCCCAATTTGCTCCTTCAAAACCTGGCCAAGTAATAATTTTGCTCAGATCCCTCTTAAGTCTTTACATTAAAAAATGAACTTGAAATAGAAGCAAAAATCCAAAGGGCTGAAAGCCATTACCTAAACCCACAGACAACGCTGCTGATCCCAGGAGAACCAAAGCCATGGGGATGTGACAGCCCCTACAAGCCACCTGCATTTCCTTACCACCTTTTGGCTTTTAAACAGATTTACAGAACTGGAAATTAATTAGCCCAGGAACAAGCAGGAAATCTATTTTTCCTGATTATCCCTTTTCACCCCAGTGATGCCCTATAGGAAGAGAATGACATGAAGAAATGTCTGTTAATGCAACGATGGAGAAGGAAACGTGGCTGCAAACAGCCTGTGACTCTTCTCCTCCTCCCTTTGGAGGATGAAAGGTAGAAAACCAGAAGCACCTAATGCTCATAATTTCTTTTTTAATGATCCCTCAGCAACTTGGAGGGCACAAATGAAATGCTGTTTTCTCACTCCAAAAGCAGCAGGAGAACAGATCTGGCCGCGGTGGTGGCACAGTCAAAGGCACGTCCGAACATTTCGAGGGAGGAGTTGACACATTTTCAACATTGCTCCTTCAAACAACAAAACCCCCATAAATTTTCTGGTTGCATTGGTAGGAATTCTCCTTCTTCTCCCCAAGACTTCAAAGAGAGAAGCAAGCAAGCTATGGCTTTCCTTCTAATCCCCCTTGTGAGTCTACCAAACCCATACTAAATGATGGAAACACAGCAGATAAGAAAAGCAAGACAAAGCTTTAGAACCAATGAACCCACTAAGGTGTTAAAATATTAGTACAAAACTCATTCTGCTAAATGGAAGGAAAATGAACTCTTTAAAGGGAAATCTTTTTTTTACTGAATATTTTCTGAGTTTATAATTACTGGAAGTCCCTGAGGGCAGCAAGTTAAACATTTTAAAACTTTGGTTTTTTTTTCCTCCCTCTCTATTTGTCTACAATTGTGAAAAAAACAAAATACAGCAGCATCTGGTACCAATTTCAACTTCCAGACACACCTCTACCAAAAAATGCTGTGCTTTTGCAGTGACACCGAAAGGCAGGGCAGGAGGGGGGTGGGGTGGGAAGGGGAAGCCTTAACTTTGTTGATCCAACAGTAAAATCCAGGATACTTACTGCAGGTCCTGGAAAACAAAGAAAAAACAAAGAAAAAGAGTCACTTAATTACAGAGAAAATGTATCATCTGGTAAAACAGCACAAAGCAGGAATGAAAATCAGAAGCATTCAGTACTTCCCAGTTCATTTCCAATGGGATGACTTTTCCAGATATGTTTAACACCATCCTCATCCTCCCTTTATGGGACCACCTCACCCACACTACTGGCATGGCTGTGCTACAGGAGGAGAAAAATCACTCTCCTCCCCAGCAGGAGTCTGTTCCCTGTACCCCCATGAGACCCCAGGCACGTCATGAGGCATCACCCAAGTTCAGTGGCTGAGACATCACATGCAGTCCCCAAAGCAGCACTAGCAAAACACGGACAGATGGGATTTTAGGAGTAAAAAGTGGGGTTTCACTAGAGAGTTTATTTTCCTTCAGGCTGTGCAAGAGGAGCTGGAGATATGCTCACAAAAGCCAAAAGGAGCAATGCGGCCCCAGTGGCACCTGACAAGGATGTTGTTCCAGCTGCCACAGGTCCCACCCATCCCTGTCATTTGGTCCCCATCCCTCCCTGACCTCCAAACACACCACACAACCCCACAATCCTGCATGACCTCCACACAGCTCCTGCTCGAGGGCTTTGCTATGCTCAGAGGCAGGCAGTGAGCTGACATGTGGTGCCTTAGGATCCACGAGAAAAACCCATCACATCTACAGCAGGCTTTGGGTACCAGTGCCCCTATCTGAAGCTGAGATAAACCTCAGTAGAAAACCCATCCCCTCACATTGCTCTGTGGTGTGGGGGTCTCCACTGCTTGCCACCCTGACTTCTGCAGCTTTCCCACCGCTCACCCAGGCTGGTGCTACACAGAGGTGAAGGCTGAGCCTCTAACCTAATGCAAGCCACATTTCACTCCTGTTCGCCAGGCAGCCTAGAGCTCTCTGTTTGGGGCTTCTTCATGCTCCATTTCCTGCCTGATCAAAACCAGAAACCAATCACAATTAAAGAAAAATTGTGGGAAAAAGTTAAAATGGGGGGTGGGGAGGAACCAGCTTTGTTCATCTTTTGTTATTCAAGAAGATAAAACACAAAGTATATTTCAAGCTAATGCCTTTTCCAAGGTTTAAAAAAAATTGTTTAAAAATTGAAACATTGAAAAATTGAATAACAAACCCAAGAAAAGCCTAAGAGCAAGGACTGGAAGCAAGCAGTGAGGAGAATTCTGCCAAGAATTAGCCCATTAACCTGTGTTCCTCAGCTTATGGTGGTCAGCTCTGCTCACAGCCTTGGCCAAGTGGAGGGGAGAAGACAACCTCCACATCTCTCTCCATGCCCAGAAGTCTATTTTCTTTAGTGCTAAAACTCACACAGGGTCTTAAGCTCGCTTTCCTTGGTTTAATTTCTTATAAATACAAAGTCCATGGCTCAAGGCCAACTTATTAACTGAGAATCTTAAACCTGATTGAACAACTCACTTATGGCAAGCTACCCACAAAAGCCCTTTTGTAGAGAAGTCAAAACTAAGTCTCAAATAAGCAGCAGTCAGGAAATTATTTTAATATGGGATTTCAATCATGTACCGATTATAATCTCCTTGGAATTCGTTGCCTTTTTCCTTTTCTCAGCTACTGTTTTCTCCCAACATGTGCAGGCAAGTGCTCCTTCAAAATGCTTTTCTCTCAAATCCAGGGATCACAGCTGGCTGGGGAGGTCTGTCCATGCCACAAGGGATGCTCTCCACCTGCATCAGTGGAGTTATGCTAATCTTTAGCTGCACTGGTAGCCAAATGGGGCTGGATAAATCTTCATTAAGGCATGAAGTTAACCCTATTGAACTGATTTTTTTCCTCCTCCTAAGAGGAACAGAACTTTCTGGCTTGCTGAACATGTTTTTCAAAAGCCTAGCCACAAGATACATGTTTCTTATGGAAGAAAGTCAAATATTTTACAAGCTAACAAATAAAGGAAGAAGTTGATAGTGTACCCAGGAGCTGCCCCCAATGCCTTGGCCAAATCTTTGATGCATTGTACAAGAGAAACTCTTCAGAGAAATATGCCAGAATTTGTAGTTAATAAATTTGACTAGTGAGAATCAGTTTGAGATCTCAAAAGGAAGAATAAAACCATTTGGAAATCTTACTATAATGAAAAAAAAAAGTTGGAAACAGCCTCTGTGTGTTTAAAACTCCTTAATAAATTAACTTGGGAGCTTATTTCAGAGGGAAGAGCAGAATGACAAAATAACAACCTGGTCACGTGCAGGTTTTGGTCTATAACTGATTTGTTGTAAAGAAGGGAAAAGTGCTGTGTATTGTCCCATGGTCTGCAGCATACATTACTGTTGTACTGCTGGAAGTAAACATCTAGTACCCAAGCCTGCAATGGCATGGAGATGTTTGGAAACACCAAGAGGTGTTGTTCTTAAGAAGAGGAACAGTTGTGCTAGCAGGAGGTGAAAAGAGAAGCTCATTAAAAATAAATGACCCAGATTTCCTGATTGGCTAACAGGAATGTTATTTTGTACATCCAAAGACCTAGCAGGTGGCTGTGGCATCATCCCCAGCAGTACACAAACATATGGGAAGTGACAGGTCACAGCCATTTCATTCCAAGTATTTTTGCAGCTTAGGAACTTTGGGATAAGTTACCATTTCTGTTGAATCTCTCAATCATTTATCATGCAATGACAGGAGCAGAGCACTGCCAGAAGGGGGAAACAAAGCCAGCCAGACCTTTTCCAGCAGCTCAGGAAGAGTCAGAGGACATTACTGCTGCCCTTGATGGGCAAAGGACCTCTCCCAAAGGCAGCACACACACAACCCCCTGTGGCCACCTGAAGATGTAAAAAATTGATAATTTAAAAAGCATATTTATGGATGGCCATAAATTCCTATCTAAAAATGTGTATTTATGCATACATACAATATGTACATACACACAGTTATGAATCCAGGAGGCTATAAGGGGAATAACTAAGTCATGGGCAACAAGAACAATAACTTCTACAGTCATAAGAACACAGAGATCAGCTCTACCTCAGTCTAAAAAGAATATGCCACTGCTCACTGACCTCAATAATTCCTACCTGTGCCCCAGCACTGGTGCACACAGAGAATATGTTCTCCAAGCAAAGGAGCTTGTTATTGAGAGCATATGTGGGGCAGGTTGGATTTTCCCTGAAGTTCAGTAGAAGCCAAAGCAGTCCTTAAGTACAGGGGTAAATGCATGCAACTCATCTTGAGAAATACAAGGAGCAATGAAAATCTCCTAATAAATACAAAGTTCTGCATGATTTACTCACATACACCCACACACAAAGCTATTGAGTAACAAAAACTGTGTATTTACACTGGCCCATATAATCAGATGGCAAAGGATCTCAATGTGTAAAATATGGAGTGTAAGTACATGCAGGGCTAGGACAGAAATTGCTTCCCTGCATAGAAATTGCTTTGCTTTTGTTAAAACCAATTATATCTTGATTTGGAACAAGGAAGAAGATAATTCTGTAAACAGAATAAGCTGTAAGAAAAACAAACAACTTGGAACCCAACCTTTGTTAGAAGTTTAAACCAAAGAAACAGTTGCAGTCTAATGTGAATGTGGAACTCAAAGTCATGGGGGGTGGGGCAGAAAACTCTTATCCCATTTCAGCAATTTCTAAACATTTCCCCTACAAGTGTTTCTGAAATGGAAAATATTCTCCAAAAGAAACTTTTACTGCCAGAAACAGCAATTTTGCCAAGTCAACATTTTCCAATGAAATAACACCTCATCAAAAAATGCCCTTCCAAGCCTACCTGCTGTAAGGGTAATTCTGTGCTTAAAATGGCTAAAGTTTATTCCCTTCTGCTGAAGCTGCTCAGAGCTGAGGCAAATGGGCTCGATACAGCACTGCATAGATCAGCTTTGGGTGTTCATGTCCAGAACAAGCTCTTTCTTCATGTGAGGAGAACAGAGATATAGTCAGATTTTTCAGACAACATTTCAGGTGGATTTTCTCCTGTTTTTTCTTAAGGCATTTTGAGGTTCAGATCAGTTTTTGGATCCATCTTCACAAAGGCAGAAGAAGACAGCAGCATATTGTTATGAGACACACGAGTATCATCTCCCACACCTGACCAAATTCCCAAGCCCTGGATCTGATTCATCTATCCTTGAGGTACACCCTGGTATAGATCTATCCTTAGCAAAAATAAACAAAGCCCTAGGAGGGCTGCATAGCCATATCCAATCCTGCTCATGCAGCACCAGCTGGCAGCAAGAGGAGGAAAAACCTCCTAGGTCCCCTGCTAAAATCCACATTATTTCACAAATGCTCACTCCAAGAGCTGACCTGTGTCCTCACTGGGACATATCATGCTGAAAAAATAAGCTAACATGACATTAAACATGATTTTGCCTTTGGCATGGAAAGGGAACTGTGTTCCAAGACATGCAAAGCTGGCTGTCAGGATCCAACCATGACAGCTAATGCTGCAAAACCTTCCTTCCAGCTCATGCCAAGAGAAGGCTGAAAATCCCACACATGAGGTTGTATTAAAATGTGTTTTCTTTTTTTCCTACACCTTTCCCATGGGTGGCTGCCCATGGGTCTTCAAGGCTGTATTTGTTTTCCAGCTATGCAAGAAACTACTGATGGTCATGTGCAGGAAGAAGGATAAGACCTGGGGGTTAGTCCTGGCAGGATGGGATGGAGAGCTTGGGACATGCCTGGACAGCCAAAGGGCCAGCTAAGGAGTGACACCTCCCCAGGGAGGCTGCTGGTGGGAATTTCCTGGCCTTGTGGTAGCAACAGCAGAATGAATTGGTTTTTAAGGTAACCTCTTCCACACTGGTAACACTCAGGTGACTCCATCCCCATGACCAGCTGTAGGACGTGTGTGCTCTTCCCCAGCCATGGAGAAGATTCCCACAGGACCAAATGCCAGGGAAAATAAAATGTGTTGAATGCAGCCATCTGACTCAATTAGCCCCTGGTTTGTTTAGCTGGGCTGACAGTATCAGAAACATCCCCCAAGTACTTGGTCTTCATGTTGAAGGTCAGGGAAAATAGAACAGTAGGGGTGACCATATTCCACCACAACCTTGAGCTGCTGGTGGAGATACAAAGCACAATGCAAGGCTAGGGTCTAGCACATCCCTCCCTGCCTGCAGGATCCCTGGGATGGAGGGGGAGGAAAATGTGTTGCGTTTATGCTTCTCTACAACAAAATACCCCAAGCCAAGCTCAGAGGCAGAGACACAGTGGGACACACTAAGTGCCTTCAGCAGCTCCCCCAGGGAGGAATCAAGAGGTGGTTCACCCCTGTATTTTGATAAGTGCTTTTTGAAGCACATGCAACCAGGTTTGCTCCATTTCCAAACAGTCTAAAGAGCTGCTTTCCACCCCTCCTTCCCTAGAAAAGGTTTAAAAATGAATCTTTTACAGTATAGTATCCTTCTATGGTAGAGAGTGGTTGTCTTGGCATGCTTTCAGGATGATGAATTCTTAGTTTAGAAAAACAGACCTGTTGGATTTTTTTTTTTTCATCTGAACCCATCATGGCAAAAGAAAAAAGTAGAATTCAGTCTTGGTTTAAATCAACAGGAGGTGAAACTGAAAAGGGACAGAAGGATCTATTAAAAGTTTCTCTGCTTTTTTTTTTGATACATATTTAAAGTTTCAATATGAATCAGAAGAAGATTTTCAACATGACCATTTCCATAACTGCCAGAATAAAACCCAACCAAACTTGCTCCCCTTGCCAGGGCTGAGATTTCTGGTTCTACAGCAGCATTTGCCTGGAGGCTGTAAAGCTATAACCACTCAGGGTCCCTGGGGATGGACACTAGCATTGCTACACAAACCAAGTTTTCTTCACATTTATCAGCTACAGCGAAGGAACAAGGACCAGGTTTATGTGTGGTCAGGTTCTCAAACAAATATAGAAATACATATTCAAACTATCTGTGAAAAACATCTGGCAGCTTGGCCAAAACCAATATACAGAGGGATGTCTGCTCTCTGTGTTTCTATCTGCAGAGCAGCAGAGCAATCTGTGGAGGCTGCAATGCATTAGATGGATTGGTGTGTCCCATCCAGTGTGTCTGGAGGGGGTGGCTGCTGCACCAAAACAAGCTCAGTTGTTATTAATGCTTGGTTTTATCTATTTTTTAAAAAAATAGTGTTATAATGTTTGTTGTCCTGCTGCTCCTGCACTGGTTCCCTGGCAGCTTTCTGCTCTGTCAGAGGGATGCTCAAGTGGCACTTGGGGATGTTGCTTTTCAGCAGCTCTTGTGCAAAACAGGGAGAAGGCAGCAAAACACAAGGGCATGCTCAAGCTCAGTGCCACCTTCCAGATTTTTGTACAGGCTACAGAGATAGCTCAGACAACATTCAGATAAATGCCTGCCTATAAAACCCAAATTCATTAGCTGACCTCACCAACTGCCTTTGGTTGAGTGATGCACTCCACTCCTTAAGGCTCTTAGGAATATTTAAAAAACAGACAGAAAAAGAATCAAAGCTTCCTGATGGCTATTCCTACAGCCCAACTGCTAGGAAAATGAGGTTTAGTGAAGCTGGCTGGGATCCACCCCCACTCCCATGAGCTCAGTACCTACTCCTTGGCCATGAGTAATCCCTGATGCTTCAGGAGCAAAAATCTCAAAACACAAAGCACTGTGAAATATTGCCAGTGAAAAAGAGAAGACAAATGCCTACCTTCCACAGAGATCAGTCCATGGTCTGCAGCACAAACCTCCCAATTTCCTTTCCCCAAAGTTAAAATTGTTTAAATATTGGTGATCAGAGTTAGTGCTGCCCTTTTTGCAAACCCAGATGTGTATCTGCTACAGCAGCAGGCAGCAGAGAACAATCTCCTTGTTAAACAAAAATGTACCTGGTCTCCCTTCATTCTTTTAACAGTCAAAACCTAAGAGCTGAGGAGTATAAAATTTCACCTGCTGCTTTCTGACAGGCAGAGGCAGTTGCAAACTCCACATGGCTCTCAAGGTACATTCCTGTCTGTTTTCCTTAGGAAGAGCAATGCCAACCACATCTCTCCACTCTCCAACAGCACTTCAGGCCTAACAGCAGAATGTAAACAGTGCTTCTCCCCAGCTGAAATGGGACCAGTGCTTTCCCATTTCACAAGACAGGGGAAAAAAACCTCCAACCCACCAGCCACCAACAGGACAGAGGCATTTCATTAAAACAAACAGCTCAAATGCAAACTCCCAGTGAGTTTGGTCTGCAGTTTCACCCAGTCTGAGGGCACACTGAGGTTGGTGGCTGTGGTTTAGTTATCCCTAACTCTGCAGTGCAGACACCAGCCATCACATGTGTGGGACCAACAGGCAACGATGCATGGGCATGTTCACATGCAGGGACCAAGGCAGTGCACACCTCCCATAGAGCACAGCTCTCAGGTTTCTACATTTTTCTGCTAATTCACAGTCCCTCCTCTCTCAGAACAAGAAAGACATGAACAAGAAAGTCATGGATGCCCAGAGAGCTGGTAGATGTCCATCTCTAGAATCATTCCAGCTCAGGTTGTCTGGGGCTCTGAGCAACCTGAGCTAGCTGCAGATGTTCCTGCTGACTGTGAGTTGAACTAGATGACCTTGAAGAGTCCCTTTCAGCCCAAAACATTCCATGATTCTGTGACTCACTCTTGGATGGGGTAATAAGGGGTCTGAATGCTACAAGGGAGAAACAGAAGGACCAACAAACTATGCAACATCAGTGGGTGTTCTCAGGTTTGGTTTTGGGGTTTTTTTGTGGTTTTGGTGTTGCTGGGGGGAGTGGGGTTTTTTCATCATTATTTTTAAATTATTTTAATGAAAACTCTTGTATCCAGTGTATCTTGTATCTTGTGACCAGTGTCCTCATCAAAAGGTTCCCCATCAAGCCCAATGACACCCATAGGGTGTAAGGAAATGCTTACCAGGTTCTCCACGCCGGCCAGGCTTCCCCCTTCTCCCTGGAGGGCCTGTGGAAAGCAGAGAGCAGAGTGGTTAGCAGTGCCCCAGATGGGGAAAAGGTTTTGAAGTTATTGGCATTGCCCATGTAGTAGTAGAGGGAACTAGGTCTTAAAGATTCCAGCATTCTGGAAGGAGCTTTGCAGTCTACCCACGCTTCAGAGGGCTCTTAGAGTCTTGCAAGTCACAATATTTAAAGTATTAAAGTGAAGAACAGAAATCTTTTCCTGCTCATTGTTATCTGAGTCAGAAAGATTTTAGGCAGACTGCTAACAGCCTAGATCTGATCATCCTTTGAGAAATTCTGACCCAGGTTTCAGATATAAAATGTGTTTGTATTCTTACCCTGCTGGGTAGCAAAGGGTAAGTGATTGAAAAAATACCATAAATGACAAAGTATCCCTGATCAAGAAAAAAAAAGGCATTTAATAAACAGATGGAGAACTCTGCTTCAGCACATGCTGAGTATCCAAGCTCCCCAACAAAGCCACAATGTTTGTGTCCTTAGTGCTGTTAGCTGATGTGTTGCAGCCTCTTGGCTGGAGCAAGGCTTCCCTGCCTGGCAGCATCCACAGTCCCCAACAAGCACATTGCCAGCTGAGGACAAAAAGCCACTTTTGGTACCCCTCTGCAGCAGGTCAGCCAGCTCTGAAGGAGTGTTTGCTGGGTGACTGCAATGTTAACAACAAAAAGCAAGAGCTCACTTTTTATCTGTGAAACCATGCTGCTCCCTCTCCTTTCAGAAGATTTTAAGGAAAAGAATGATAAAGATCATTAAATATTTCTGCACTCCTATCAAGATTTCCCTCTGCATAAGCATCTCTGTGCCCAAATGTTTAATTGCATCTCCAGCCACAGCCTGGAGTTCTTCTCCTTAAAGCCAAGGACAAACCATGCAGCACTAGCTCTCCTCAGACCACCTGCACATCTCCAGCAGAAGACACTGGCCCTTGCAGACAAGCTACAGCAGGAGTTCCAAGCCCAACATGCTCCTCTCACTATGGGAATGGCAACTTGCAGCCACAAGCCTGGGATGCCCTTGCAAGGGCTTGGTAGAAAAATGTCTATCAGAGCTCCCTAAGCAAGTTGCTTGCAATAAAAATTAAATTCAAAAATTAAAATGCATATTTTCAGCCTCCTCAGTTCTGGAAACCAGCTAGATGATTACATCACATTACATCCAAGAAGAATGTTTCCTCCCTCTAGCCTGAAGTCAAGCTGCTCTAAAGGAGAACCACAACCCAGATGAAGAGCCTTTTCAAACCAGAGTTAAGAGAGTCATTAAAGCTAATCTACCTGTACTCCTCTCTCAGCTAATTGTGGTGGTCTCAGGGTTCAGGAGCCTTCTTTAAACACTACCCTTGCTTAATCTTTCAGTGTCTTTTGATAGACTCCTCCTGGGTGTGTTTCATCTAGTGACTCACTCCACAACAATTTTGGCTTTACCCCTTTCTGCTAGCAGCAAAGAGAAGGTCCAAGGTTTCCTAGGGAGGAGGAAACATCTTAAAGGTGTAGGAGAAGCTGAAGGTTTTAAACAAGTGACTAATGAGTTGGCAGAGATAGATTTGGGTCAAAAATAGAACAAAGTAGTATTTTGGAAACAACATCTGGAATCCTGCTGCCATTCAATAGGTGAATATGAAAATATTTCCAAGAAGAAAACTTTTAGTGGGGATTAAGAGAACAGCAGTACACCCAGTATCCACTCTGGGCAAGACCTGCAAGCTGCAGCCCTGTGATGCAGATGTGGATGAGCAGAAGGACAGAGACCTCTTGGCTCCCTGCAGCAGGAGGACAACCTGCAGGAGAAACTCAGGGGCCATTAACACCATCTGCAGCCTTGTCCTGTGCAGACAAGATTACATCCATGGTCTGCACAACTGGAAACTGTTTGAGCAATTTTAAGCCTGTCCTGGGGAGGAGTCAGCTCTGGGTACTGCTAAAGAATCTGGGCTTACAGTGAATCCATAGTACACCTCTTGTCTCCAACCAAGCCCTTGAAGAGACTGCAAAGGAAATTGAGGAGAATTTGTCTGAAGATAAATGTTCACTGTCAACTGTTACCTAATGACTCCATCCCCCAAGACCTTGCAAGGCTGATGCTTGTTCAATATAATTAAGATTTATGTTGCATTAATGCCTATTGGGTAATAACTGAGTCTTTTCTTCTAATCATACCAACTCTGCTGTGTCAGTTCTGAGGGTACTTTATTTACATTGTTAGGAAAGACAGTTTTGGAGAGGAGAATGACTACAAAGCATAAACTAGTCTAGTTTTAAGCAGCTTGTCACGTTCAAGCTGAACAGCTTTAGTCCAGGGCATAATATGCAATTTCTGACAACACACTAAGGTTTCCAGTAAGATAATAGATTTAGTAACCCAAAGACAAGAGGAAGAGAATGAAATCTATTGCTGTTTGGAAACATTATGAAGAAGAGCTGATGGGTGCACCTAAAGAATAGCTACTCAGAAACAAGGTAAAAAGTTCACAGTAAATAGACTCAATTGACTTAGCTGTTCTGCTGAGTAGGAGCCACTTATGTCATCTACTGCAGGTGAGTAAATGAAATATTAAAAATCAACATCACTTTGTAGTTCACATCAAGTACTGCCAAGAGCCAAAACCACATCCTTGTTCACAGTGTAGCAAATGACCCATTTGAACTAATCTACCCATTGCCAACTGGGTAATTGCAAATTGGGCTGCTCAATGAGCTCCCTAACCCATCAATACCAGGAAAACAACAGGTCTACAGCACTAAGTGTGCTTAATGTCTTTTCACCCCTCTTAATTAAATCAAATTTGCTCCTTGACTCACATTCCAGGCTAGGAAGTGTATATCACTGCCTCCTGTCCCTTCACCTTGATGGGCAAATTGCTGCCTGCCTCACTGTTTGGCTTGATAAGGCAAATCAATGTTCATCCAGGATGAAGTGAGTTTAAAAATGTCAGCAAGAAAGAGAGCCTGATACCACAGCCCAGCCAAAGCCCACTGAAGAGAGCTGATGCTTTTGAAACATTAAGCCAGTGAAGCACAGTTTAACTCAAGAACTCATGGCACCAAGGCTTGTGCTCTCTTGCCACTGACGTGTCTCCTACACATCCCCCTTCGGTACTGAGAACACACACAGACATGAACCAGGAATCTGTGCCCACCTCTAAGCCCTGTGCTGCTGAGGCTCTCAGTGACCTTTCCTGGCAGGGTAATTTGGTACAAAGAAGTAGTTGGGAACAACATTCAAGTAAAAGACTTGCCCAAGTCCAGTGAAGACCTATCTTACTGGGTATCTTTGAATCAGAGGGATGTTTTTCTTCCCCTTGCAAGCATGGCACAGTTTGCTGCTCATGTTGTGACCTCTCATTCATAAATGTTGAGCTTACTTTTAGGGCCTTGGTTTTGAGATGAACTCATACCTAACTCATCATGCTCTAGCATGGGATTAAGTTTCACACCATTTTGGAGGCTCTACATGCTCATGTGCTTGCACTTAACTTCTTTTTTTGAGAGCTCAAAATGGGGTAAATTCTGTTTCTCCTTCCCTTTTGGCATTTGTCATGTTGCCTTCAATACACCAGTGTTTCTTCAGTTAAAAGTGAGTCAACCAGAAGAATAGCTTGAACAAATTGGTTGGTTCAGCCACTCAGAAAAGTGGATTTTTTTTCATATGGCTTTACTTAGAAGGCAGGAGA
Source organism: Galbula dea (assembly GCA_013399015.1). Taxonomy (NCBI): domain Eukaryota; kingdom Metazoa; phylum Chordata; class Aves; order Piciformes; family Galbulidae; genus Galbula; species Galbula dea. Next base: position 4,715,294 of record VWZX01007460.1, read on the forward strand.
ACTTCACAGCAGTGTACCACAGGATCTGGTCCTGAGCAGGAGGAAGCTGTGGCCCCAGTCTAGCTGACTGTTCCTGCACAAAGGCCAATTTGCTTGCTTGTTCCCTGGGGAAAAGTTTTATGGTTCATGGGCAGATGTCAGATTCTGTGATGCTTGCTCAGCTGATACTCATCAGGTATTCAAGCCAGGCTGTGGGCTCCAAGACCATGGATCTAAGATTAAACAGTTTTGGGTCACAACACTTTGTGTGAACCTTTCTGGCTTTGGATTCCAACAGACCCAAAGATTCAAAGCAAATACCAGACACAGATTAAAAACATGCAGCATGCACAGTCTACAGAAGTTTTCCAAACAACATACACAAAAAAGTCTAGATTCATTTCAAATTTGGCCCAAGTACCCCAAAAGCTCTCTGAAATCTTGGGCTACATTTTATGTTAGTAGAAAAGCCACCCAGAAAGCAACTTCTGGTTGTTAGCTGAGGAAAACTCCTGGCAGTTCAATGCATGACCCAGTTGCTTTCAAGACACAGAACAAGCAACAAATTGTTTTTCCTTCTCCTGCCTCCACTCAACCTTTATGAGCAGGGATGCACACAGGCATCCTCCTTGCAGCAGGTTGGGGAAGGAAACTCCTGCTTCAGGAACCAAGCTGGAATGTTGCTGTTACTACTGGAATAACAAAGAGGCAGCATTTAAGGTATGTTTTGGATAAAGCATTTTAGGACTAAAGGTTTACAGCCTCAAACTCTCCTTTACCTCCAGCTGAGCTGAAATGAGGGATACAGAGAAGATGGGATAGGAAAGCACATTCAAACTCTAACAAGATGCAGCAGAGCAAATCCACATATAGTTCACCAGCACTGACAAAACCTGCACACAAAACATATTAGATCAAGATGACACAAGGTTTCAAGATCAGAGACAAATTTAGGATGTTTAAGTGTTTTTCTTAACTGTAGCCAACTGAGGATCCTCTTCCTCTGGGTGAATGCTTGTTGCAAAAGATAAAAAATAAACCACTCAAGCTCATTCAGAGAGTGAAATGATATATACAGACATGCTGAAATCAAAGTGCTTACTATGCTTCATTTAAATCAACAGAGATGGTGCTGCTCACTCACTGCTCTGCATTTCCACCCCACACCCCTAAATCATTATTTTCTTTTCTTTCCCACACCCAGAGACAGCTTCTTCAAACAGTCAAGTGCATACAGCTCTTTTGTTTAGTCACCAAGGCACGAAGATAAACTGAATTTGAGATATAAATTCAGAAATGACTGGAATAAAGCCACAATTGCACTTACATCAAACATGGGATTTTTCCCCCTCTTGTTATGGCTGGTCTTGCTCAGGCCATTTCCAGATAATACACTGGCACAGCTGCAGGGCAGGAGCAGATGTCTGCAGTAGACCCCTTCTCTATTTTTAAAACAAGAGGATGGATATTTTGGCAGCTGTGGGGGCTGCTATATGCAAGGTAGAATGGTTTCTGTGGCAGATTTCAGTTTCCCACATCTGCACTGAGACAGCTGCTTCAGTACAAGTCCTGGACCAAGATGGGAACTTGGAAAATCTTTCAGAAAGTCTGTGTGTATGCACAACCATGCCTGTGCACTTGGTCTTGTGTTTCTGTATAAGTCATCATTCTGTTAAACCTAGAAGGTTTGTAAAAAAACCCCAAAACATAAGCAAGTCACAGACTTTTCTTTACAGAGACTTACTGGTTAGGCAAGTCAGCCACAATTTTACCAGTGTTAATCTGGAAAATCATGGAATTATTTAGGTTAAGAGAGACCTTTAAGATCATCAAGTCCTACTATTAACCCAGTGTTGCCAAGACCATCACTAAACCATGGCCCTCAGCACCACATCTCCATGTCTTTTCAACCCCTCCAGGGATGGTGACTCCACCACTGCCCTGGGCAGCCTGAGCCAGGCCTTGACAACCTTGTCAGTGAAGAAAATTTTCCTAAGATTCAACCTAGAGCTCCTGACTCAACTTGATGCCAGAATGAACACAGGCTCCTTTTCACCCACCGCAGATACAAGCTAGAAAACAATGAAATGATAGAGCTAGGGGACAGAAGTGATGCCAAACTCACACTGCAGTCCTTCAGCAGCATTTGGCTGAACTTAGAGTAACTTTGGTCACTTAAAATATCACTGCCTAGAACAGACAAGCAAATAGATACCCTGAAGGTCTGCTTTCTGAGCAAGCATTGTAGATCAGGCTTTCTCCTGCTTGAGGAACTGCTAGCACAAAGCCATCTCCAGGAAGAAGCAAGACCAAGCTGCATGGAGTTACTCAGCAGATGGAGATGTGCATTGTTCTGCTTCTGTTACTAAATGTGCCCCTGTGAAACACCAGCCTGTTTAAACCTCAAGGAGCACATGGGCATACTGGGAGCACCTCTGCAGCATGAAAGAGTTGTATAACTCTTGCAGAAATAACTTTCTTTTGCTCCAAGAACTGCAAGACACTTCTCTAAGGTAAGCAAGATAATGAAGCACTTATTGCTTCCTTTGGTTTTCAGTTACAATCTCACATTTAAACAAATTTGACATGTTGGATTACAAAATCTCTTGTGAAACATTCAGATCTGACACAAAGTACTTGAGTTTTGATGAATTGTGTTGTTGGAGCACGGAAGTACTCAGAGCTAATGTGTATTATCTACAATCAGAATTAGCCATTCCAGAGCCAAAATCCCACAGTTAAAAAAAATAGAAAGAAAACATTCTTTGTCATTTTCAATACTCTTGCAAAAATTGCAAGAGAAGAGAAAGCAGCAAGTCTTTGAGAGCAGCTGAATGATGCAGTTTCTCTTATGTCCAGAAAAGATCCCAGAGCGAAGTGTGTACATTAGAGACTTAAAGCAAAAGTCACATACTTTGTATTTAAACACTATTCTTCCATGGACACATTTACAGACATAGTCTATGGTTAATGCCCATTTTGGCAGGATTTTCTACCCCCATTGTTTCTCAGCTTCCTAAAAAGGAGAGTGCAAGCTGCCATGTGCAAGCCATAAAGCATCCAAGGGACGGGGCCAAGCCCATCCTAAGAGCAAGGCCACAACCATCACGCTCATATCATCAACAGATTCTGATTCCATGTCACAAATCAAATTTAACATAAAAATCAAAGTTTTCCTGTTTCAAAACTCATCCAACACTGCACTATTACATGTCATATTTTCAACATCTTTTAAGAAGAGCTGTTGAATTCTTCCTCCTGTGCTCTTCAAAAGAAACTTTTTTCCTGTTTAATCTTCTCTATCCCCCCCGAGTTTTTTTGCACATAGAAGGCATTTCCTCCACCTGCTGAAGAACTACCTTGTTTTTCCTTTGTGTTGTCCCACAAGCAACATCATCTTTAGAAAGAGAGAAAACTAGGAAATGTCTGTCAAAAATATGAAATCAGCTTCTGGAGCTGTTTCCATTTCCATTACCTGCATTAACCCAAGACCAGGGCTCCACAGTGCCATATGCTTCAAAAGACAGAGCAAAAGCACATCTCAGTGAAACAAAACCTAACCAAACCCCACACAGCAAAATCCTTTCCATGTGGGATATACAAAGGGAGAAAGTACTACACTTAGGGATATTTTCTTCTACTTGGTGACAACAGCAAGTTACCAGCAGCACACACTTGTCCCAGCAGATGCTGCAGATCAAGAGAAACCAGATAAGACAACATTGTGGCATTTAAGTTTTGCAGCCATTTGGTGTTTGTGTGCTCCTGGCTGAGTTCAGCATGAACAAAAAATGACTGATTTTGAAAACCTACTGGTATTATGTTGGTTTAGCTTCCAAAAAGCCTCCAGTCTCTGGTAGAGCAAGTAGGAAATGAGCCCCAGCCTAACATTGATGAAGCCTTGAAAATATAAGTAAAGGCTGTTCAAAACAAAACAAACAAATTATCATTTTATCCCAAGGACAGCAGTGCCACACAAGTCAACATCTATAGACTCAGGGTATTAACAAGGTTGGCTGCTTCCAAATAATTTTGCCCCATATAAAATATCCAGTGAGACTCCCACACTTTCTTCAACAGTTAAGTGGTGGAAGATGGACATAGGTGATCCTCCTCCCAAACACTCAAAATGAAATGGATGTGTGAATTCATACTGCCCTGAATTACTCACCAAGAAGACCATCTAAGAAAACAGACCACCTGCAAGCATCATTTACTGACACAAGAAGAGAAAAAAAGTCCTTTCTTGAATACAGAGTGACTCTTAGCTAAATGGCTAATGAGCAGGAATGGGGCAGATGGCTTCAGGACACTGCATCTCACACCCACCACAATGTGGGATCTAGAAGCAGGACATGTGTGGTTATCTCTGGAGCTAGGCAACCATGGCTGATGGTTTCAGAGGAGGATTTTGCACGAGGAGCTGCATTGCAGCACAGACTAGCAGATGAGATGATTACCGACTGCCTGCTATTCCGTTTACTGCTTCTGCCAATCATAACCCACACAAATGATCTTTTTGACAGTGTAATTTAAAGGAGACATGATTCAGGCACCAGGAACTCCACTCTCGCAGTACATGTGTCAATGGAACAATGCTGGGAGAGACACTCTGAGCAATGCTGTTCAAATGCCACTCAGCACACAGGAAAGGGCTATTATTAACATCGCTACAGCCTTGCAGAGATCAGGATTTGTCTGAGGATGGTGGCAACAGATGCATAATGATGCTGCTCACTGCCAGGAAAATGTCTAACTGACCACTGCTGGGATGGAAGAGTAACCAGAAGAAACCCTGGCAACAGCACCCTGTGAATTGAGTAGATGATTTAACACATTCAGGAGAGAGATCAGGTCTCTTCAAGGATTTTTCCCATTTTCTTTGCACACAAATTTTTAGGTGGTGCTTCTCACATCAATCCATCTAAACTCTTTAAACATGTAGTTGGGGTTTCTTTTGGTAGGAACAAAGCTCAATAACAATGTAAATTTCTAAATACAGCACCTACATGATCCAAATAGCCTCATTTTTAGTTTCTATGAAAATAAACAACTTTTAGAATGAGGGTGAAAATCCTCTGTCCTGCTCTGGGATGAATAATGCTGGAGTTGCTCTGAGATTTCTCTGGGTACCAGCTCAAGGCTGTCACCATAACAAGAGAGAACATGACATTTCCTGGCCAATGGGTTTTTCTCCTCTCTTCTGCTAATGTTTGCCATAAATCTTACAGGAACTTAAGCTCTAACTGTACACACACAGAGCACAATGCAAATTCTTTGCAAATTGTAACCTTTTGTGAAAGGGCAAGTGCATAACTGCATATTTGAGAGCTAAAGCAACTAACAGGGTTGGGAGACATTCTGCCTTTTCCATAGCTAGGAAAGCTCCCTTCTTGGTACTTACACCTTTTTTCCTAAAGCCACAATATTTTATAGGTATTTGAAACATTCCCTCCATCCTCCCAATAATGTACAAGTGTGGTTGTATGGAGGGGAAACTGGACCACTGGAAAGTCAACTGTTCCACATATATTAGCTTCTGGTTATTTCCTGTATTTAGAAAGTCCTTAGAAACCTTTACTGAAGTCATTTGGGGATATCTGCCTTGTCCCAAATAAAGCTTTTCCCTGAGAACTAGGGAAACTGATGCCAGAAGACTTAATCATGTCTAATGCTCCACCAAGGCTTAGCTTTGGATGGGGATCTCCAGTTCAGGCTGTGGAGATCTCTCAGTCATCCCTTGGGAAGAGGTGGGAGGGTGTCCCAGGGAAAGCCTGGAGAGCAGCTGAGGAAGAGCACAGCAAAAATAGGAGAAAACAAATTAGAAGAAAAGATCTGAGGGAAAAAGAGCAAAGTAAATAAAAAGTCAGTTATACAAATAGTCATAAAGAGTCTTCAGGCATATTAAAATATACATCATGCTGGACTAGCCTTGCAAGGAGATATTTTCTTTCTTGAGAGATGTCCTGGAGGACTGGAGGTGAGAACTAGTCTCAACCTTCTGGAGACTTCCAACATCAGGATTGAAATTATAATGGGGGGGAAAAAAAAAGTCCTATGAAATGATTTCACTCCCAGAGAGGCAGAAACAATGTACTTTGTTCTCACAAATTGGGACCAGGTAGGTTGGCACAAAGTCTTTGGCAAAGAAACAATTTAGCCCCAAATTTGAGACCAAAGCAATAGCATTAGGTCACTTACTCAGACTTAAGTTGTGAGCAGCTGTTTGGCTTTTATTCCACACAAAAGCTTATACTGTAAAAGGAATTCCTGGCCCCTATTCAAATGCTATATTTGCTTGTAAGCAGTGTTTCTCATTTCAGTCCTGATAATGTAATGAAATCAGTGATGAAAAATCTTTACAGAAGAGATGCAGATGAAAGAAGAAAAGTATTTATCTTTTAAAGACTTGGAGTTTGTTGTTTGTTGAAATGCAATGTTCAGACCTTGAGTTTTCACGTGGTGAAGACTTAACCACTGAGCTTCTCCTTACTTTAACTGAGCATACAATTAAAAGTAAAATCATCTTCTCTCCTTGATGATCCTGGGCAAACAGCAGATTTGCTGTGTGCAGTTTGTTTTCCCACCCATCTGAGAGGAAATGCATGAAGTTTTATGGAAGATATAGTTTCCATTATATAGATAGAAGCAGCACGTGCTACAGCCATATTCACCTACAGAAAGAATATGGTGTTTCCTGTAGCAAGTGTGAATGATCAAAACAATATAATCCTGTTTATTGCCATGTATCTGCCCTGCTCCATACAGCTTCCAGCAGAAATATGCTGAGGCAGTTGCACTTAAAACTGCTAGCTAAGATCTAAAAAGCCATACTTAAGAGCTCTAATGAAAGCAATTAATGAGCAACTTAAGAGCAGTATTTCTGCCTCCATTTAAAGAAGTAAGCTTCCAATGATAATGCCAATCCATGTCAAGTCTGAATCCCATTAACAAGAGTGTGAAAGCTAACAGCACAGGCACTGATAAAAATCAGAATAAAGCCAAAGAGCAGTAGCACATTCAGGGTGGGCACAGGTGACAACTGCACAAGTTTTGGGGCAACCCCATGAAATATAAAGGGCACTCCACAGATTTATTACAACTGCCACCAGAATGAAAACCAACCCAAATCTAAAGATATCTGGACCAGATCTCCCTGTAGCCATGCCCAGCCCTGGGTGACCAGGCTGCAGAGATCACAACTGGGGTGAAGAACTTGCTCCAGGCTGTGAATGGAGATGCTAAGTATACAGTTAGCAACGAGAGCAAGCATAGAACAGCTCTAGGAAGACTGGAGTGGGGAAAAGAAAGGTATATCAGCATGTAAAAACACATAGGTGAGATACCAAGAAGTGTGCTGACATTTCTTTGGCACATGCCATGCCTCAGAGGTGGCTGGTACAAGGTGGGGAACAAGCATAATTAATGACACGGCACCAACCAACGCTCGCAGAATTTGCAAAGGCAAAACTCTGCTACTGCACCTTTCTACCACGTTTTGGGAGTGCTCCAGTCTGGAATTCAGTGGCAAGGGTTGTTTATTTCTTTTCAAAGAGGGGATGATATACTGCTCACACATCTGCAGAATGTTTTGGTAACAACTTCATTTTAGACCAAAGTCATCTCCTGGGCCAAATGCGTTGCACCAAGCTGCTTCCAAGCATGCGACTCAGCCGATGGTTTTCCAAGATGTGAGGTACACTGAGGAGCTCTGCAAGTGCACATTAAACTTATCAGTTACCAAAATTCCCTCCTTGACTTGTTTAACCATGTTCCTTTGCTTACTTGATGCATCTTATTTGATTAATTGTTTATTTGGCTGCACCAGGATCACCAGCCTTGCAAACAGGTCCAAAGCCATAGTGAAGTGACTGACTTTGCTCAGCTCCTTCTTCCAGATGCTTAATTCCTTCCCAAACAGCCAAATGCATCTTTCAGAGGTACTTAGGCTGTTTTCATCTCTATAAAGCAAAAGGTCTATAAATCTTTTGACACGACAGCTAAATGCATTCTTTCCCATTTTCAAGTTAAAATAGCAGGATCCATAGGCTAGAAAAGGCAGTGTGGGAGATGCACAGTGTCTTTATTCTTTTCATAGTGAAAAGCACCTCAAAGATCAAACAGGAAATTGAAATTATTTCTGACAATCCCAAAGGTGCAACTCTTAACTGCAGATAGTTGAGTTCCTATCATCTGTGTGCTTTAGAGATCAGCTAAACAACTGCTGGTTTGCCAGCTGAACTTACCAAATGATATCCAGGGGAGGTTGAAAGGTTTAGCAGAGATGAGGTATTGTTCTTTAAACATTGAGATAAGATGAAAAGAAAAAGGCAATTATTCTGAGCAAAGCTATACAATATGTTTCTAAGTTTGGGTACTACCATCCGTTTCCACTTGTATTTTAAAGTGCCCAGGTCTGAGAAAAAACAGTGCAAAATATGGTGGAAGGAGGAAAGAAAGGAGGCCAAAGAAACAAAAATGCATCTGAGTTTCCTTTGGTTTGGTGTTGAGGACAAGTGTGGTGGTGGGATTACATGGACTGAAGCTGCAAGATGTATGGGGTTGGAAGAAAGGGCACAGCCCTTTGTCACAGGAATGGACAAAAGATTTCCAAAACAGAATCAACACAAGATTTCATTTCCCAAATACAATAATTTGAGGTTTGATTGAGCCCTTATAGAAGCCATTTTGTCCATAGACCACTATTTTCCCATTCATATGCTCCCTGTACAGCACAAAGACACTTTCTAACCTTTCAAGTCTACCTTGTTCTTGAAAGACCATAAAAAAAGGCAGGTGTCTCCCCAGAGCAAGACAGTGGGGTTGGCTGTCATCTTTTATTAATATACAATGGCTATGGCTGCATCTTGCCAAGTTTGTAACTCAAATCAGACCTCGATTTAAGATGCAACACAGTAACTCCAGTTCTGCTTTCAATTTGGTTTCCTGGATTCCAGGATACACTGTTAAACTCTTGATATGCTGGATGTAATTTCACCTGAGGATCTAAGAGTGCTTTAAGTAGAAATCCTGAGGAATCCTGCATGAATATAGATATATCACCACTGAATTCTGAAGTGGAGATAAATGAAGCCTTTGGAAGGGCAGTTAACCACATAGGGGAAGTCCCACACCCTTGTGAAACATCTCCTCCCACAGAGGAACCTCATGTGGGAGTCTCTGGTCACATTTGTCCATCAGTGCCACATGCCCATGAGTGGTTGTAGACACCTGTAACTAGGAAGCCTGCTGCAACCACGACTAAAATTTGTCCTGACCACCCTTTTGGTTGATAGGTAGATGTTCCCTTGACCCAGAGGCAGAGAGGTGCAACAACCCATGTTACCCAGGTGAAAGCAAGCTGTGAAGAATGACATCTGGTTTCTGCACAGCTTGGCTGTCAACCCTCTCTTGCTGATATTTCTGTTTCTTATCTTTTTGCTTGCGTTTGGAGCTAAAACAAGATCCAGCTGAGTGAAGGAGCCAGCTGCTGAGGGGGGTCAGCCACAACAGCCCCCTCAAACCCCAGCTCCCTGTCAGGGAAACTCGCCACAGCACCTTCCCCATGGCCAGTCCAATACTGGGCACCATGTGGTGTGAGCCTGCCCTAACCCTCAGCATCATTCCAGCTCTATTTTCCTCAAAAGTATGTAGTCTTCCTCTTGGAGATGAAAAATCTGACAGCAGGTCACAACTCTGTTTCTTCTCTCTTTTTCATAGCTCTCTCTAAATCCCTTCTGCTGCTGACAAAGGCCATTTTCCACCATCATCTTCTGGCACCCTCAAATTGTGCATGTTTACATTTTCTGTAATACCATAAAGTAGAATAAAGCTTGCAAATGTTCTGCCTGAACCCACAGAATAATAAATCAGATCCTCCAAGAAACTGTGTCACTTGTATAAAATGGGAAAGTCCAAAACACTCAAATTATCACAGCTGCTCCCCACCTCCCTCCAGCAACTCCCTCAGCCATCTAAGAAAGCTGCTATTGCTCTGATTGACAGGGGGACATGAACAGCCCAATGCAAGCTGGCTGATTGACAAGACCCTTTCGTTTTGGGTCCTATTTTGCTTGGTAAACCATTTAAAAGATGTCAAACAAATGCCACAGTTCAACAGTTCCCTGCAAAAATCCTGCCAACTCCCTTCCCTCTGAGGAAGGCAATTACCTTATTTAAAGGGGTTGGGGAACAATTGCTGAAGTTCTTCTCCATAATCATTTATTAATTGTTCTCATATTGAAAAAATGACTTTGGTAAAATAAATAAGATCCAGCCCTCACTCACATTGCTTCAAGACAAAATAATTTTGCACAAGTAGGGCATCCAGGGGCCAAGCCAGCATGTGAGCTGGCTCTTAGGATGTCTGTGCCCACTTGCCTGGGATGTGAATGAGAAACTGGAGAAAGTATTTAGGGAAAAAAAGAGTACCTTTACAATGGGAGAAAGAAAAATAAATTCCTAGATTACAGATATTCAGCCTAGCTGGAGCATTTATTGTGTGATTACTGTTATAGCAACCAGAAGATCTTTGTGTTTTGCAAGCCACATGCATGCAAGACTCCTGTTCCTAAGACACTGCCACCCCTTATACACAGGACAACAAAAATGAGTTTGAATAGGAAACGGATGGGATAAAGAGGATAAACAAGATCTATGCTATGACCTTAAATTTTCCATGGTCACTTAACTCCAGCAGCAGTGACTCACTTGGGTTTTATTGTACCATTTTACAATCATGGAGGAGAATTCACTCCAATTGGGTAGCTGTCACCTCTTTTTATCAGTTCTTGAATCACAAAAAAGCACCTTGGAAATTTCAGAGGTATAAGTTTTGCCCCTTTTGATGCCTACAGAAAGGCTGTTTTTCTGCCTTCTTATATTTTTTCCTTAACTACAACAGGAAATTGCAAGAAATAAAAGTAAACTGGACACTTAACAATCACTAGAAAATATTTACACTAATATAACCATAACTGCCCAAAGCAAACAAACAGTTGCCAGAAACACAACTTAAGTCAATGGAATGAGAAATAAACACAAGAATAATGGATGGGTTCAGACCAAAACCTTTGTGCAGATATGTTGAGCAGTCCCTTCTCCTCCAGCACCACTCCTGCATCTGCCACCTTCCTGGTCCTGCCCAGTGGACTACACTATGGACACGACCCAAGACATATCTGTGCTTTCACTGAAGCCACTGAAAACCTCAAAATCTAAAGCATTTGCTCGTTTTCTGCTGGAAAGTGATGGAGCCCAGGAGAAATAGCTCATGGGGATGCAGTAGGTGCTTTCTTTCCCTGGATAACACCATGGAAATTATAAGCATTTGTAAACTCCACAAAATTCTCAGTTTTGAGCAACTGCAAAACCAGCCCTGCTTTGCTGTTTCCACGTGGCATCACCAATGGTGCTGAAGAAATTACACCTTTTGTAGGGCCACAATGACCTGCAGCACATGCCACCAATGAATCAACCTGCACAAACTCCAAGGATTCATTTACACTCAACAAACCAACCTGAATCTGTTTTAAAGGATGTGACAACCAGACAAATGGCTGAAAACCACTTTATTCTTGAAGTGCTGCTGCACTCTCAGCAGTGGCTCCTGCCCAGCAGTTAAAGAGTGCAACAAACACCTGCACTGAGCCTACCTCAGACCAGCATCTCTGGTTTTAGATCATTTTGACAGTGCAGGAAATCCACATTTGTAGCTCTGCATGCCAAAATGGCTGTTTGCATTTAGAGCCTGGGTGATTGCACCCTGCATTTAGGTTTAAACTCTGTTACCAGCACATATGGCAGCATGGCAAGGAGGACACTAACACTACGCCACCGCTCTGGATCCATCCCACATTCCATCAACTGAGCCTCCTGGCAGAGTCCACCCAGCAAACCAGAGAAATCCAAACACAAACCCAAGGCCAGCTTTGTTTTGCTTGTGGCAGCTTTGTACCTCAAACTGGTTACTTTAATTCTTTAGTTTTGGTCTGCTGCCTTGCTCTGCAGGAGTGGTTACACCTCAGATACGCACATTGCAAAGCAGAGGAATTTCTACCCTGTTTGGTGACAAGGCAGAGCCCTTTCAGCAAGTCACTCAATGCAACCACCATGAGCATGGAGAAAGAGCCAGCAGAAGAAATTAATTCAACACACCAGGAACAAAGGATATTGAGACTGCCAAGAGAAATATTAACTTTTCTCAAATATAAGCCTGTTAGACATTGTTTTAGCCATATTAATTTGCATACAATGCACATATTGCACAAAACCCATGCCAACTAATGACCCAGCAGATAATTTCACAAAGCAAACACCACCAGGACACAAAAGTTTTTCACTATGGGACTTCAGGTATTTGAGTCTCCCCAAAAGAAATAAAACAGCATCAAACAAGCTCGGAGGGCTCTTGCCTTCCCACCAAACCCTGGGGCAGGAACCTGTGCTGAGCACAGAGAGCAGCTTTGCCATGCCATCTCTCCCTGCTCCAGAGGCCCAAAGCACCTGAAAATACCACAGCCCATTTGGAAATGCCCAGGATGAAAGATGCTTGACATATTTTCATTTGCATCCTCATGCACACCAGCCCCAGACTTTCCACTCTGCTGCACTAATCCCTGTTCAGCCATTCCCAACCTCTGCCAATTACCCCAACCTTGAGCTGCTGAGCAGTGAGATTGAATCCTCCTCTGAAACTCTTCCAAGCCAGATTCAAGCTGCCAAGAAAGAGTCCACATTCCTCAGTTTCTATCACCCTTGGCTTTATGTTTTGTTGGCTGAATTCTTTTAATATGAATATGTAAGGATTCAAATGTGAGTGGAGGTACATCACCACCTCTAGAGAAACCTGCTCTGCCCTACAGCCATCACCCCCAGGGAGCCCTTCTCACACCAAGATCTATCATAGACTGGTTTGGGTTGGGAGAGACCTTTCAAGGTCATCTAGTCCAACCCCCATGCCCTAAGCAGGGACATCTGCAACTAGATCAGGTTGCCAAGATCTCCAAACCAACCTGACCTGGAATGGTTCCAGGGACAGGACATCTACCACTTCTCTGGGCAGCCTGGGGCAGGGTCTCACCATCCTCACCATACAAAATCTCTTAGGTCTAGTCTGACTCTCCCTTTTAGATTAAAATCATCACCCCTTGTCCTGTCACAACAGGCCCTGCTAAAAAGACATCCCCATCATTCCTGTAAGCCCCTTTAAGTACTGAAAGGCTGCAACAAGGTCTCCCTGGAGCCTTCTCTTCTCCAGGCTGAACAACCTGAACTCTATCAGCTTGTCCTTACAGCAGAGGGGTTCCAGCCCGAGTCATTTTTGTGCCCCTTTGCAGGTTAGTCCCACCAAACCAGCTCTTTTTAGCCAGACTGGAAGCACAGATCATCCAAAAGAGTTTTCCTACATAAAAGCAATGGCTGATTTCTAGAAATGGTCAACTACTTCCATACAGATCAGGCAAAAGTTTGCTTTACATTTTTCTAGAAGAGAGGGAAGGGATTTTTAGCCCAGTTTGATTTTGGACACACTGAGTGTCCCCATTCCTGCCCAGAAAAAAAGCTTTTTGGAAGCTCAAGGATGAATAGGCACTCATTTTGACCAAACATTGCCAACACCCCTCTGCTCCTCCTCTTTCAAACTCCTTGGGCAAGGATGCTGAAGGACAAAAGCCTGACTCTCTTCATTCAGGGATGCACTGAAACCCTCCGTGCTTCCTAACAAAGATGTTTCCAAGAAAGTCACATGCAAACAACATCTGCAAAACTACTGTAAGACTTAGACTTCCACAGCATCCTAAACAGCTGTCTGCAGCAGAATAAACAAATATTTTTTTGTTTTATGTCTAGCAACACATTTTATCCAAGAGATCTCCAGTGGCGCCTCATGGGAAGGAGGAGTGGTGGTGGGAGAGACAGAGAGAGAGCTGGAACCACATCCTACTACAAAAAAAAACCCCAAACACGGACCCTTCTGTGCTCCAAATGGTTCATTTTGGCCTAAACAAAAGTTAAGGGTTTTTTTGAAGGTGGAGAAAGCTAGTTATAAGTTTTCCAAGAAAAGAGTGGTGATCACCATGCATATTTAAAGTAACTGGAGAGTGCTGGGGCTGCTTTGTGAAGAATTGTGCTCTTTCCAAATACTGGCCTTAAAATTTCACTCCCTTCAAATGAAAATAACTATTTTCCACCCCCCCTCAAAGATTCAAATCTTCCATATAGAAGATCCCAACACCACTAACTTGAGAGAGCACAAGTCACTGCAGCTGTGAGGTGCTGGGCACAGGAAGGATTTCTCCACACCCCTGAGGAGGGTTCATACCAAAGGAACTGGCAACTTGTCCACTCACCATTAAAATGAAATGTTGCTCCTTCCTTTCTTGTGCCACATGCAATCTCCCCCACTAAGTTCCAAGGGTTGGTTTTTTTTGATCTAGTTATTACATGAAGTGCCTTTTTTATCTGAGAACAGTTTTATTTGTTTGTTTGTTTATGATTTTAAGAGGTTAAATAAATTCCAGATGACATCCAGACTGTTTTGTATTTGAATTTTTAGTCTCTTCTTTTGAAATTCATTGAAAGGAACACAGTATCACAGGAAACCTAAAGACCTTTAAATCCCTGGAAGAAGTGGCATTAGTTTCAGCTTCCACTTGCAACAGCAGCACTGTCATGGCAAGATTTGTGCTACAACATATCAACTTCTGTTGCCCAGCTGAGTGAGCACCTTAAGTATGAGTTTTAACATTAGCTTTATTTTTCAACACATCTCATAATACTTGCTTGTTCCTACAATGCCATGGACTGGAAATCAGATGGTAACAGGAACTGTATCTATCACATCCACAGGTATCTCCAGTTTAGGAGTTGTGGGCTGGAGGTTGAGAACTCATTGAGAGGGTTATCGGACATTGGCACAGGCTGCCCAGGGAGGTGGTAGAATCACCATCTGTGGAAGAGTTCAAAAAACAGGGAGATGTGGTGCTTGGGGCCATGGTTTAGTGGTGGGCATGGTAGTGCTGGGTGGATGGTTGGACTCTATGATCTCAATGACTATGATTCTCAGCTACAATGTGCAAACAGCATTCACCCAGAGGACACCTTATATTGCTTAGCCTTAATGCTCACTATTGCTAATTTTCAAACTCCAAGTGAGTCACTGGAAGTGCTGCATATATTTTAACCAAGGCTACATTTCCTGACATTAACCACAACCCTAATTAACCAAGGCAGCTACCCAGAAGAGGCAGCACATTTTGCCTTGAAGCCAGTCAAGTTTCAGCCCACAACTTGTTATCCTTAACCTAAATCACCTAGCAATAGAGGAACGTGGAGGGAAATACTCTCCTCATCAGGTTTCCTTGACCAGGAAGCTTTTCACTCACTGGCTGACTGACCTTTAAGATTGCACCATACATTCTAATCCAAGCAGGCTGAAGCTGAGGGCCGAACGCCGGAGGCTTGGAAATAAAATATTAATTAAAAAAAATAACCTTTGCCTACTCTGCTTCTCTCTGTGAACAAACTACAAAGGTTTTTCCTTGCTCAGAACTGCTGGTTTCCCAGCATTCACAAATTTTGGCCTCAGCTGTAGCTACTTCAAAGGCAACAGATATGGCTCAGAGAAAAAGATGGGCAGAAAATGACGCTGGCATTTCAGCAAAACACTGGTCACTTAGTGAGATCTCCATGGGATCACCAAATTAATTTCAGATTCATCTCCTTGCATCTTTTTGATGCATTCCATTATCTGTTGTGAATCTCTCCACATGATAGTTCTGTCTCCACAACACTTGAAAACTAAAAAAAATTAAATTATCTTTTCCTAGTCATGCAAATTATAAGCCAAATAAAATGAAAGCTGCTAAATTCAAGTCAAGCATAATTTTCGGCATCAAAGAGTCGCCACAGAATTCACACTAGCTCAAACTGCACATCAGAGATTCAAGATGAACTCCTTCCAGTGCATGGACACAGGTAGATACTGGGAACATGGCAATGGGAGAGTCCCAGCAAGGCTTTGGCAGAGCAACATCTCCTGACCTGCTGGGCTGTGCATGGGGCTCGGTTTCACCTTCACTGAGCCAGTAGGAGCCTTCTACCTAAAAGGGGCTTGGGCACAGACCTGCTTTTGTGCCAGTCTTACTGTACTCTTTATTAAGGGAAATTAGAACCCAATTTTCTTTCCAGTTCCTATTTGCTTTTTCATCCCTTAAGAGCAACAACAGCAACAGCACAACCAACACATGAGCTTCAGATTGATCTTTTTGCAAAGCATCTGTATGATCACAAAGGCAGAAGTACACACTTTGGCTAATGCCTCCTTTCAGATTTCTCTCTTGACTCTGCTGAGGTTTCAGCCTGATTGCATCCAAGCCCATCCTTTAAACCAGGGAGATAATCAAGGAGCTTAAGCTGGTACTCTTCAAGTCTTTCATATTTTCCACAGTCCCAAGCTATTAAAGCCAACATTATGAGACTTAAGATAAGCCTTCAGATCACCCCAGTCATGTACTTACTGCCTACCCAATAATGTGAGTCTCAGCAACCTCAGCTATTCCTTCCTAGGTTGTACAAATGACACAGCCAAACCCCTCTCCCCTGGGCTTTGGGTGTTCTGGTTCCACCCAGCCAGGTAAGAGAAGGCACATGGTCCAGGAAAGAGAAGGGAGGATTACTGGGAGGTATCATAAACACAGTTTGAGGACACAGCTCTTACAGAAAGTTTGCCAAATTCCTCCACAATTGCATGCAGCAGGTAGGAAAGCTGATGGAGTCAAATATCTGCAAAGATTAATTTCCTGCTCTGTGGTGGAGACAGTGCTGACTGGCCAGGTTTAGTGAAACACTGAGCACATCAGCTAGATCATAAATTGGGTTAAACACTAGAAAAATTACCTGCTGGCTGGCTGGCTTAATGCACAACAAGCTGTCTGGTGTGGACGTCAATTAATCACACTCCAAACCAGATAGAGAGCTCAAAGCTTCATGGCTCATCTGTGTAGATGCAGCCATAAGGAACAACTGAGATTTCATCAGCCTGGATGAATAGCCTGGAGCACAAGGCATCTTTCTGGAGCCCTTCCCTGGTGAGGATTTTGAACAGGTAAATGGTATTTTCATTGCCCTTATGATGAAAGCCATTAACTTCAGCTTGCAGTTCCTAAGGAGAAGATTGATGGTGGGGAAATCAAGAAGCCATTGCAACATGAATTCAGATGAGACAAGATTAGGTGTCAAAGGACTCAATATTTTATGCCTATTAAGCCAGCAATAACCAATCAATTCCCTGTTTGACTTGGGGAAGTACCATTTCAACCCCTTTCATGTGTAAGGACAACTATTTCTTGCAGTGTTCTACAGTCACAGCTGTGATTCTGGCCTCAGTTACCTCAGATAATTCATGAAGTCCAAATTGCTGCATTACTAATTGCATTAGGGCATTTTTAATCTGCCTCTGAACAAACTGTAGATGCAGACATTAAATTGTTTAATTGCTGCTACTATAGAACTTATTTTATTGTTAGCCACTTGTATTTGACTACAGTAAACAGCATTAACAGTGTCAAGTGATTATTTTCCTTAAAAAAGAAACATTTTTAACTAACTTGGCAGTCTCAACTTCCAACAAAGGTTAAATCCAGCATTTATTGTTGAGTTCCTGGAATTTCTACAGAGTTCTTCATAGGAGAAGATCAAAGAGCATTTATACAATATCATTATTCATATTTTACAGGCAGAGAACAACTCCAACACTGAAGATGTTTACCCAATAATAGCAGTTATGGTCAGGAACAATGTCAAGTTTTCTGTTTCCACTTCAAAAGGCAACACTCATCCTGGGTACCAGCTGGAGCTCTTGTACTTCTATGTTCACCCATGTACATAACTATTGCTGGCTAACTTCAAGAATCACATATTTCCTACCAATTAAATTCTAGATACAAAGGGAATCTTGAAAGCAAGCAAATTACTCCTTTGGGCTCAATTTTCCACAAGTATCTTTGGTATTTATACTCAAACCTGATTGCTGAAAATTAAGGGCAATATGAAAAAAAAAAAAGCTGTAATCTCTTTATATTTTGTTCCTACCCTTGTGAAACAGCTCCACATCCTTCTGCTGATATGCCAGTGTCATGACACTGCTTGTGAAATTCAAAGCTCCTATAAAAGGCCAATTCTGCTTTAGGTTGCTCTTCTGCCATAGGAAATAGAGGAGACAACCATTGTCATGGCCAAAGTATCAAGGCTCAGATACTAGGTAGAAAGTGTGGGTGTTTTCCAATGAATGTGTTGACTTAAAAAGTAATTAGCCAAGAAAAATTCAACACAACCATTTACATTTTCCAACTGAAAACAGTATTTAAAGTTGAAAATGTTCTGAGTTTTGTAAAAACTGCTTTCTTTCAAGATAGAAATCATCAGAGGCAGGGAACATTCTTATGCAGACATCCTGCTTTAGTGACTTCTCTACATGAACATGAAAGATCCCAGAAAATATCAACAATATCCCAAGTGTCCCAGAGAGATATGAGGCACAAGCAAGCACAGTTCAATGTCCTACCAGCAGAGATCCAGCCAGGTCCTTGTGCTTACCTACAAAACATGTCAGACAGGAGAGGTCCCTTTTTCCACCACCACGGGTCTTTCCTTCCTCTACCAAATCTAAGTTACTTTACTGAACTATTCCCCAGGCCCCCAGAAAACAGTCTTCAGAGAGAACATGGAGTTTTCTGTATCACATCTTACAGCAACCAATTATGAAGGAAATTCATCCTTTTCAACTGAAAATCAGAGCAGCACAAGGGGCTGCTTGGAGCATTTTCCTAAGATGACCACATTGAATTGATTTCTAGTATCAAGCCTCAAATGCTTCTGCATTTTTTTCCTCCCTTGTGAGGAGGGCAGACAGTGACAAACATCCATTCTGCAGGAGGTGCACATCAACAAAACAAAGAATTTATCTGGACTTAATGGAAACTTGTCTTCATATCAACCTGAAGCAATACCTTGAGAACAGGACTTTTTACTAAGAACATTTTTCTTTTTACCTTCAGCTGATTATTGTTTCTTTGCCTTTTAAACTCTAGCTTCAAGCCATATGTGTCTCCCCATCAGCTTATCTGCTGCTTTCAACTTCTATCAGCCCCTGTTTTTACTCAAACAGGAAAGAATACAGAATGTTCTAGTTAAAGTCTATTTTTGAATATAATAAAGCTATGCAAGCCCATTCCCATTTTCGGGTGTCTCCAACAAACAGCCTATCTGGGTTCATCAGGATGACAGTTTCTTGGCAATCAGGTAATTTTTTCATGGTGTCTATAGGAACTTATTTCATTGATCCTTTGGCTCACTTACAGAGCCCTGTGCTTAACACCAAACAAAAGGACCTAAGTTCTGCCATCAGGTCCACACCTTAGGCATCTTATTCTAGCATGCTTTTCCTGGGGATGGTGGGGTGAGGGAAGAGCTCAAGCAAAGGAAGATCTAAAAGTCAGCCTAAGCAGGTCTTCAGCCTCACCTTCTCCTTCCCATGTGCTTTCCCAGCTATTGACCTGGCAAGGGTTGGGTTTTCCCTCACTCCAGTGTTTGAGAGTAGCATATTAATACATATGCTTTTAAACTTTTAAACCCTTTCTTTAACTGTCCAATTGTGGAATCCATGTCTGAAAGAGATGCTATAATCTGCTACTAAGTTCTAAGGAACATTTTCTGGAGCCATCTTGGACAATTTAGCTCATGAGCTGCTCTCTGTAACAGTACAGCTGCACATTGTGACATGCTTTTGCAGCTCTGCTTCTGCTATGGATTTATCTTGGTGCAGTTTGGAAAAGGCTAACCATGGGCAATACCAAGCAGATGGCAGCCACGACCTGCAGCATGGATGGTCACAGTCCTTGGTAGCATGGGCAGCTGAGTACAAAATGAGGTCCAGCCCTTGACTGAAGCTTGGAAGCAAGAAAGTAGTGCAAATGACAACTGGTTAATATTAAATAGTAATAAAAATGCTCCTATTAACAGTAGTAAGAGATATTGAATGCATCCATGTGCTCACCAGACACCCAAGCCTTGCCAAAGAGCACTCCCCTCCCGGCACACAAGCTGGGCAGGAGCTGAAGTAGCTCCTAGCTGGGCACTCAGGTGGCTCAGAAGCTCACACCACCTTCAGCACCCTCACCTGAGACCTTCCACTCAGCAGAATTTTGTGAAGAGTGACTCTGCTGTTCCTGAGGTTTGATATTTAACTTACACTTTGAAATCAAAACACCCTCAATCCCTCCACCCTTCTGAAGCACAGTCTGTCCTTGCCTCCTCTTCCCGGCCAGCAGCACAGCTCTTCCCTCCAGCAAAACCCACCAGCCCAGCCCACCCTGCTTGCCTTTCTGCAGACTAGAATGGTGGAGGCACCTCTTAATTATTGTTTTGAGCTAATTAATTCATTTCCAGCCACAGAAAGCACAAAATTTAATAAATGCATTGAGGTTCTGGTTTCTTTCAGCACCCTTCAAGCATCACCAAGGCAGTACTGCCAGCCCTAAGAATAGACCTGAAGAGCACAGCTCTGGGATGCAGGCTCAGTGACTTTCTGAAGCTGTTTTGCTCTGGTTACTGGCTCAGCACCATTACTCCTTACCACTAAGTATTAAACCAGTAAGATGTGTTGCCTTTGAGAGTATATTTAAGCAAAACATCCAACTTTGGCACTTTTCAACCTCATCTCCAGGGTATAAGCTGCTCTTGCATATGTAGGAATTTCTCCTTCCAGAAGGCCAAAAAAATGCACGTAACACTGAAAACTGATCTGACTTTCACATCCCAGTGCCCATTTCCATCTGAACAGGGAAGGCTGCACATGGGAAAGGCTGGTCTTAATGTCAACTGTCAACCACCACTCTAACACATCATGCCAGGAATGAACTAATCCAACACAGAAGGACAGCAACAAAACAAGGTCCTGCTACACGTTTGCTCGACAGAACATATGCCAGGAGTGACTTCAAAGCAAAGCCCTCCTTGCACAACACAGACAGAGCCCAACCAACATTGTGATGAGTCAGAAAATCCCAAGTGACACCATCTGAGTGCTCCAAAGATGCCCTGGCTAGGAGCAGGCAGGCTGGAAATACCCTGCCTGGGATATGGTGCCAAGCACCCAGCTGTGCAGGATGGATGCATGAAGGCTGGCAGCACCAGCAGCTGACAGTGAAAATAACAGAGGATTTGTGCACACCCCCATCATGGATATGGAGCACAGAAGCTCAGTGCTTTTTTCATCAGCTGTTGTGAATTCACCTCTAATTTATAATTTCATAAGCCAGGGAATCTCTAGGAAAAGCTATTTATAAAATCAGATTCTTTTACAGTATATAAACACTTTACCTGCTGCTCCTTACTAGAACACACATCAGCACTGAACCAGACAGCAGATTTCCTTAGAGGAAGCCTTTGTATTCATAAATAACATTTCACATTGAGCAAAATATGCTTATAAAACTGGTCTTTGCAAAGTCTATCTGCTGAGAGACACATGTCCTATCTTCTCCTAGACCACTAGGCATAGGCACAGGCAATGAACTCTTTTCAGATGAGGGCTGAGCACATTGGGTTTGGTTCCCTGGCCATAAGACAATAGAAAGGGGATTCAATTTTCTTCTCTGGAGTTGGGAGGGAAACATCCCATTCAAAATGTTATTGAAATAATAAAACATTTCAATAACCATACAGCTGGGGAGCAGCAGTGCTAGAATACACACCATGGTAAAGACTCTGGTAGAATTTTATGAGTCTGCTAAAAAACAGAACCCCAAATCCTCTACAATTCCAAAACAGACATGCACACAAAGCCCTCTCCCCCCACCCCCAGCAACAGCTGGCTTAAAAACCAGGAAAATCCTGCTGGTGGAAAACCTCCAGTCAATACCACCAGCATAGCTGAACACTCCTTTGCACTGGTGTGCAACTAATGTTTGGCAACAGGCAGCAGGGAACAGGTATGTCCATGACCACCTTCAGCAACAGAAAGACACAAAATTGCCAAATCTCCCAGGTCTAGGTGCCCAGGGATGGCTTTTTATTTTTGGTGGTGTGTGCATCCTAAGAGCAACAATCACAGCTAACAAGCATCATGACACTTGGTGCTGCAGGAACCCAGAACTGAAGACACTCCAAAACTGAAGACACTTTTTGCCCCCGAAGCTTCACAGCTCCCTGTTCCACATGTGACCCACCCAAAGAAGGGGGAGAAGCCTCCTCTCTTCCTCCTCTATTTTCAAGACATGCAAACCCAAATTCTCATTAGGATCAAGTGAGAGTGGATTGTTTATGCAGGAAGCTGCCAGTGCCTTGGGACCCCTGATGCGTGGAAGAGCTTTTCCAGCCTCTCTCCTGGGGAGCCTACCCAGGAAGCAAGGAGCTGCAGATGCCACCACATTCATCGACCAACTCAAAGATCTTAAAACAAAAGAGAAAGGGTGGTCTCACCCTAGGGATTAACTACATCAGGGAGGTTTCCTCTTCCCTGGCATCAGAGGAGGATGAAAGCAGGGTAGATAACTAACTACACTGCTGTGATTTCTCAAATCATTACAGCCAACGATTTGCAAAATTAGAGCTGAATTGCCCTGGGGTGGAGCAGGAGGGAAGCCAGGGCCAAGCACTTAGTGTCTGCACCATACCTATGCAGAGAAATCCTTCCCCATACACGTGGTCCTTCAGCAGAGAAACCCTGCCTGTGACTTCATTATGTTAGGGAACAAAGAGAACAACAGACTGGAGAAAGAAAAGAGAGGCTGTGGGCCAGGAGCTGTTGAAACTGTTGTCTTCACTTCCAGGCTTGATTCAAGAATTCTCTTTTTTACAAGTGCATGGAGATGCCCCAGTGGAGAAGGAGGTGATGTGGGAGCAGGCTGGGGAGTTGCTGGTACCTCCTGAATAAGGACACCCACACCCCCTGTTTGATCTGGAAACCCTCGGGCAGTTGCCACATGTATTCTGGAAAAGCCACAGGAGCTTTTGCCTCTGTGCACTACCAGCACATCCTTCAGTGCTGGAATCCTGCTCTGGCAGGGGGATTGGACTAGATGATTTTGAGGTCCCTTCCAGCTCCTAACATTCTGTAATTCTGTGTGATTCACAAAAAAATGTGATACCTTCTTCACCACCTCTTCTATCAGCCCAGCACAGCTGAGGTGCAGGGAGGAGTGCTGCAGAGACCTGGCACACCACACACACACATTTTGTGGCAAGAAGTTATATACTTGATTCCAGTCAGAGTTACAGTAGTTCAGTCCCCAAGGTTAAGATTTCTATATAACTGTTTTAAGCTGGGTTTTCAACCCATTAGGCACACTATAATTACTGTGGAGGCACAACACTGCCTAGATGATGAACAGAGTCTCACCATATACTAAAATTCTCATGGGTTTGGGTCATGTACATCTGCTGCACATAAACTTGCACACAAGTGGTTACCTACCTACACCTTTACACATCACACCTGGAAAGAAAAAAAGCTTAAGCAGATGTTGCACTTCCTGTCTTTTGCTATAGTCATCCATGCCTTAAAACCCCATGAGCAATAAATGAGCCCCAGCATCTCTTTTAGGCAGAGCCAGAAAGTTCAGGCTGAAGTAAGACCCAGAGGCACAGACTAATGATGAGTAGGACCACAGCACACTTTTAGGACTTGGGAGTCCTACCTCCAAGAACACCCCCCCACCCCCAGGAACTCAGATTCCTCATTTGAAGCCACATGCAGGATAACTATGGCTATAACAATTGAGAACTTTCAGTAAGTGCTCCAGCCACTGCTTCCAAGATGAAACCAAATCACAGCAAATTCATTTCCTGGCACAATTTTGTGGGAAAATAATAGCATTTCCTTTCCAGGTTTATTGAAAAGTAAGTTCAAATTCAATAGCCACAAATAAACTAAAAACATTCATGGCACTGGAAGAACCTGCATCTCCTCTGCCTTTATTAATCTTGAAGCAGTTTGTCTGCTTTGGCAGCAATATGTATTTATAAAAACAAACAAACCAACCCAGAACAAAGAAAAGAAGAAACCCAGTGATTTATGGTCCCAATAAAGGTTCCAGTTAAAATCTGTAAAACCTTTGCAGGAACATGGAAAAAGAAAAAGCAAGACAATGAAGTGGCAAAACTTTTCTAGTGTCTTTCTCCTCTCAGCGAAGCAAACATTTCTACTGAATGAACTTACTGAGAAGTTAGAAGTTCTTTTGCAAAATAAATGAGAATTACCCAAGAGTCAGTATTTTTTTTTAAGGGTCTGTGTGTCCTCTGTATTCAGCAAGTGTATTGGAAAGCTGAACAAATGGCTTTGAAATTGGAAAGCTTGAGACACAAGTTGCTGCTTTTACTTCTCGTGTCCCTTGGGGAGCAGAGAAGAGAAAGGCAAACCAGACACTTTCCACCAATTCTGTGGCAGATTTCCTCATCCTGGCAAAGAAACAGTTAATAGCTCCACATCCAGGCCTTGTTGGTGCAGATCATATTCTGTATTATATAAATATAAACTTAAAATGCCTCTTTGAAGCTGCTTATTTTGTTTCACCTTATCAGAATACACTCCCCAGCTTTCAGTATCTGCAGAACTTTAGAGATTGCTTACAATATTTGGGAAGTTTAGAAGTGAATCTTGTTAGGAATGAGTTACTTTATTTTATATCCCCATTTACAAGCTGATTTCTCTTTCCTGAAATTCTTTCAGGTTTCTGTTCTGTCTCCATTATTAAAAACTAATGATCCTCAGTTGATGTTAAATTATTGTTTCAGGTGCTTTTCCTAGCAATCCATTTAACAGCATTAAAGGCAATTTCAGAGTTAGTTCTTTAAAAAGTCAGTGTAATTTTCTTTTTCATCCCAATCTTCTTCTATTTTGCATGTCAATCATCTATGTTTAATTCTTTTCAGCTGGAATAGAAAAATGTGATCTATTTTAGTGTAATGACTACAAGCAGAGCATGGTTCTGTTCTCTATTAGCTGACATTATAATTTGAAATAGAGAGAGGTAGTTCACCCCCATACACAGGTACAAATGACTCTGTGGGTTGAAGGAGGTGCCATTTCAGCACAGAATACAAGTGAATGTTACGAAGTGACAGGCTCTTCTGGGACCCAAAGGTGTCTTTGCTTTGCTCCAAAAGCTTTAGAGACCTGAGGGATGCCCATTTCCACACTAAGCAGCTCAGCTCCATCAGCTCTTGGGGTAAAGGTGGTGGGTGCAGACAGGCACAGCCCCCCCCCCTAAATGTTGCACTGCATTTTGATGGCCATGTTGTTCCACCATGTACCTTCTCCATGCCATGAACTCACTCAGCATGAAACTACCCCATGCTGCTCACCCCACTGCACATGTCACATTGCAAGGCCTACCACAGGCATCACCTCCTCGTAGAAGGACCGAGCATTTATTCATCACTGCTATCTAAGGAGACTTCAAAGTAAAAGGCTAAATATATCCCACCTCTAATCCAACAAAGGCTTTTGCAGAGCCAGCCTTGACCATCACTGCTGCTCTTTCAAAAGCCTGCTTGCTTTGTGGTTAAGACTTTGATAACCAGCTTCAAAGAAGTTGGAGCCTGGACCAACAACAAGCATCTGTGGCCACGTTATCCAAAACCCTACTTGAAAAAAACAAAGCAAAACAAAAACCACCACACCAAAACACAAGCTGACACTTCTAAAGTCTTGATCTTGCTCTTGGGACATGCCTCAGAAGTATTTCATTGCCCATGAGCTTAGTTGATTCTGTACCTCATGAGCTTTTCAAGAGGGCTGGAGAAGTCATCAGTGGAGGAAAAGCTGACAGTCATGAAAGCACCAAAACAGCTTACTGATTTTACTAGTAATGTGGAAAGACTTCACTAATACATTTTTTTCCTTTAAAACTCCTTTAGCCACCACTGGCTACCTTCAGGTGAAGGTATTTCTAGGTTTTTTTTCTACTTCAGAAAAGTTGTTTGTGATTTCCTACCTTAACCTTCACGCCAGCAACTTTGGNATTGAAATAACAGTAACAAGTCTCCATTTTTATAGTCTTTGAAGATGTTTAGGCACTAACAGCAATCCAGCTGCCAAGAAATAAAGTAGTTCCTATCTGGAAGAGATGATCCTTTGCATTTCACTTGCTCAGGAAACGACTCTTGTGGTATCCAACCACTTCACAGAGCCTCCTCCATAGAAGCAGAGGGGAAAAAAGTAAATTCCAGAGTTTTCTAAGTTTTATTTTTAAAAGAAGAGAAAAAAACACTTCAACAAGCTTCAATTTTTAAGAGAATGGAAGAAACCCCTTCAATAAAGTGCTTGACACAAGAAAAATTCCTGCCCCAAATAACACTGCACTAACTTGTGGCTCTTCATCACCACAGGTTTCTGCCCCACAGCAACAACCTGATACAGGAAAAAGTTCCATTAACAGCAGAATCTGAGGGCAAAGCTTCCAATTCTGAACCATGTCAGACCTTGACACCAGGGTGGTTGGTGGGGAAGTGAACATCAGCAGTGGAAGCAGCACCTTGATATCTGATAAAACCTTGCAAGGAAGCTCTGCATTCACTGTTGGGTTTTTTTTCACTGGCATCCTATGACTAACACCAGCCTCAACCCATTGCTTTCAAAGCAAATCTTGTGTTTTTCTACTGGCACATTCCAGTGGGGAAAGGAGGCAGCCAGGGCTGGCTCACTGCCAGCCACATCAACTGCAATCAGATTATACAGTAGTGGCTTCAGAAAGCAGAAGTGTGTTTATTATCAAGCCACTAACCAGACTGACATTAATTTGGTTGAAGCTAAGCTAACACAGTCTTTGAGTAATTTTCTGATTCAGATCACATTTACTTAGTAGATGTAAGTATTTTTTGCAAATTATGTTTAGGAATGATAGTGGTTACAGCCTATTTTTCATTTATGATTGTAGAAGTCAGTGCCCTTCTGAAACAGTTTCTACTTATAGCCTACTCTATTTAATTACTATTTTCAAAAAATTAAAATCAGAGAGAATACTGTCCCTCAATGGGAGACAGCACACAGTGTCAATTTAAATACAGGTTTGACATCTCTCTCCAAAACCAGAGGTGTTTTGGTTTTTGCCAAGTGCTAACATTTCCAGTCCTTACTTGTAGGCAGAACCCAAGCAGTATATGAATATTTTTGGCTATCATTTCCTCAGGCTCCACCTACTGAAGAAAAAGCTCCTAAGCCACATAACAATCACTAAAATAAACAATGATGCAAGGGTAGCAATGCACAAGTAGCATCCCAAAGCACTATTGACGAGAAACTGTCAGCCTCATCCCAAGCAATACCTCTTTGTTTGCTAGCAGATGTACCACCCACAGCAATTTGTGCCATTCAGGTAGACACACCCATGGTAACCTGGATCCTGCGGTCCCACAGGTGTGAGGAGCTTGGCATGGGCCACGGTATACAGCTCCTTTCCAGTAAGAAACCTGAACACATTCTGAGTCTCCCCTGGAGCAATATGTGCAGCACACAAATCCTGTCATTAGACACAAGCCTGCAGGTTTCCTTCCTGTCTTCACAGTGGGGAAGAAAAGGTAGTGGAAGGGGAAATAAGCCGAACTGAAAACATAGGGAGTCCAAAAACTTCACTAGCACACGTTTGAGTGATGTTGTTGGATACAATTTGCCCTGATCCAGCTCTGCTCAACTCCAGCTTTCAAGCAAGCCAATGCCATCAGTCTTGGTCCTATTTCTCCCCATGCTAACTTGATTTTGGCTTGTTTTTTTCTTTAAAGATGTTTTAACAGCTATCTGGAGTAGAATAATTAATGTGCAGATGACACACAGGAGAACATGCCTCCTGCAAGCAGCAGATGGGAAAAACGTGCAGGTGTGGCCAGGAATAACTGCTAAATCCTGGCCAGAGGAATTTCCTTCAGCCCACTTAAAGAGTCCCCTGCAACCTACCCTGGACACTGTTTATGCTTTTATTTTCTATTCCAAGTCAACACAGACATAAAGAGTCCCAAGTTGCATTTCAGTAGCAAACCAATGACTTTCATACTGCTTGTTCACAGTCTCTGAAGTGCATTAGGATAGAGAACAGTGCTACAGGGAGCATGCTGCCTGCTGTAACATTTCTAGGCTTCCTTGGCTCCACAGATCACCTTTCTCAAGTTCATACATGGACTGAGGTGTAAAAAAGCATATATTGAACAATAGCATCTCTGACTCACACCTTCCCCCCAAGCCCAGGTGGTTTCCGAGTAGTAGGTGCCCAGTTTGCACACATTTACCCTGAGCTAAATGCACACAGCCAGCATTTGCCCAGCCTGGCATTCAGTATTTCCCACCAAAGATTCTGCTTTTAATATCTGACACCTAAATCAGGTGGATGGTGCTTTCAGGGAGGTATTATAACATTTTTGTCCTTCTACAAAAAAACTGTGTTTAATTTCAGAAAATTAATCTATATATTCAAGACACTATATATTCCACAGGAGCATCATTGGTCAGGCTATGGCTGCAGGAGTCAACCAAGTCTGCCTGGATAATTTGGTCTGTTCTGGAAGAGCAGCTTTATTTCTGAAGTATACTTTTAGATGGGCACTTCTCTTTGTGCCCAGTAAGGTGGTAAGTGAAGTGGAACAAATATTTACTGACTAGAGTTTATTACAAGCCCAAAAAGAAAAATCTACTGGATTCTTAACCTCCAGAACTAAAGCCCTTGTGAAAACAGGAAAGCAAAGTCTTTCTGCTTATATTGGTTTAGAGAAAAAGTCACACATTTCCAGCTAATTACTCCAGCAGACTAGAAAACATAAGAATATGGCTAATAACAAAACACATTAGAGATTAAAACAAAACCCCAGGTTCAGACAGCTCCATCTGCAAGATCTACCATAAAACTCCCCATGTTCATGGCTGAAAATGGGAATGATGCAGGTAGAGGTTTGGGCAGCCAGGAGCTGGACTTGCCCACTACCTCCTTGTCTCTGTGAGTGACATCTGGTCTTCTGGCAAAGAAATACCAGGGATCATTTGGTTTAAATGCTGACCAAAGGGACAGCGAGGGCTTGACATGCTGCTGCAAAGGAGAGCGAAGGTCCTCAACGGAGTTTGATGCCAGAGAAACTTCAAACTGCAAAGCAACTTTTCCAAAGGAAAAGTGAATAATCTTCTATCACAAAGGAGGCTGGGGGTGGGGGAAGAATAACAAATCAGGAGGGAAAAATGTACTGAGATATTTACACAGCTGTTTTTTTTCACAAGAGTGCTTTTAAGATGGACTGGTTGCTCAACCCCACAGTTCAAAAAATAGTTTTCATCCATAAGCAGCATTTGCACTGCTGTGACAGAAATCAGCTCAGGAAAGCCACGGCACAGGCTCTGCGTGACCTTTCCTTCACTAGGCAAACCCAGCTGTGTCTTCAGAAGGACATGACACCATAGTCAATGTAATGTCTGTAGATGCTTTCTGGAAAGAACATGTTTACAGGTTGCTTCAAAATTATCCTCCCCAAGAAACCAACCAAACTTCAAAAAAATTATCCCTTTGTAACATACCAGGAGGATTTGCTAAGTGCTAAGGTACTAAAAAATAAAACTAAGACTTACTGAGCTATTAAAATGCAAGATAACACTGAAAATGCAAAGAGCTAAAGAAAAAAACCTCACATCTGATTTTACTTTCCTTCCCTACAAATTAATGTCAGGACAAATCACTGCCTCAAGGGCATGGAAACACAACACCGCTATGGCTTTTCACCAGTGCCTGGCCGTGGTGATCACACACCCGCCTGGTTTCCAAGGAGAGCCCTTTGGATCCACAGCAGCAGTCTCCCACTCCTCACACACATTTGGTTTTTTAAATTGCCATCAGGAAATACAATAAAACTAAACCAATTAAGGCCCAGAGGGAAGCCTGGCTTGGTGTTGCCTTCTAAAGGTGGCTTTTAACCCAAAATTTCATTGCTTAACCAGTCAGAGCTAGAGAGGAGCAGGACACCAGAGGTCCAAGCCTTGGCTAAGGGACCAGAGGAGTCTGCCATGCTTAGCCTAGAAAAAGACAGCTGGGACAGATTGCCAGCTACAAGCACAACAATAGGGAGAAACACTACGCCCAGTTTTGTTCTCCAAAAGCTGTTGTTTAAACTAAAGGACAGAGTTGGCATTAGAATAATAAACTGATGTTAAAAATTAGCAGTTTTGTGACAGACAGAAGATCTGGAATAGTTTTTGTACAGATGAGCGTGGACAAAAAGTGGTTTAAAGACAGAACTTCACTGATTTAAAATTAAGATTAAACAAATGTGATTACTTATTGGGAAGTGCTCTCAGGAAATCCATTATCCTTGTGTTGTTTTCACCTTCCTGGAGTATCTCTGAACGATACAGAGGGAGTTGAATGAAGAAGATGCCTTAAAGAAGTCTGTTGGGACAATCTTGATAGTCCACAGACACCGGTGCTGAGCAGTATTAGCAGCTATAAAATCCCCAACTCCTCTTGGTAATTATACTTGACATGTGTTACTGTTTCAGCACAGGAACTGGCTGTCTGATCAACCATGGCTTTTGCTGGATATCTTATTTAAATGCTAGTCAACATCAGCTATTCGAGCCCTCTCCAAACCTACTTGCAGCAGACCACCAAAGGCAACCTGAATGCATCAACATGTAGCTACTACACCAGAAAGAGGGTGCTGATGGCAAGTCTTCACAGCATGAGATGAGTAAAGCAGGAGCTGTATGGGAGAGATCTCTACAGGAACTTGATCTCTGTCCTACAGATAAAGCCATAAAGGGTTTTTGTACCTACAGTCCTTTCCATTTTAGCATGTACATCTATGACAAGTTTCATAAAGGGCAGTGCTCTTTCTGCATTACAATTTAATTTCAGAGATGTAGATACAACCAGAAGACTAGTCACCATTTGAAAGAGGTGCTTACAATAATACATGACTGATTCTTCCAAGATATTACAGTTACACGTCTTGAAAACAAGCCACAAGGGAAAGCAAATGAAGTGTAACACAGAAGGATTACTCAGGCATTCCACATTATGTGTCTCACCACTAAATTGATTTGTCATTTCATAAAATATTGACTTTGAAATAAACTTGCTAAAGATAAAAACAGCAATCTGTTCCAATTTCTTTATCACATTTCATTACTTCACTGGTTTGGAGTAATAGTATGGGAATCACTCTGCTTTCACAGCAAGTTTTCTTCTCCCCAGGCCTCTTAGCATACTTTCAGGCTTGGATCACAAACAGAATATAAATCATCTGGATTTTAAAATCTGGACATTTTAAAATAACATGAAACATTAATGTATTTGTTTTTTGGGTTTTTTTAAACACATGTTATCATCTGGAGCTGAAGTACCTGACAGTAGCAATTTAAACAACCTAAAAGGAACAGATATTCTTATTTTATGCATGTCCCCTAGCTCATTAGTATAAGATGAATAGATTTTTAATGTATGGTGGAATGGGATCATTTGTTAGTTTTCTGAAACCTGTTGAAAAGTTTATCAAAGCAGCTATGGAAAGTTCAAGTTCTTGTAAATGGAAGGAAGAGTATTCAAAAGTTTAA
Organism: Galbula dea; assembly: GCA_013399015.1. Taxonomy (NCBI): domain Eukaryota; kingdom Metazoa; phylum Chordata; class Aves; order Piciformes; family Galbulidae; genus Galbula; species Galbula dea. The sequence continues at coordinate 4,746,852 of VWZX01007460.1, forward strand.
GATAATGTATCAGTGCTTTAAGAAGCCTTCCCTCTAAAACATGGATTACAGCAGGTGATTAGTTCCTTCACAGTTTAAAAATTTCACGTTGCTCCATAAACGTTGAGACTGTGCCAAGAGCAGAATGGAAAGACAATTTTGTTTCATTACACTTGAAAATAGCAAATTTAGCTTCCATAAGCCAAACCCTAGAAGTAAATCAACTGTCTAAGCTATCCTAAAGTCATCTTAAAATCAGCACGCTACATAAGAGAGGAAGAAAATGCTGGTTTTCAGCTTAACTTACATTTGCCTGTGTTTCCCTGTGAAGTCGCCATCCTGATCCTCCAGAGCCACAGGTTTTATTCCAGCAAATATTTTATTAAGCCAACAAGAGCAGACATAAGCTGGGAAAACTAGGATTTTATGGAAAAACATGCAGAAACTGGATCTATGTCAAGTTGGAAGCTTTTGGTGGGAAAAAACAGCATTTGGAGGCAAGGATTACTACTGATTAAGCAACTTAATGGTCTCAGAAAGACCATTAGAGTTAAGTACAGAATAAAATACTTTTCTTTGGGACATGTACAAGTTTTAACACTAAATATACAGTTTCAGTGGCACAAATCAGCTTCTACAACTGGGATTGTTATATCTGTATATTGACTTTCTTTTGCCCAAAGTTGAGGTAGGTGAGGGGAGACAAAGGCTAAGATCTTTTAGATCATCATGTATTGCTCCAACAATGTTCATGCTAGGGATTTTACTGCTACTAGGCCTGACAAAGCCCATTGTCACTGCACTGGGGAGCAGCTCAGCTGAGGGCTGGAGAATAAAGGAACTCCTGGCCCAACCATCACCACAGCCACCTGAAATAGAGGATGGAGACAACTCCCCTCTACAACAATGCAGATGGTCAAAAAACCAGCAAGATCACCACTGTCATATCTTGTAAACATCAGCAGAGCTACACTGGTTTACACCAGCACAGGATACAGACTTCATCCTGAGAGGTGCCCCCAGCTACAGTCACATCACACAGAATAGTGAGAGGAAAGGATGAAAACAAAATCATCTCTTAAGGACAAAATGCAGCTAGAAGAACATGCACAATATCAATGCTAATGCATGGAAACATCTGGCCAAGATGGGAAGGAGACTGATGGTTTCTTCCTTCACATTCATGGGAAGGGATTGAAACCTGACAACAGCTCTGTCCTATGGAAATACCATGGCTCTCGTCATCCAGGCAGCCGGGCTTGAAATCCTGACATCGACATCAGAGAGGGGAAAAATGACTCCACTCCTTCTGCTTTCCATTGAAACAAACCAGTTTGCAACCAAAGGCAAATGCATGCATTTGTTTTCCTCAGTGTGTTTCCAATCAGGCCAGCGTGTTTAAGTAGTCAGGCTGCATCCAAGAAAGCTCAACAGCACAGAGAGGGCAGATGACATCTTGATGGCAACAGAGGCTGTGTAAATCATCTCCAAATGACAGCGTCATACACAGAGAGCTGCTTAATTTGGAATGTGCCAAATGGTGCTTTTCCTCATCTGGCATCATCTATACATCAGCCAGTAATTCCTTTGGGAATTGTAAATCTTGCCATAGACAAATGTACAACAGATGCTTAAAAAAACCCCAAAATCTCCACAGAGGTAGCACAGCAGCCACTCCTGAAGTCCAAAGCAGACCTGCATGCAGCCACAGGTCCCCCTCAGCCCTCTGTCTACCAACCTTCAGCATCACCCAGCAGTAACTGGGCAAAGAAAGACGAGTAAGTGACTGAGAATTCTGACCCTCAAAGCTGCTGTTTCCCATCAGAGGTTTCCAGAATGAGACATTTCAGAAGTGTACAAATGCCACTCAATTCCTTTGCCTGTTTTTTTGCCAAGTAACACAGAGCCATTTCCTGCCCAAGCTCTCTTATCAGGTGATAAGCAGCAGTACCAACAGGTTAAATAAAAGCTATGTGCTTCATGCTACTGTATTATTATGCTTTCACACAGTGATAAAGCAACTCCCTTCTTTTAAGTGAGCAGCAGCTACCCCAATGCATCTGTGTTATTTCAGTCTGAACATACTCCAGTCCATCATGTTAGACAAGTTCATGCAGAGCTGTAGAAGTGACTCTGTGCTTTGCAGCCTCTGCACCTTGTAATGGTGACATCAGCACTGAGAAACCAGGCTCCTTATTTCCATATTGATACATATCCATGTGCTCAGTCCTTTGAGGACATGAGCACCTTCATTTAGGCCATGCCAGTATCCCATAACTATGCAGGAAACCTCCTCCATATGCAAAAAAGCCCATAGGGAACAAAAGTTGAGGGATGGTAGTTCCATGTTTATCAGATTTCTGGTTTTCTTCAAAGAAACTATGCAATTATTTGTCAATCTTCCCTCTTACACATGCAGTTTAATTTGTCAGATAGAGACATGAGAAGCTGAGAATTTTTCTAGAGCAAAGTGTGAGGAACAGACATTGGCAAAGGAAAACAACATCCAAACCCACCAGCCCCAGGCAGCAGTCACTTGGATGACTGGAGGCTGGGGTCAAGCCTGTGCCTTAACCAAGCACAGTTGTGCTTGGCACTGACAGCAGGGACAATCAAACTCGCCTGCAGCAGCAAGAGTGACAGAGCCTGAGTGATGGCAGAAGATGTCAGGCTGCAAAGGGAGAAGGGACAATGTTAGTGTCCCTGAAGCCTATCCATCACATTCAACCCAGAGACCTTCAGGTGCCAGAATGAACTTCTGATCTGAAAGGAGCCAGAAGAGCTATGATGATAGCTGGTTGCCCCAGGGACCACCTAAGTGGCAAGTTGCATTTCAACAAAATATTGTTTTTGTGAAGCGTTTTGAAAGGAGAAATCTATGTCAACAGATTTGCAGATCAAAAGAAGAATTATCTAATCCAGTATGCTCTGTGTCAACAGACAGTTGTGAGAGGCTGTAAAAGCCTTATGGGTACAAGACACAGACTTGCATGACATGCTCAGGACTTAGTCACCTGTTGAGTTTCAGTGAGAACTTCTCTACAACTGTTTTAAGATCTGCAGAAGCGCTCCACAAAATCTGTTGCTCCTCACCCACCATGTACCACATGGTTTCAGGTCTTTCAAAAGGCCATGACTTGCTGTTACAGTTGATATTTTTCAGCACTTCAAAGCTTAGACTGAGATTCTCTGCCCACTCAGAAGCCTGCTGTCTTTGGCATCCCCCAAAACTGAAGAAACATCAGAGTTTGGCTATTTTTGCTGCTGGCTTTCCAATCTAACGCTAACAGCCAGCATCCACAAACTACATCCTGAAGCTCTTACTCAATGGCATGGAAAGTTTGCTGGAAGAAGGAATGAGTAAAGGTTACATTTTTGTCTTATTATTATTAGGGAACACACAACAGCTGTACATCCAAACTCAAATTTTTCACAAGCCAAAGAGCAACCATGCTTTCCCAAACCTTGGCATGTCTTTAACTTGCTGTGCAAAAGTTGCAGGGGGCACGACTCAGCTTACAAACCCATAAAAATCTAATTACAGCTAATGATCATCCTTTTGTTTACACTGTACATAAAATGCTGACTGCTTCTGATAGTCACTTCAGGAGCAAGATTTACCATCAAGTCTTGAAATGATTTCTATCACACCAACCTGACTTAAACCAACTCATTTAGGATAGACCAGAACCCACACCACACACAGAAGGCTTTGACATATTTGCCAAAGAGCTGATTTTTCTCATACAGCTGCTGAAACACTTCATGCTCTAGACTTGATCTTAAATTTAGAAGTTAAGAAGAACCACATAGTACAACTAAGTTCCAGTTTAAAGAAAGCAACATGCAGGAGATCCTCCACAGATTGTGTGGCAACCAACCAGCTTCGGGCCACACAGGGAACTGATTTTCTGATCTTACACAGACCTGAGCAGGACTGCAATGGTCTCTGGATAGAAACCATGGCAGACAGAAAAGCAGATGTTTAGGATAATCATGGTTACAACAGTCCCATTGCCCTTTGAAGTAAAAGGCCAGAGAAAGGACCCTACTTCTCTGGACCACTGCTGGTGAACCCCCACAGAGCAGGTCCCATCAAGCCACTGCAATGGGGGAAGGAGAAGACAGTCCATTTCTCCCTCTGCCATGAACTCGTTGCTCTTTGATGTGTTTCAGTGGCTGCCCCCAGAGAGCTGCAAGACAGATAAGATCACATCAGGATCTGTTTGCCCCAAAAAGAAAGTATTTGCTGCTCTAAATTGGCCTGCAGGGAAGCATGAAACACCAAATAAGCAGGCTACTGGGCAAAGAGAGTTATACTCCTCCCCTTTCCAGAAACACCTAGGACTTTTAAACTATTATTGTTTTATTTTGTTTAAAACCAAACCTGCTTGCACAGGTCTCCAAGGAAAAGCATCCTCCTGTGAGCATGGTCTATCTTGAATCTAAATGACACTGAGTCTGCCAACTTGACAGTTCTTGGAAAGCTGCACAAGTGCAGTGCAAAGTGAGATTTCTAAAAGGAATTCCATCAGATTTACATGCTGCTCATAAAACAAGCCCAGCAGCTGGAAAACAGGAAAATTTCCAGGCTAGCCCAAGTCCTCCCATCCTCTTCTTTCCACACAGTGAGTTTATTTCAAGTTCTCCCTAAGCACAGGTACCATGGGAAGGGCAGGTGTGGTTGCTTCCTAAACCAGTTCAAAATGAGCTCATGCACTTGCTAAGTGCTGCTCATGCCCTTAAGTCATGCCATGGCATCCCAGCTTACTGAAGTCACAGTAGCAGCAAGCATCTAAGCGGAGGCAGAAAGGACAAAGAATTTATCCTCACTAAATTGTTAGTCTAAAACAAGCCTCCTCAACAAGCCATCCTGTTGTCTGGACAGCCATAAATACCAGCTGCTCTAAGCCAAGCCCTTCCACAACAGGCCTGGTTTTACTGCCCCTAACACCCACAGTTTTCTCAGTAAGAACTGGTTCTGTTCTCACTCCTAGGCTGGAAATTCAAAGAGCTGCTGCTGGTGGAATGCTCATAAAACATGGAATATCTTCTGTAGCAACAGTGGCTGGACTGTCCCCAGCTCAGAAAGCACAAAGAAAAGTTAGTGAAAGGTGTCAGGTGAAACACCAGTTCCTAGTCTTTGATGCAAGCCAAGAGTCTGTGATAAAGGTACATCCAAGAGAAGACTAAGCCCTACAAAGCCCTTCCCAGCTTCCCTCCAGGACCATCACAGAAAGCTGATAGAGAATCCACTCCCCACTCACTGCCCTTCCTTCTCTCCTCCCAGTCTGCTGCTCCCAGATACACATGCCTAGACACAGACATCAGGGTAAGCAATGAGCTAAGAAACAAATGCAAAAGATTTAATTACAAATAGGCAATCAAACATTCCCAAGGATATGTGACAATAAAATAAACAAACCTAACTTTATCTCTGCAGGAAAGAATAAAGACTTGCCAGGTATTGCCAGGGGTTGCAAAAACTGAACTAAAAATAAGATCCTGAAAAGCAGCATTTCTCTTCCCAAAATATTTGTATAAGGAGAAAAAAAACACCAACAAACCACCACTAAAGATGACTCTATGAGTATTCAACTTTTGGCACTGTACCATGAATTTCTAAGCCATGGATTTCTCTAAAGGGTTTTTCTTAGTGCATCTTAGCAATTCAGAGAGGAAGTGACCCTCTGGCACGAACACCCAGTTGTCTGTGCTTTGAAGTTGTGGAAGCTTCTTAAAAACGTCTCTATGACACTTACTCTGCTGTCCTGCCTCTGAACACCAGCTTTTGACCTTTCATCTCCAGAAAGACTTTGACTCCTAACCCTGTCTTACAAAAGACTACTTTCTGTGCATTTACAGCAATATTCCAATTTCTAAGGCTTCAAAAGGGGAGGGGAAGCACTAATCCATCAGCCTTTTACCACTCTTCCAGCATTACATGTTGATTGTGGTTGATTCTCAGTTGTCTTTACAATAAAAATAAGCTGTGTAGGTCAGACACTAAATATCTGAGTGCCCTAAGGGGAGTAAATCACTGTACAATTAGATTGTCTTTGGGTTTTAGCTGTCAGTTTTGAAGAGCCTTTTGGTCCAGAAAGAAAATGTTTGTAAGGTTTAAATGACACCATGAAGACAAACTGCCTTTATGAGACATTGGACTTAACCTAGTTATTAACCCTTGCTTGTTTCTTTACTTTGGGACCAGGAATGTTTAACAGCTTCAGTTGTTTCTACAGAAAAAGCAAATGAGAGATTTGGTCTGGTAACTACACTAACATCCAGTTACTGCCCAAGTAACCCCAAACATTTGTCATTAACCAAGGTAAAATCCCTAATAAGAGTAAGCTTAGGAAAAAACTGGTGCCACTTGTGAAATACCAGGAGACACAGAGGAAAAAAAAGTTTCAATGGCTTTAATAGTACCTGATCCTATGCTAAGCACCTAGCAGAAGGAAAACAAAAGCCTCCCTTCCAAGAAGTGACTGAAGTAGTAGATGATTCAATAAGTAGAATGGTAGATTGTGTAATGGGAGATTTAACACCCTCTCCCTCTTTTGCCAAACTGTCATGATTACTTGAAGACTCATTTCCAGCAGAGGATGTCTTGCCTCAGGTTAGGATTAAGAACAGATTGTGAATTATGTTTACTTTAGTGTACTCTGGTTTAAGGCTTTATGGCATGAGTTGCTCAAAAGCAGAGAAAGCTCACAACATTAGCAGTTAATTGCAGCTATGGGTGAGTGGTGAATTTAAGCACTAATTCCCATTTGTAACACAAGTTCAGATCTTCACCCACCCTTGTGGAACTGGAAGCCTCACAATGGAGCATTTCTGTGATTTTTTTGTTTTCCTCCTCAGACAGCAATGGATTCACAGAGAGATGATACAATCCACATCATGTGCATGATCACACAGTGAGACCAGCTCTGTGCCCCAGGAGCTTGCCATTTCCCCCAGCCCACCACACTGTCACACAGTCCCCAAACCCATTTCTGAAGGAATGGCAGGTTGGCTAACTGCTGAAAAAAAGGAAATAAAAGGAATTCCCTGCTGGTTATGCCAATGAGAGACAGCATGCCCAAAAACCTGTTGGGAGTGCACAGGTGTGGGAATGACCTGCCTGGCTTCCCAGTCAGACCATAAATGAACTTCTGCCCCAAGTCAAAAAGAGTTCAGAAGCAGCAAGCTACTGGCAGCAAAACCTTATTGACAGGGGATCCAGCACAGTCCTTTCTTCTCAGAAACCTCTGTTGCCTCCTACTCTTGTGTTTAAAGAGGAAAAACTTTCCAAGCCTAAGGAAACAGGCTTGTTTAGAGCACATTAGAGTGAAAAATCCTTTCAAGAACAATAATCTGGAGGTTGTAGCATCTCTGCTCGTTTCAGCAGAGCACTGAAGTGATCAGAGGAGTCTGCTAAAAAGTAATCTGAAGACAGAATTTTCTTTGCTGCCAGCACAGTACTTCACCATTGTGATAAGCTGCTGCCATATAGACAAGAAGTCATTCCCCTTCTCACGGGGCTAATACTGGGGAAAAAACCCAACCCAATACAAGCATCCCTTCCCCTTTAGAGGTTGCTCTTCGGTGTTCAGCACAGGCAAGGACTCACAGGAGCTGCACTGCCCAGGCTCCCGTGGCCTCAAGGCACTACTGCAGGAGGTCCAGTTTCAGCCAGCTGATTTTTCAAGTCTCAGATGCTTTTCAGACCTCAGGTCACATTTCACACGCAGTGCCGCTCAGCTGCCCCCACACTTGGAATAACCCTGGGCTGGGGACGTGCCTGTGTATTGGAGCAGTGCTGATGATTTGCACTATCAGGAACTGTCTGCAAACATCAAAGATTAACCTTCCCACCCCCCCAGCCACTAACACCTTTTACCTCTAACACAAGTTTCACAAGTTTTGGTTGTTCTTTGTTAAGTAATACTATATTCCTCTTCAGCATTTAACACTAATTCATTTGGGTGTAGAGTTTTAAACCTCATCGCAAAGCAAAAGCCATTCCACATTTCCCTCACAGACACCATTAAAGCTTTTAAGTGGGACTAGACACACCATGGTGGAGCACAGAGATACTTGAAACACAGGAAAGAGGAAAATACAACAGCCCAGAGTTTTATAGTGGAGACTTAAATATGGGATTTATTAATGTGTTTGTGTAGCAGATGCAATACCCCAGTGTCATTTTCAAAGGAGGCAGATTTTAGTTCTTGGAAAGGGTATATTAAGAGCACTATTAAAACTCACTTTTAAAAGCAAGCTATTTTTTTCTTTGTAGAGTTCAAACCACAGCTGAGGGGAGCTGCTAAGCTTTATTTCCTTCACTAGCTAAACTACAGTGGCTCACAGCAGAGAGAACCGCCCCCCCCCCAGCACTCACAAACTGCAGGGCCATGGATTTACTGCTTTAGAGAGCTAATTCCTACAGCTGCTTCCCAAAGCTCCAGCTCCTCATTTCCTCTACACCAAAAACACCTGGCTGAGAAAGGACAATCCTGGGAGACCTGCTTGTAGATGTCAGTCTGGATTTACTCTGCTCAGCCTGAGAGGAAAGTGCTCAGCATTTCACCTTAAATAAAAAAATACTGCTGAGGCTCTGATTTTCCTCTGACCAAAACTCAAATGAAAACTTTTGGTTTAATCTGCAAAAGACATGGCCTTTTGGGACGTGCCTATAAATCTTCATATCTGGCCAGAGCTGGTGTTAAGACCCACATGAAAGGTCTTACCAGGCCAACGTGAATAGCCTCAAACACCTCCAGGGTATACCAAACACTCACCTCCCCTTGGGGTGCACCCAATACAACATGCTGCAGAAGGGAGCACGCAGCTTCTATCAAAGCCCTTTCCTCCCTCCTCCTTTGAGACAGCACTACATGCTTATCTAGGACATGGCTCCCACACTTCAAACTGCCACCTTTTTCACCCCCACCCCCACGAGTGGGGCAAACACCCCAATGAAAGCAGCAAGTTCATGAAAAACAATGAGAATTCCCAGCCTGGAGTCCGCATGCTGCAGCATCCCATCCCTTCCCCAGCACCGCCTTCTCTTGCAGGATAAATGACTGTGTTTGTATTAAGCAAGATTAACTTATTTAGATTTGGCTCTGCAGCTGTCATAAATCAAAATGAAAGAAAAATATCTTAAGCATAATCTCTGTTTATCTAACTGTTTCTGCCCATGTCTCCAATTCCTTTGTAGCTCCACGCTGGAGCCCTCGTAGGGTTTCCCATGGGCTGCAGCCAGTCCATCTGCCAGCTGCGGCCCCATCCGACTGCATTGCCCACAGAGGGAATACCACAACCCACGAGTGACTTTATTGAAGGGGTTTGAGTGAGCACACTTGTCATCAGCCTCCTCAGACATCTGAGGAGTCACTGGGGCTGCCTCTCATTGCATGTTAGCACATCAGGGCTAACGCGAGTCCGCGGCAGTGCACCAGACAATAACACACAATGGTTCTTGTATGCACCCAGCGTGTTTTATCAAACAACCTAACCTAATCCTCATGAAAACATTGGCTGATGAAGTATATTGGCGTCTACAAGGTTTCTGTGGGCTGTTAAGCTGTTTTGTTCTGCATAGCTGTGCTTCCCGTAGCACGCAAGCGGTGCCAGCGCTGGCTCTCCATGGCAGCCTGAGCAGACAGAGCAGTTATTATGTGCTTTGCAAGGGCTCGTGTCAAGCCTTGGAGCTCAGGGCATGGTGTGTGGGGGCCTCCCAATGAGAGAGCAGGATGGAGAGGTGCTCCCCTGTCTTTTGCAAGTGTGTCTCAACAATCTAGAGCCAGTAATAAACCTTTTGCTAAGCTGCATTGTAAAAGATCCCTATGAAACTCAAATACCTGCTGTGATTCACATTCTCACATCAAATCCAACAGTGAATCTCAGATACATTCAGGTTACTCACACCTCCAAGGCAATTTTAACTGAGAGTAGAGTTTCTGGACCTCAAACTCACTGAAAGTATTTTACACTGTTATAATATCTAGTATGGGCATGATCATCTTCCTAGATTAACTGCTCTAGGGAAAATCCAAGGTTCCTTCAGAGGAAAAAAGCTCTAATTCTGCTATCTCCTCATCCTAATCATTTACATCACACTGACTCTTCAGTATTACAACATTTTGGATTCAAAGGTGGATAAAAATCTCTAGACAAGCTGTCCAGTCCATCACAATCCTGTTCTGCATCTCAAGTCATGAAGCTGTTATCCAGAATTGGGTAGGAAAGAAAAATCATTTTTTTAAACTGCAGAATTTACTTTAGGTGATTTCAGGTGCATTAAGCTAACTGCTGGGTCATTTTCCACATGCATCTGTCTTCCTTGCCTTTGGGGATGTTATGTGCTGTCCTAACTTGGCCAGCACTTTGAGGCTAAACCTAAACCAACCTAGGGCTGACATTGCTGCAGTTCTGAGGCTGGAGGAAAGGCTGGCAAATGACATTCCTAACTTGCTAGAGGTAAAAGGACTGAACTCTCAACCTCGGTTTTGCCACTTACCTAGAACCAGCAGGACTAGGATGAAGCAATTTCTCTATAAGTAAATGCACTTTATCCCTGCTGTTTGGGAGGCCATGTACTGGGGACAGACCAGAGCCATGAAGGACCTCCATGTGCTTCAGGAATTATCCTGAAGCTGTGAAATCATGTCTACGCTTTACAGACAAGAGACAATAACAACACTGTCAAGCTTTGTTCACACTGTGCTTGAGGTGGAAACCAAACCCAAGTGCTGTCTGCTCCTCTAGCCCACAGCCCTTTACCACAGCACCCTTCCTTTCTCTGTCAGGTAGCACAGCTCTGCCAGTATTTGGGCTTACATTTATGACTGACTGACAGTAGGACACGAGCAGCAAAAGAAACACACAGGTTACTCCTTTGCACAGAATAGCCAGAGCAGTAGAGATGTAGAAAGCCTGTGAAATATGACAAATATGCACTGTTCATGGGAGAAGGAAAGAGCTCATCTCCTTTTTTATCCCAAGCTGCACAAATACCAGCTGAAGAAAGTTACACCCATCCTAAAGGCTTCTCCCCCTAAGGTAATAGGTGCATAATTGCCAGTTAACCATACTTTGAAATCTGTTTTTCAGCAAGGGAGTCTGGTTTTCCACACTGCATGTGCAAATATGCACAATAAGAACTAGACCCATCCTGGGTGGTATGGAGACAGTAAGCTCATTAGGAACCGTGTACTATATGAGACATCATTTTATTTGATGCCAAAGAAGAAAAGGGGGTGGAAGGAAGGAGGATATGTAGTGCATTTTCTCCTTCCTCTCTCTGCTCAGGCATGATCAATTTTTGTCAACTCACAGTGGAGCCTGTTTCCCCCCATGGGTGCTCATACAGCTCTGGGACATGTGCTCTACATCTCAACAAAACACCACCAGAAACAACCTGGAGCAAAGGCAACAGCCTGTTCTCCTGAAACATCTATTAGGAACTTAACTAAAGGGATTAAAAGTGATCAGCAGGGATCTTCTAAGACACTCTACAGCAAGTACTTCTAGAAAAATATGTAGAAAAATGTGTATAGAACTAAAGTTATGTTCAATTGAAGAACTAAATCACCAGAGCCAAAAAGCAGCAAAGGATTTTGTTCTCAGTGTACTTTTCCTGGACCAGGTTTTACGGTGATTTGACTGACGTCAAATTCAGTAACACATCATTAACAGGATTTTTGGTCAGTTTCTACTCAGCTATTTTTCCTGTTTCAAATCTTTCCTTATAAATCTCAAATTAGATTTTATACAAGGGGATTTATCAACGTTTAAAAGAAAATAGGAACCTAGCTGGTGTTTCAATTGATACCCTGTAAAAGTGGACCCGGATGTGTTTTTATCACCAGCAGGATGAAAGTTAACACATCATAGCCCTATGCTGTTGTTGTTCCTGGGTAAAGTCAGTGCCACCATTCCTAGCAACTTCTTCAAAGAGGAAGAAGTCAGAGAAGCAGTAACTCTACAAGGAAAACGTGAATAAAGATCTATAGATTAAACAAAAGTGTGCAGTGTAATGCGGCTGCAAACAAGGAGGGAAATTCTCATGTCTGCTGTGCTCCCACACCAGAAACCAGTGGTGTAATGGGTCACTCTTGAGAGTTCTGCAACCCACAATATTACCTTCATACAGCTGAAAAAAGGAGAAAAAAGATAAGATGGCTAAAGGAAACCTGAAAGCCTTGTAGTGAATTGACCAAGCAGAGGTAGGATAAACACAGAGGACAGCCGTGATCTAGTGCATGCTGCTACCTGACCCCCTAGGAAAATGGAAGTGATAAAGTTTAGGTTGGCAGCCAGGAGAAACATCCTATCAGGAAGATGTATGAGCTCATGGTGTAAGCTCCCAGGGGGAGAAACAGAAAAACACTTGCTCACTACTTTTAAAGTCACCTCAACAGCTCTATGGGACAGCACACTTCACAGGAGAAACCAGAACCAAGGTAGGATTAGGGGATCAAGGAAATTTACTGTGTTGTGCCTTTACCATACCCCACCAGCACGTTTCCTAATGCCATGGCATTACCATGACACTACTTTCTGAAACCTCTCAAGCTGAGATGTTCCCTCATCAAGAAACACAGGCAGCGTGGGCAGGTTGTCCTGCTGCCTTCCCTGCCCACCACAGCAGCCTGCAGAGATGCTGGATGAAGCCTGTCCTGACACAAGGACTGCAAGAGGAAAGGCAGGGAAGGTATAAAGAAACAGCAAAAGGCACTCTATATTTTACCTCCAGGTGATTGGTAGGGGGCCAGAACATGTTGGCAACAACTTTATTTTTTTACTGTTCAACAGGGCTGTAAGTAGGTGTTAATGAGTGCCTGGCCCTCAGCCCACTGCCAGGGAGGGGCTATCCATCAGTACAACCAACTCTCCCAGCAGTGTTGTGAGCCCTTGGAGAAGGCAGGCACTGGGGAAAAGCCAGCTTTAGAACTGCAGAGAAAAACTGTGGGATAAGGTGAAAAAAAGTATAAGCCCCTATGCTGAGCATCCCTAAAGCTGCAATTTGATTAGCCTAAAGTTTCCCAGATAATAACATCCCTTCCCTCAGATTTCCAGTGGCAAGTTAGCACAGATGTGCTAGTTTTGAGTCAAGATGACAGTTGGTGGCAGGCAAGGGTGCTAGGAGCAGGCATGCCATCAAAATCAAGGCTGCAGCTCAGGCTAGAGCACACACCAATTACTCTGGCACATACTAAACCATCACTGTCTCACCTGGGACTAGCACCATCTCCAAGCCAGCCATCCCAGGCAACGGGGAATGACACCTGGACCACCTCTGACCTGAGCTCATTTTTTCACTTGGAGTCTGTCCCACCAGTTACTCCAGCATGAGACAACTGTGGGGCAACAGGAGCCCCATGAGAAGATCAGCCATCCCAGCAATAAGCATTGAGGTGTCTCCACCACAAACAACACCAGTGAGACGAGTCAGAGGATAAAAACCCCAATAAAACATCAAGACCTCAGTGCAATATTAGCACAGGTGTGACAGCAAAAGGACTATGCAGACATCAAGTGAGAAGACATCAGCTCAGCCCCACAATTCATCTTTGCAGTCCTCTCCCCTCAGAAAACCTTCCCCAAACCAAACTCATGCTAACTGCAAACAAATTAGAAACAAACTTAGACTCTCAAATGACTAATTCTAGTTTTGGATTTGTTCCCTTTTTTATTCCTTCCCCCTAAAAGAAGCCCTAAGACTAAGGTATAATGAAAGCAGCATGTGACTGCAATAAACCAACTGCAGAGCAACCTAAACACCCATGAGTAGCTGATCTGATTTATGTAAGGTTGGGGGAGACTCACAGCTCAGCTCCAGCTTTGCCATGCAGCAGCACCCACAGCCCACACCTGTGATGAGCATACAGCTGCACCCACAAGACCCCAAACTGCCAGGTGCTACAGAAAAGCATAACACACTAATGCTTGTCATTTTTCATCACTCCATATCTGGACTTTGCTTTTGGGATGTGCTTCCTATCCCTGATAGCACTCTTTGGTGAGCCAAGAGCCCCAGTCCAGCTGGGGAGCTGGTGAGGGCAGATGCAGCTTTCTTTGGCCAAACTCTTTCTCCCCATAAAATCTGACAGAGACCAGATGCTCTGCTTGCCACATCACACCAAAAGCAAAGGTATTTGTTTGTCTTGGGTCTTTGGGTCGTTTTTCAGAGCTGCAGAAGGCAAGCTGGCAGCACCCTGGCACAGCCTTCTGCTCCTCGAGTTGAAGAGGCTCAGCTAGACAGCAGCATGTCTGTGCTTTCAGGCAACGTGGGAGCATTTCCAAAAGGAAAACCACAAAAAGAGTGCCTCTTAACACAGGATACCCCAGTACTAACAATAATCTTTTAGCAATTAAAAAAGTAAGCAGCTCCCAAATTGCCTGTGCAAGAGTTAGCTCTGTATTCAGCTGGTATTCCTGAGATAAACTTGCTTATCCCCTTGGCTCTTGGGGTTTCACAGTCCAGGCAACATTTCCTGTCCCATGTGAAACACGAACACGTTGTGCTTTAAGGTGATCAAATTTAGTAATTATAAATGCAATACTCCAGCAACACTGAGATTCAGCTGGATTCATCTCTGCATTTCCAAACAAGATGGGAATTACTGGCTTATTGAGGTGAAGGACATCTGTGTATTTTCATAAAGTTAATACAGCTCTCACAATGACTACCAGGACCACTAGAAGGGCTTGTGATCATTTTATAGCTAAAATAAGCCATCAATTCACCACATGGCCCAGGGCAGATTTCTCTGGGCTTCCCATGGCCTTTGTCAATCCAGCTGAAGACCTAGGTGAAAGCAAGCTGAAAACCAGATGCTACTTCTCAGCTGATCTCTCCTGGGTAAATCAAGTACAAGACCCTCAGTCATATCAGCAGAACTCCAGCACTGAGCACTTACACCCATGAGCAGGACTGGACAACAAGTCCACGGCAGCAAACCCCTCCTCTCACTTATGGCACTTTCTACCTTCTAAATGCATCTCCCTTGCCCCTGTTTTCACAGGGGCAGGTTTGAGGTTTACAAATATTTTTAGTCTAGAAAACAAGCAGCTGGATGCATACAGCCTTGGTTACTCCATGGGGCAAGTGAGCATCTGCAATTACCCGAGCACGCAACACGAGAAGCATTTCCTTGGGTGGTAGCACCAATGGTAACCCAACAGTCTGGCCCAGACTCAGAAGAACCATTTCCACATGTCATTTTCAGTAACCAAGGCAGTTCCCCAGCCTGTTTCACCACACAGAGCAGCAGACACTACTTATGCTGGCATTGCTGCTGCAAGCAGCACCGGTCGGATGACAGCTTGAAATAACTCCCTACTTCTGTAGGGTAACCAAGAGCAGACCTTGGCTTGACTTCTTCCCGCTCCTTTGTAGCTCTGGATCCTAAAATAGAGCTAGGGATGTGTTTCGAAGTTCTGAGGTTTTCATCATCCTTGTCTTTTAAACTCCAGTCTCAGAGTCTATTTGCAAAACCACAGACCAAATCCAAGCCATTCCACAGTCGTGAGACTTTAGGGTAAGATTAAAACAAGTTTGGGAGGACCTCTTGGAAAACTACACACATAAGATTTCAAAGCCACGTATAACTTCATTATGTAGTAAATCAAAACTGCTTCAGCATTTAAGCAGCACAATATCCCATAGGAAAGGAGGGTTTTTCAAAGATGTTTGTCATGTTACAGACTTTACAGTCATCCCAAACGTGAAGCATGGGCTGCAATCACGCAAGCAGATCTGCAGAGCCTGTACGTGCACAGAGCATCACCAGCTGCAGCAAGGGTCAGGATGATAGCAGGGTTTCCTTGCCTGATGGAGCACACAGAGCTGGGGCTGTAGCCAGCATTCCCTACACTTGCACTGCACTTCACCTTTCTCTTATTCTCTTTTATTTTGCAGTAAGTAAGTGGCACAAAGGTAAGAAGTTAATGTTTTTAGTTTCTGGAAAGGTGCCCATTACAATACCTTTTTTTTAAAGTACATATGTATATGCAACTCATTTGCACACAGATAAAATCCATCCATTATACATAATTAAGTCACATACCTATATCCCTGCAAAGTGTTTCTCTTGCATATGCCATCAGCTGTGCACATATATGTGTATAAAGAACATCTACTTGGGGTGGGTGAGGGTAGTGCACTGAAAACCTTTTCAAACTGATTTTTGGCTGACAAAGATGGTAACTCAGTTCTTGATACATGAATTCAAATCTACAGATTCTATTACCCCTTCCTCCCCTTCCATGGAAGAGAGATGATTACCACCAATACCTGGTGATGGAGAGCTTGAAGCTTGGGTGGCCCTCCTGCCAGGAGCTCTTCCTGGTGAGCCCCAAAAGCTCACTACAAGGCTTCTTCCCTTCCACAGCTTCCTGCACCTCATACACCATCAGCATTGGCAGGATTAGACATGAGCAACCCAAGGAAGAAAAAGAGGTGCCAAACCATCAGACATCAATCCCTGTCCCTCAGGACATCCTGGCTGAGCACCCAAGGCTGCTGGCCGTGTGTGCCCTTCTCTTGCTGGAGGGACTGTAGCAGTGCATTCCTGGTGTGGCTTTGTGCCCAGGAGTTACATGGTTCAGGAAGAAATAAACACATTTACACCAACCAACTTTTCCTTGATTAATTCTTCACCCATACCATTCCTCCTTTAAACCAAAATGTTTTAACAACATGCAAGTCAGGAAGAAAAAAAACCACAACAGTATTTAGTGTGTCCTAACAATCTTCTAACACATGTGCACTATCACTTTCTTCCTTAAAGGTAGTTGTGTCAAGGACTTCTGCTGTGTCCTTTTCCACCAGCCCACACAAGCACTATCTTGCTCACACAGGTGCCTGGGCACAGTAAGCAGAGCTCAGCACATAGAGGGAGATTAGCATGATAAACCAGACATAGTTCAAGATACAAAATAGCCTTTGTATCCTGCCTTACTGGGTCATTTCAACCCTGACCTTGGATTGCTAGGACTTCTTAGAAACAGGACCTTCGAAACTAATTCAGAATTACTCCTTGGTTGGCTGCCAAAGAAAACACCACCAAGGTCCATTTATTGGCATAGTTTCTAGCAAGACCCTTGTAATTTCCCAAATGGTTCACTCTCTGGGGATGAAAAGAAAAACAAGTAGTAAACTCATGCTTTTTGACTGAAGCTGTCCCTCCTTGGAAAGCTATTGTCCTTGGAGCTATGCCACTCGAACCCATCCCAGAGAAGAATCTGTTTATTTGCACATCAAGTACATCTTATTGTTTCTGGACATCAGTATGTAAATTGTCAAATAGAAATTTATTTTTCCACTGGTTTTAAGTTTTTCTCTGCTCTATGATTACCACCATCCAAGAAATGGCACGTGTTGCAAAGAGCTCCATTTTAGCATGCTACATTCATGTGTGATCACCAAATCCCATTAGAAAAATCTCCTACTGGTTTTTAGGAGCTGATCTTTCAGTTAACTCAAAACAAGCTGCTTCTTGGCTCCAAGTAGTATTTGACATCTCTTAAAATAAAATCATTATTGGAAAAAGACACTTAATAAATGTGTGTTTCCATACTGATCAAAACACAAACACACCCACTTTTTGCCAGTGGCATCACTCCAGAGCTCAGATTAATCAATTCCTGCACAATTGAAAAGGATTTCAGCAGGGCAGAGTTATCAGCTTAACACACCATACATGAAGAGAAACTCACTAAAGAGAGACCTCCAAAGAGAAAGAAGAGAAACAAGCTACTGAGAGGGGCCCAAAATAAAAAAGTAATCATTTGACAGAAGGAGAACTTTTAGCTGACAGAGATGCTCAGGTTTGGCAATAGCCCCAGCTTCCCAAAGCCCAGCTGAACCAGAGATGCTGGGCAAGATAACCTCAGGAGAGAGGTGGGCAGCAACCCCAGAGGCAGAGATGAGACTACATTGGCAGTATGTACCAAGAAGCCATCAGGAAGGGGCAAGTAAATGGAAAACCTCTACAGGGACTCCTAGCAGCAGTGCCAAGATGACTTGGGATAAAGAAGAAAGTTCATAAGAGCCTGATTCATAGGGCAGAAAACTTGACCAAGCCCCAGGAAGCCTGAGTTTACTCACTGCTGCCCTTCAGTAGCAACTTGCTTAAGGTTATGAAGCTGTAGCCTTCAGTAAGTCATTTCATTCTGTGCCTGTGCCTCTTAGAAGTGTTTTTCATTTGTTTAAACACTCATTTGTTCAGGACAAGGAGTACCTTCCTATAGTTTGGGTTAGTATCTCAGGCTCTGTGGTTTTTAATTAAAAGCTGCTGCTAAGAATGAAAAGATCTAGGCATAAGGGATGGAGCTCATTTACTCCTCAGATGTCCTATTAGCTGCTTTCAGTAATCACAAAAGCTTGAGGCTGTATGTGTAACTGAGGAGCATCCAGCTAGCCCCAGACAGGGGCACAAGTTTCTTTCAAGCTGTCATGTTTTACTACTAAAAAAACCCCAAAATTTTGAACATAATGACAAGAAATGACTCCATGTCCTTCTAACACTCCAAAGACATGAGCCTTGTGATCTCACAAGTGAAACTGAAGAGTCTGAATGCAATTCCTGGTTTCAATACAGAAACTAGATAAAAGCAGTAAAAGCACACAGCCTAGACTGACAGCTGCTAATCATTTAAAGCCCACATGATATTCTGCTTTCCTGCCCATGAAACCAGACACTACATCTAGACTCAGCACTGCGGAAAGTCAAAAAGCCTTAGATGCAGCTTAGTGTGAGTCTGATGGGATTTCTACTGGCCTACACAGGACAGGATAGTGGGGTATTTATTTCAGACTCAAAACCTGCTTTTCAACAAGAATTCCACATTAATAGCAGCTAATAAGACACTCTATAACACTAAGGCTTGGAGGGAATCTGCTGTTGCATTTCACTGAGGGCTTCAGACTTACCTATAAGGTTCCATAAGATAAAATACAACACTGCTTTTTTGGTGATTTTCAACTCCTACGAAGCATTGTGGTTATGAAGATTGCCCTAACACTTGCCTTTAAAAAACAACCATTACAGGCATCTGCATAGATGAGTTTTCAGAGAATCCCTTTTGGCAACAAGGGTCAGCACTCCCCTTTCACAGAACAGACATGGGAATGCATTTAGGAAAGGTTTGCTTTTTGTATGCAAGTTTAAAATTCAGAAATCACTGCATGCATTGGAATAACTAATATCCCCAAGTCTCAGGAACATCAGCACTTGCAGGATAAAATATTCCTTTCATGAGCAAAGTACTTAATGCCAAGTGAACCCTGTATATTATAAAGTTGATACAAAGAGTAACTACAATGCAGTATAAGCAAGACCTGAAGCTATAAAAAACCCAAAACATGGAGGTGGTTTTTTGCAATGAAACTCAAGGAATAATTTACTTTCCAGAGCTTTTTCAATATAGCTCCCATGACTGGAGTCAAGGCTTACCAGGCTGAATGTGTGCATTAAAGTTAACTATATCTCAC
Organism: Galbula dea; assembly: GCA_013399015.1. Classification (NCBI taxonomy): domain Eukaryota; kingdom Metazoa; phylum Chordata; class Aves; order Piciformes; family Galbulidae; genus Galbula; species Galbula dea. Next base: position 4,766,323 of record VWZX01007460.1, read on the forward strand.
TTCAGATTCCAGTGCTAGAGGTTCTTATTTAAAGTTTGTCACCATCTGAAGTGAAACAAGGACAATTTGTTGGCTATTTCAGATCCACTGCCTGACATCATCTGTTAAAATGCTGTTGCAAGGGTAGAAATTCCCATAAAACCCTAAGCCTGAGCACTAGGACTCCAACTACATGTATGAGTGTGTGATGTTTTCTGGGACTTATGTCATGCATTAGGGTTTGGCAGTAGCATGACTTCCTCCTCATTTTTCTGTTGTTCATTAAAACATGTTGGGAACAGGGCTGAGGTTGTTCTCTTCTCTCTTGTGCAATCCTTTGCTTTAAATGCTTATCAGAAGGTGGGAAGGCAAAGGGAATTAAAGCAAAGAAAAACACCAGCAGTGAGAACAGTCATGTTTGGCTAAGAGCAGCCAGAAGGAAAGAAGCCAGCAGATGTGTCAGGTGTGCTGGAGGCAGAAGGGCAGACTGCTCCTCAGCCCCTGAGCATCTGCTCCTTAGAGGAACTGGGGTGCAATAAAAAGAGGCAAAACAGCAGATCTGCTGCCAATTCCTTGGGAGTTTCTGTCAACAACATCTGGGCTCATGTCAAGTGCTCAGACGACATCAAGATAAACTGGGGTCTCCCACAAACAGCAGTTTGTAAAAGCTAGAAAGGAAATCTGGAACAGGGCTGAGAATTAGCATTAGAGCTGCTTTAATCATCTCATCTACAGAGCAAACACTGCTCTGTATTTGCCCATTCCCATGCCACCAAGGTACCTATAAGGCAGCTTATCCTTGCACCCTGGGCTACCAGCACCAACACTGAGATGGAGCAGTGCTGCATTTGTGTCCTCAGCCACCCACTGAAGATACCTCATGACTGTGCTGTATCATACTTGACTCTTCCTTGAAACTCAAAACCACCCTGCCATGGTTACTGCTGTATTTCTTTATAACTCCTCCAGCCTGCAACCATCTCTCCAACCCCTGGTGCCTGCAATGCTCATCTGCAGAGCTTTTCCAGGAGGCCCACATATCAAAGCATCTCTCAGGCCCCAGTTGCACTAGTTCATGTGGATCATCTCACCCTCAGCCAGCCCAATGCACAGTGTTCCCATGTCAAACAGTTAGGTAACAATTCAGTTCTGTTTATTTACAGGCTTTGTACCAATGTGGTATGAATCAGCAAGGGGAAGGGGCACACATCCATAATTGCTCTGGGAATAGGCTGGTTTGCTTACTCCAAAGGAAAGCAGAGAATTTATTTAATGCAATAGGTCATTTGTGCAGTACCACATCCCCAGGGAAAAATTCTCTGTCAAGCAGGAACCCAAATAGATCATTCTGCCCTCCAGTCACTTATAAGTGCTCCAGCCCATCTGTACAGGAAAGTAGACTTTAAGAGAGTTACTCATAATAAATTAAACTCCAGCTCCTCATTGAATAAGTTAGACTGTATATTACAACAAGATAATGGGAAATGGGACTACAAGAAGATACTATCAACCTAGACAGACTTTCTTCAATTCCTAAACCATAAGCAATATCTGCAAACTGTATCTTACTACATCAAAGTGAGGATTTGCTATTTTAATCTCTTCTCTCTTCCTATCAAAGCATGTCATCCACCAAAACTATTTCTCTGCTTAGGAAATGCAGGCAGTATCAATTTGAGTATTTAAATTAGCAGCACTGGGAAGAAAAAACAACACACCACCAGCACACTGAAATAAAAACTAGCCCTAGACTCTTTATCCAAAATGCTTGCTACATTTTACAGCACTGGACAGAGATTTGTACATTCAAGCCAATCCTAACTAACAAAGAGTTTGCTTAAAATTTATGGGTGTATTTCAACTTGTTCATAAGAGAATGCATTATTGACTGCCCTAGAAAAACATTTATCAGAATGTTTCTTTTATTGATGAAATATGAGTAGAAATACACTAAGGGAATTAGTGAGTAGCCACACAAAGACCTACATTGTTCCTTCTGGAGGTAAATTTTGGAAGCACAGATAAAAACTTCACTCCTCTGAGCTTCAGAAGCAATCCAAATACATACAAAAAACCAAAAACCACCCAAGTCTGCCTCTTGTATCTTTACCATCAAAACCCAAATACAGCTCCTGTGCTTTGCCATTGATGCCTCACAGCTGCCAAAAATCCTGCTGCATCTTTAGGAAAGCAGATGAAACCCAAGAGACAGGGCTTGGGAGCACACAAACAAGTTCTTGATAATCCACAGGAAGGGAGATAAGCAGGTCCAGCCTAGACCCCCTTGAGAAGGAAAGACGAGGAAGGTCTCTTTCAACACCACTCCCTGAATCACACGCTGCTCCCTTTACCATGGGGGGAACTTGGCAACAAAAGAGGTCAGCAAAACAAACAGCCTTGGAAATGTGGTTACTTTTTAAAGCTGGAGAGGGAGGAAGGGGAGGTGCAGACAAGCCCTGCTGAAAGGTACCTGGAGTCCCCATCATGTGTTTCTGGGTTGGACTTTGCACTGTGGAAGACATTACCTGAACCAGGTGTACCTGCTTTCAGGCTCCTTCACTTTCACATGCCCACATTGAAACTATGCCTCCTCTGTCCTCAGGACTAGAGGTGCTCAGAAGCAACCATAGGGACCTACAGCTCAAGGAAAAAAACATCCAAACAAAAGGCAAAATTTACTGTGTGGGAAGCAACTCCTCACTGGGACCCTGGGGCCTGCAGGGATCTCTCTAAATCTCCTTCCTGACAGTTACAGCCACTTTGCAATCACCAGCATTTTCAAGATGAGTCAGATAAGTCCATGAAGTGACATAAGATAGAAGGCTTACAGGAACAATTACCATATCTTTTTAGTTATAACATTTTCCACTTTCAAGATAAGAGCAGAGAAAGAGAGCTGGAGATGACACTCCATCCTGAAGGGGAAACTAAGGCAGAGAGGTTTATCCAGCTAAAGCATGAACTCATAAATCCATGGGAAGGAACCCAGGAATTCTCAGTGATGTTTATTATTCCCTGAATACTTTCTAATAAATTCCCTCTTTACTACAAAGCCTGCCTGATCCAACTGTACATATTTACTTAGTATTCTCTCAAGTGGCTTACAGACTGGCTTAAAAGAAATCAAAATATCCCATAGTGCATTTTCAAGACAAGCTGGATTCCCTGGTTGGATGCAACAGCAAATGTCTTTTCATTGCACTCCAGATGGTCCTGATCCTGAAACTGAATGATATCTACCAGACAGACCCACAGGTTTGTGGAGGGTCCCATCCACTCAGCTAAACTGAGTCAGTTGACAGGCTGTTTGGCAGAGGAAAATCCTGATACCCTGGTGCAGAAAGTGTCAAGCAGAAGAAAAAAATCAATCATCTTTGTAGTGTCAAAAGCAAAAAGTAGTGACAAAACCATGTTCTCAGACCCATCAGGTCTAGAGCAAGGCTCATGTCTCAAGTAAGCAGTGCTTCTTCCCCTGCACTGTGCACTTTCTTATTAGCTTCACATAGCAAGCCTTATTCTTTTACCTCCTCAAACACCTCTTCTGAACAGCAAATCAAAGAAGAAACAAATCTGAATACACAGGTAAGTTTGACAGAGGCCCAGGGCTTACAGGGACCTTCATTTTAACCAGCAAAGCCATAACTAACCTAGTAGCTTAGGTGTGAGAAATAATTTTTGCCCTTATCATGGTTGCAGTTTGTGAAGGGCTGAGCTCTGTGGGCTGACAAAGCCTGTTGCTGCAAGAAATCCCCTCCTACAGGTCCCAGGCCCTGAAAGATTGATCTACTATGGGACAGCTGAAGCCACAGAGGGGCCAAGTGAGGGAAACAGGCAGTGTAGACATCTAGCAGTGCAGCACAGTGGTGGGGTGAGAGATGCGTGTAAGGAGATACTGTCAGGAGCCAAAACATGGTAAACATGAAAACAAACAGGTTTAAAGTTCTTCCCTCCTTCCCCCACCTCCCCTAAAATCCCCTTAAAATACCATTTTTTTTTTTTCCTCCTAGATTACACACTCAATTATTCCTGGAACATTTAAAATCTATAATCATCATCTTGAGAACTTCAGAAATGTTTCTGGTGCCATTCACAAAACCATCAGCAGTTTCTCCATGGTTTTTAACAGCATTTGAGACATATTTCATTGCCAGTAGGATAAGACAGCCCAATAAAACCCCAACAACTGCTACCTAGTGTCCACTGAACTCATCTTCAACAGGTCAGCAGAAAGACATTTGGGGATCTTCCACAGGTTTTGGAAAAGTCTGCAGAAATGCTCCAAGCACTCTTTTCCAGCAAAGCTCTGCCTCTGTTCCCCAGTGGGTCTGTTGGTGCTCAGGAATGGGTGCAATGGGGAAGCAGAGGAGCATCACAAAGCATGGGCTGTCCCCTTCCAGCCCCTACCTCACAGCACTGCTGACAAATTCTAGGGAAAAAATAAATACCAAAAAACCCACATCAAAACCCCCCCCACACAAACACCAAACCAAACAACACACACATCTCAGTTCAACTAGACTCCTGGAAAGACAAGAGCATGTGTTGTTCAACTCAGGGTGAAGAAGAGAGGAAGCCTCAACTATTTAAGAGACTCAAAAAATCTGGATGACAATCCTCAGTGCCACATATGGCAGCAGGGGTTACTTCATTCAAGCTAAAACAACATGTTAGTAGATTTTTTTTCTCTCCCCACAACACTACTTGATGGATAAATCAAGGAGAGCAACCCTGAAGGGCAAACTTCTCTTAACCCTGCAAAAGGCATGTGAACTAAGTAGTACAACACTTCTGGGATGCATTCAGCATGTCCTGGCCTCGGGCCCAGGAACATAAATCTATTCCTTACACTGGATTGAGTTTGCTTCAATCTTTCCATTGGATAGAGTCCAAAGCCCTGTCCATCCTAACAGCAGCATCTCCACACCCCTCCATCCATCCTCCCATTTTCCAAGAGTCTGGTCACCTACAACTTCTTGATTGCACTGGAGAATAGCCCAGGCCTTGGAGTTCATCATGCCCAGTCAGTAAATCATGAGGTGAGTTCAGGGAACCTGGGATGCTCTCACATATGGGGACTTTTCAAACCATTTTTAGCAAGAAAATGCTCTTCAGCCCATGGCACAATCAGTTACACTCAACAGCACTGGTGGTGGAGGAGGGGGAAGAGGAGTCTGAACTCACATTCGTGCAGACAGACTCATCTTCCTCATTTCTTGGGTTTCATATTAGAAGAGAAAATATAAGCAAGACCCCAGAGGATCAAAAGACAAAGTGTCAGTGTCAGATGATTCATGACTGCCCAGTTCCTCTTCATTTCAAGAGTGACAAAGTAAAATAAATGAAAGCCAGCTGACTCAAACAAGCCAACCTAACTCATGGATGAACCAGGAGAATCAAAAGCGTATGACAGCCTTAGCAGGAAAACCTTCTTTTACATGCAAACAGCCCTCACTGTGTAAATGGCCAATTAATTTATGGGAGCCAGATGTCCCTGTTTACAGCCCTTGTTTACCTTACTGCTCTGCCCTTTGATGGATTGATAGATGTCATCGTTTTTCAGCACTGGGTGAGCAGCAGGGCCACTGCCTCCCAAGCTGAAAGTTTTTGCTACCCCAAGCCTGATAATTTTCCTTCCCCTCTATGTTCTCCTGTTTCCAGACTTGGTTTGCAGTGAGACATACTTCCCTTCAGTAAATGAAATGAGAGTCTTCTTGCTTTTAACAAATTATTATATAGAAAATAAAACCAGACTCTCCTCATAACAAGACAGGCAGAGGAGCTGGTTCCTGACACCCACACCACAGAGCTCCAGCACTGCTAATGCAAAAATCAAATTCAGTGCAGCAAAAAAAAGCTTCCCCAAACATATTGTCTATTAATATTCAGCAGAAGAATAGAGATGGTAGATAGAGCCACAAAGAATCATTTTAGTTGGAAGAGACCTTTAACATTACCAAGTCCAACCACCAACCCAACACTGCCAGGCCATCACTAAACCATGTGCCTCAGCACAACATCTATGTACATCACAGCATCAAGATAACAAGTTGGGTTTTGGTTTTGAAGATGTGCCAAAGTTTTTCAGACTCAGAAACCAGTTTTATATTTGCAATATGCTATGAAGTAAAATGTAAGTCTAATGACAACTGGAAAATTATACAAAGCTGACAGTAGAGATCAAAATGCTCTAACCTGCTTGGTTCACTACGTAAATCCATAAATATGCAAAAGGAAGAACAAAAGCAGCTTAAACAGAGGTAGAAAATAAATAATGGATGCATTAAGTGAGAAAGACCATATTCTGTGCTGACCAGTTTTATCAGCTGCTCAGCAGTTTAATATGAAGATGAACTTGCTTGTGAGAGAAGCTGCCACCAATCCATGCCAATGCCATTGTGCTCTATCACACAGCCTGCAGCTGCTCTGTGCCTGCTCTCCCATAGCAATGCAAAAACCAAGAGGACAAGATGGGGGAAAAGGGGTTATCATGGATCCATTAAAACAGCCAGGACATATCACATCAACAGTGCTGTCCCCTTGTCTCTTCAACATTCATTTGTAAGTGGATTTCCAAAGCAATGTGTGCTTCAGTCTGCATTTTAACACCAGTGACCCCAACAGTCCCCTCTGGGGAGTGTGCAGCTGGGCACACAACAGCCAGCTGTACCAGCCTGTCCCACTGGCTTACCCTGCTTCCCTGAGAAGGAACAAGGTGTGGGGGTTGAAGTTGGAAACCTACACTCCTGAACCAGTAAAATACAGCAAGTTCTCACTCCAAGAGGTTTTTATCTTCCCCCTCACCTTTTTGAGAAAGAGGGAAGCACAGAGCATTGGATCTTACATGTTGTCTAGTATTGGGGGTTGTTTTTTCTTTTTAAATGTGGTTATTCTGTTTGTTTACTGATGTTATCTAGTTGCTACAAAAGATTTTGATCTCAGATTCCTTTGTAGCTGTCAGAACAGCCACTTTGATGCAAGCAGCTAGGGAGCCTGTTCACCACCTTCCCATCATGCTTGGAAACCTAACAAATACTTTAGGGCTTCAGATCCAGGGCTTCAGTTGCCTCTCTCCATGTCCCTACCCCCAAACCACTACAAAGTAACTGACTGCAGCATATACTATTCGACAGCAAAGGTAGTCTCTTTTGAGAAGCTCAGGCTTGTAAGTGTCCCCACAATTTATTTCATTGACTACTTCATTTTTTCCAGTGGTCTTTGTAACAAAAGACTATAACTCATGAACAAATCTTGAGGCTTATCAGTTCATTTTTTTCTTTTTGCTGAGATAAAGCTTCTATTGCTTCTAATCTGTCTGTAGTAAGAGTTGATAAACTGAACAGAAACAAGACTTGAACCCAACACTAATAAAGGAGCACTTGATAACCAGACCTCCAGTCTGAGCAATGTTTCCACTTAAGGTGCTGCAGCTGAGATAGGCCAGAGACTTAAGCTTTAGTATAACTTTATATACCTGCTCACTTAAGTGGTGTTCATTGGGATTAACATAACCAGCCTAATTTCTCTGCTTATATAGAATATTATTTAATACTCACATTTTCCCCCATTTCATTTCTTGCTCTTGCTATTACTGTACGTGGAGTTTTGCAACCTCCCAAGCAGTACAAAGCACCAACTGCTAGGAGAAGGAAAGCTATGCTCCTTATTTCCCACAGTCTTCCAAGTTTAAAAGATCAATATTATATTATATTTTCCTCTGCAGAGTTTCATCTGTTCTGTCTTCAGTTTGAAATGTTCTCAACAGCGAACATCTGTTAGAAAATCTCTTACAAAACCCCACTTAGTCTATGGCCCTCTAATCAAAGAAGGGTGAGAGTATTAAGAATTTAAAATAATATATCCAAGTTTAAAAACAAATACATGTGTTTTCTATTTGAGAATGTGTGTTATTACTTTCACATTCTGACCTGTTAAGTACACATGCTCTACCACAAGTCTCTCTGGAATTTTGGCAAGGACCAGCATTTTATTAAATAAAAAGCCTTATTAATCGTAGGGCTTATATGGTTGATACTTTGCATTTACCCAGCACATCACATTTGCACAGCACTCCAACATCTAATAATTCAAACAGCCTGTGTATTTGCATAGCTGGATGCACACAATTGTAAAGGAAATTAGGAAACGTGTTCGCATGTTTCTATCTGAAAGGCGCTCTAAAAACCTAAACTCTTGAGTGAACTGAAGAGAGTTCACTATCTTGGCACTAGGTTAGGAGAGAAAGCCTGAAACCAAAGCAAAGTTCTTCCAGCATGTTTGATAAGGATTTCAGGGTGGGATTTCTCTCACCTGCCTTGGCTTGCTTTCAAGGTGGAGTTTACCACCAGAGCTGTGCATCTTGTCCCCTTCACAGTCAAAGGAAAGGACTGAAAAGACTGGAAGGACTCCCTTCCTCTTGATGTCAACCTCCAGAGATGTCTGCTGTCCCCACAAGAGCTGGCTTCCCACCACAGACTTCTAACTGGGTCTACCTGGTGGCCTCAGACCCAGAGAAGGAGTATGCTTTGCTATTCAGTGCATACATTTAGGCAGACAAATTCAGTGTAGTGTCTGCCTATCTGTGGCCTGTTTAATTAGGTAACATTAACTAGAAAGATGGATGTAGCACATCAAAGGACTGAAGGCATTTTCTACATAAAGAACACTGCTAGTAAACCACACATGGCAAATTATTCTGAGCCTTTCATTGACACATGGCTACTTATAAACAGGGTTTTCTGCTTCCATTATTCATATGAAAGTTTTTAGGGGTCCAAAGGCTCTTCATTATCTCCATGTATCTTACATCAGAGGTTCTACCTATTGGAAGTTCTTCCTTTACTTCAATATGACAAGACATCCCTTCACAAACAGACAAGCAAGACAGGTTCCTGAGTCAACCTAAGAGACAACTATTTGTTCAGCCACAGGATGCTTCATGGAGACCAGGAAATATCACATGCAACTGCCCAAGTTTGAGAGATGAAGATGATGTATTTTTACTCCATATAAATGAAATCAAAAAATCAACCTACCAAAAAAGCTCATAGGTAACTTCAGAGTCAACTGGAGCTCTAGTGAAACCAACAAGAGAACCTTAACATTTAGTTGGTTTGGGTTACACAACCACCCAAAAAATAGCTTCAACAGAACTCGGCCTACAGATAGGTTTCAGAAAAATGAAAGTTTAATTCCAAATCAGACAACCACTATTGGATTATTTTTAATGAAAAGAGAAGGCTAAGTGAACAGCCAAAACCTCCACCTCAGAAGTCTGCTGCCAAAAGGGTTTTACTAGAGGACATCTGCTATCTCAAGGCTGCCTACCTATGTAGGCTGTCCAGCAGGATTGCTTTAAGCTCCTCCACAACTCTGCAGGGATTTGCCTGGGGTTTGGTGTTCACATGCCATCATACCAACTGGTCTGCCAAACCCACGAATCCAGTTTTCTTTCTGATGGATTAAGACTGCATGCCATGAGTATGAACAGGATTTAGACTACAAATAAATAAAAGCCCTGGGAAGGAGATTTCCAACTGTACTGCACGAGGGAGTGCAGCCATGCTGGGGGAAGACAGCATGACATAGCTCTGCTGTTGTCAGTTTGCTGATGAACATGACAACGTTAGTAAGAACTTGAATGACCATGTGTGGGATGACTCTTCTCATTCTTAACCCATGGCCAATAGTGGGGATCAGGAGGATGGTTTGCCCAGGTTGAGGAACATCTCTTCTGCTGTGTGCTTGTACCAACTTCCACGATTTCACTGGAGACAGGAAATAGTAGGACCTGTGCTGGAGGAAGCTGTTGACACTCTTTCCTGGTTAAAAATCCAAACCATGCTATCCAAAACACCCAGGGGCCTCTCCTTCCTTTTGGGCAGGTACTGAAAAACACCCAAGTACTGCCTACTTAACCGTTCCTCACTGTCCCATAGCTTCCATCTGCACACTTTGGAGGTCCCTCTGGAGAAAGGAGAAGACACAAACTGTTTCAAGATGTAGGTGAGGCCTCAATTTCTCTGGTCTTTCCCAGTAATTACTCATTCCTCTCCCACATGCATGACTCTTCATCTGCACCACATTTTGTCTGTCTTTTTATCACCTGGCACTCCAGCAGCTGTTGGGAAATGACAACCCCGACACGCCACATGTATCTTGTCATTAGAAAACAACCCCCAAAACTCCATTTAGTAGAGCAAAACCCCAACCCAACCACACCCAAGTTCTTCACAACATATGTTCAGCTTTGACCTCAAGGAAAGCTCCCTGGAGAGCTTGTAACCAACAAATGTGTCCTGCAGGCTTGCCCTGCTTTTAAAGGAACCATTTAGTCAAACATGGCACCACACCTTTCAAGCTGTTATGACAGCTATATCTTAAGAGGTTTGAAGGAGGCTGGTTAGGAAGAGGCAAAGGAAGGACAATGATTGATCAGAACCATGCATTCCAGTTACTTAAAAAAAAGGCATAAAGACAAGATTATCATTTGGGAATGCTGTTAAAAGTTGTCTTCACCTTCAAGAGTGACTTCCTAATTACTTCATAATAATTTGTACCTGGTTCTGGCCAGATCACTTCTGTATCTATCAAAAGATGTGCTTTATATATGTTAAGAGCTTACTAAAATTCCAGCTGAAGAATAAATAATTAGATAGTGAGCAGTGGTTTTATAATACAGTAAACCAAATTCATCCCACATCTCACTCACTTCCAAGTTCACAGCTGGATTGTGCCCAACCAGTACATTCTCTGAGAAGTGAGTCTTTTTCCTTCTCATTTCCAAGAAAGGCACACATCTTTCACCCACACCACACAATTTCTCTACTTCACACTGCAGGATTACAGTGGTTTACACTAAACAGGGATCTCTAACCTCCACTATTCACAGTTTATCATCACAAGAACCAAAAGCAGCTCACACTCTACACAAATCCACAGACCTCATCCCTCCATTTGGACATGAAAGTGCACTTCAGACTAACAATATTCCTGCCACAAAACTTAACATATGAACATTTGCAAAAGACTTTAAGATCCATATAGTTGGATCATGCTCTCAATTGGAAACAGAGTCCTAAGAAAATAAACACACATCTCAAAGTGTTTCTACTTTTTTTTTTATCCCTTTAAAAAAACCCACCAACTTCCACAGACTTTCTAGCCTTCAGATAACTAACGGTACCCTGATGTCCTGGTGATACTCATCAGGGAGAGACAAGTCTGAGAGCTTCCCTACAACATCCCACAGTGCTACTCTGATACTGTCATGAAGAGCAGAGATCCAAGGGAGGGACTGTCAGACAGAGGTTTACAACACTATTTGACCCCAAGTCCCCAAGTCCTATCATCATGATTTTCTTTTAGAGAGACATGCTAGGATGTTAGTATATACCAAAACCTCCCTAATTACTGCGGTTTCCCTTTGGATAATAACCAGGAAAATATATGAGCCCATGAAATCTAAATGGTAAACAACACACAATGGGAAAGGAAAAAAAAATGGGAGAAGTACTAATATCCTTGCTCTTATTTGTGTATGTAAGAGCCTCCCTCTGGGACTAGAGCCTGGTAAAATTCCATGTTTATACACTGCTTATGAAACTCAAGTATAGAGAGAACACATGATGGTACAGATTCCTTTAAAGATTTTATTGCTTTGAGTTCAGGTCTGGTAGAATTATGAAGGTCTTCCCAAGCAAAAGCAATAAAGGCTTTACAGCATCCTGGATAGTCAGTATGTTTGTTTTTATCTTCTTTCTAGCCTTCTTCTGCTGCTTCTCCCCGCTTTGAAGTTTGCTGCAGAATAGAAATGTTTTGGTGTTTGATGGTACTAGTCAAATAAGATTTCTGCTACACAGTGGTAACAAAATGCATTAACCCTTTTAGAGAAGGGGGCTGCGTGTAAACCTAAGGATAGCTATCAGAGCAGAGTCATCCATCCCTCTGTCCTATCTGCAGGGGAAAAAAAACCCAGCTACTACTGGCAACCTGCATCAAAACCAAAACCTGTTTGGACTACAGAAAGGAAATCTGCCAATACAGCTGCAAAAGCAGCATTACTCTGCCTTTGCAGCCTCAGCCACTTTTTTCCCTGAGCAAACAAGCACAGCCATCAAAGGCAGCCAACAGCTGAACATGAAGTCTCCCCCTAGACAAACCACACAACACAGGAGGATTTGGATCCCCCAAATACTACGTGACCACCTGTTCTTGGGCAGACGCATCCCACATGGTCCTCATACCAGCATGCTCACGTTGGGGATACTGTTTCATTGCTATGCCCACCAACCATAAATCAAAGCCAGAGCCTTTTAGTTAGGGTTGTTGGCACTGAGTCTTGCATTTACGTCTGTAAAATAATGTTGTGGTGCTAGCAGCACATGCATACACATGAGAAATTAAGTAACAGAATCTAATGAACAAGCATCGAGGCCAAAGCTTGAATTCCTCCTCTTGCTTTTGATCTACTGCTTGTATTTAAAGACCTCCCAGGTTATGAAGCTGGCACATCAAGGGGCTGGGGAATGAATGACAGCTGCAAACCTCACACTGCCCATCAAACCCAGCTCTGAGTCCAAGAGTCCATGAGAAGGATTTGGCTTATTTTTACTGTAACATACAATATTTTTCTCTTGTGTTTATTCTCCCCAACTCCCCCTCTCCATGCATGTGGAACTGACCCCTCCATTGACTCCTAGCTACCTAGAAAAACTACTACTAAGATCATGAACCACACAGATTAGATTACAAACACTTAAAATCTCTTCTGGGGAACAATCTTGAGTGCTTGCTTCATTCTTCAGAAGTCATTCTAGTTCATCACAGGGAGATCAATTAATGACAAGGAAGTATCACTGCACTCAAAGTCCACAAACCATTTCCTCTCTGACCCTTCAGGAACAACTGTTCTGTTGGCTCCTCAGCTATGAATGTCCTCAGGAGAGAGCAGCTTCAGCAACAGGGAGGTCTACAAGATCTGCTCTGGCATCACAGCAGTAAGGACAGCCATGAAGGAGTTGTGCCCATGGCTCTCTCTTCAGCTAAACACCTGGCTCCCTTTTAGCCAACCTCAAACCCCAGCAACAGAGAGGGAGGAGAAAAGTACAGATCTGCTTTAGGAAGCGAGCACTCCCGTGCCACCCATCTGGAAAATCCATTCCTGCCTTTGGAAACTGAGCAGCTTATAGTCCTGCCAGGCAAATTTTACCTTCATTATCAGAGCTTGTATTTTTTGGCATTATTGTGTTATCCCAGTCATGCACAAGAACCATGACAAGTAGTGCAGCAAACAGCACACAAAGGTAATCCCGTACCCAAAAAGCCTCCAAATCACAAGGTAACAGCCCGACCAAACTAAGACAGGAGCACAAAACCTTCTAATGATCAATGTCCTAGCAGCCAAGCCTTTATTTTATACATTTTTAAACATCTTGGTAGCTACAGAGAGATTTATGAGTGGGAATGAGGATGGGAATGACGAGATGGCTTTGCAGATGCCTATGTGCAGCTCCTCCCAAGCATGAAGGTGCTTGTCTGAAAAAAAAAAAATGTGAGAACTGAGCAACAAAAGAACTGGCACCAGCTCTGTGTAATTTTTGATGAAGATCATTTGTTTTTCTACACAGTTGCAACACTGAGGTAATGCAGAAGTGTTTGCTTTATGAGATGATTCCACAAACTCTGCTGCTGCTTGCATTTAGAAAGAAATATAAGCTCAGTTTTCAGATGTAAACTTCTGCAATTACTGGCCATCAATTATAACCTAATGTATGAAACTTGTCCACTTTTTTGGTCCTGTAGGTCTCCATGTCAGAACTGAAAGGCTCCACATACACAGAATACTGTATGAGGCAGAAATATATATTACTCTTCCAAAAAGCCAATGGGACTTGGTCTGCTTATGACATGGAAAGTCTTCCTCTAGGATGAAGGAATGTCCAGTTTGACAGAATTGCCCAAACTGTTCTTATTATTTCCCAAGTTAATGGTTTACAAATGTCTGCTTATTAGCAATGCCCAAAAAACCACACTACACATCTACAGCTTTTTTTAAGGCACACAATACAGAAATTATAGCAGAAGGAAAAAGAAAGGAACAAGCTTGTTGCCCAGAGAGGTTGTGGAGTCTCCTTCTCTGGAGACATTCCAAACCCACCTGGACACCATCCTGAGCACTGAGCTCTAGAGGTCCCTGCTAGAGCAGGGAAGATGGACTAGGTGACCTCTGGTGGTCCCTTCCAACCTTAACCATTCCGTTATCTTGTTAAAGAAGCCTGTGATGTTTCAGGCAAATAAATACATACAGCTAAAGTTAAATAATTCAATCCAGGAGAGACCTGCACAGCAGATACTCAGTTTATTAGTCATAAAGAAGTACCAAACAAAATAATAATTAAAGAGCCCAAGAATTTACTTCCCTATTATTTAAACTCATGGGGAGACAATGCAAAAAGCCACCACCAAACAAAACACCAACAACTCACTTCCCAAATATTTCTGCTGGTAGTTCACTGGAGTTCTCACAAGCTCACCAAGCATATGGTAAGAAAGCTTCCTTATCACTCTGAGAAAAACATCCTGGTAAGGTAAACCACTCCAGGCTTCAATCTGTCAGCACCCACCATGCACCAGGACTTGGGAGCAGGGGTGTAAAATAAACAAGCTATTGCTATTTGCAACTACTTACACTAAAAAAGCAAGAGCTCTGAACACCATTCATTCCTCAGAGCATTTCCTAAACCTGCATCCCTGCAAGGTAAGGATGGCTGAGGAGCCCCATCTACCTCCTGGGAGCCAAACAGCTGCAGCATGTCAGCAAGGTCATCTCTGGCCACATCAGAAGCTCATCACTTTTTCTCAGTCCACTCTTAAACTGAAGATACACAGGTGCCAAATAACCAAATAACTGCCAGTCATCTAAAAAGGCATTTAACCTGGGAAGGCTCTTTTGCTAACCCAAAAGGGGTTGGCCATGCATGGAAGGGACAAACCCCAGGAAGACATGGCTGTAAATACTACATGCAGCAGAGGACACAGATGGGCTCTTGGATAGGGCTGACCGGGAGCAGGGGCCTACCAGAAACCAGCTATTCCTGTTCTCCAATTCCCTATTCCCAGCCATGCACCCTGGCCTCAGGCACTGAACATCTTCCCTGTTTCCATTGCCCATGACCTCATTAGACTGGTTTTAACTTGGACAGGAAATCACACAGTGGCACAGCATAAGTGTCTACATAAGGCTTAGCTTAAACTAAGGCTCAGACCGAGGGAAGTCACTTCCATTTTCCTTCAGTCATGCTCTGATGAGCTGGGAATCCTTTGAGAGGCTTCTCTGAAGCTCTCTCCAGTGAAGCTGTGTGCTGTGTTCTCAACTCTGGAAAATTTATATGGAAAGTTTGGGGAAAAGTATTTAAAAATATCCTCTCATACACTGAATACCACCAGGAAACTACAAGAGGACACTTAACAGTTTGAGACTCAAGTTCTGGACAGCATCTTGCAGTTTTTGATGACAATGGATGGGCAAACTAAGTAAGACAGCAACAAAAGATACAGCTCCAAAGGTAACCCCTACAGACTTTTAACGAGCAGTGCATTGTATTCCCTGCAGCATCCCAATGGCTTCTACCCAACACACAACACTGCACTCCACAGCTACAGCATCCACTTCAACCCAAAGTTATATTCCCCTTTTGGAACGGCTGCAAGTTTATTTCTTGGCTTGGCTAGGAACAAAACCAAGCTAGAAACCCTTCTAGGGAAAAACAAAGTCTTCTGTTTGCACATACAAGCCTGGAGAGTCACCAGAGGTTTTCAGCAGGCTGGTCCTTAGCACTCCCCAGGCACCCCTGACCTCTCAGCCCCTTCGTTTCCTGACTTCAGTGATAACTGGCTTGAGAAAGCAGCAGGATTCCCAAATCTGTGCCTCCCTCTCCATGCTCACTGGGAATCCCCAGTGCACGGCTTTGGCTTCCTGGGAAGCAGTTCCATGGGGGGCGGGGAGTGGGAAAGCAACACCACAAAAAACCCAAAACCAACAAAAAAATCCAAAGCAAAGAACAATGACAGTAAAAAGCACTGAGGATCTTTGAGCTGACATCTGCTAGTTCTTGCACAAAAATGAACAGGGAAACAACAAATCCCTCAGAGGCAGCATCTGCTTGGGGCTGGCAGAAAGCAAGCAGCTCACTGCCCTCAGAGGAAGGTCATGCTCTAACGAAGATGTAGCACTGTGTAAAGCCCTCATCCCACTCCCTCTCCCCATCAAAAAATGGGATGGAATGGCTGTGAATTCCCTCCCCCCCAGTTCATTTATGAGACCACTCAAATACCTTCCATTCGAGCTAACATGTACCACTGCAAGTGACAATCTCATAAACACAAGAGCCAGTTTCACAGAGCAGGACTCCTGCAGACAGCAAAAGGCACGAGCATGCTACGGCTGTTAAATGAAAACACATCTCTATTATCTCCAGTATTTGTGGTGTTACAAGGCAGCCCAGCCAGCCCAGCCCCAGTTCTGTAGAAGTTTACTATAAAATTGGAGGGTTTAAAATTATTTTCCCATAAGCACAAAGCATAGGGAAAGTCATCCCATGTGCTTGTCCCATCTGATGCCATGACACCACTGATGTCCTGTCAGCTCAGCATCAGCACCACCAGGGGACCAACTCCAAGGCAATTACCACTAGCAAGAAGCTAGGCAGTCTGAGTCAAACACTAGCAGCATTTTAGTTTTATCAACATTAGCAATCACTATTGTTCTTCAAAATCTTATGCTAGAGTAGGCATTTTCCCACCAAACAGCAGTTCCTGGAAGCCAGGCACTGCATAAAAATCCCTCTTTTCACCAGAGAAGATTCCTATCCCCACAAAGCTGGGGGAAGGGGGACTTGAACACATTTCAGAGATACACTTGAACAGAGGTGAAAGGTCATGGCTAAGATTTTTGTGATTATTAATTCTGTCAGTAAAAAAAATAAAAAAGTCCTCCTTTGACTAGCTAAAGTTCGACTGCAGGTATGCAAGCACTCATTTAATACAGAGCATATGCTAATTCTGCCTTGTAATCCTTGTGCATCATGTCCCAGTCAAAAGCAAGCTGAAACAGCAGGACCAGTACAAGTTGGTGCAGGAGAAATGAACCTCCAGCCCATGTCTGTGCCAGTGTGTGCACAGTGATCTGAGCAGCCAAGGGGGACACACCTCAACCATAGCTTTCTGTGTCTACGTGGCTCAAATTTCTCTTGCAGCTCTATTTACGTGGAGAAATAAAAAAACCCTGCAAGAAGCTGGCAACTTTTAACAAATCTAAAAAAAATAATCAAGAAAATGTTGATTTTATAACCCTATTAGCACTAAAAGTCTACAACCCCCCAGAGATGGAATTTATATACCCACAAGTGAAAACTACAGGACCAAACAAACATAGTGAGAAGCATTGATACACAGCACAGGACTTTCATCCTATAATTTGAAGCAACGATATAAATCAGCCATCATCACAAAGCTAAATTCTCCAGGGTTTTTCCTGATGCTCCTTTATCTTCTAGAAAAAAAGTACAAGAACCCAAAGAAACAGCATAAAGAAACAGCTGCTTGGAGCAGGGTCCCAAGAGGCAGAGTTTGAGGGTTGCTGCAGTATTATTTGTGAACTTTAGAACAGAAAGCTCCCAGTAATCACCAAAATTAGAGTAGGCAGTCCTTCAGCAGAGGAGCTACGTGAGAGGTTGGTTTTGGAGGGGTCATGTCATGTGGATGCTCAGCTAGATGCCGCCATGTGGCAGCAACTTTGCAGCTCCTCAGGCTGTGGGATTTGGGGCAGTGGGCTGAATTGAGAAACACTGGGGAGATGAATGGCTGGCTGTCACTGTCACTGAGTGCTGGTGGAAAAAGAGTATGGTTTGGGAACACAGTGAAATACCAGTGGAGAGGTGGGAAAGTCACAGGAGAGCAGGAAGGGAGGTCCTAGTCAAGTTTCTCTGGTTAAATAGGAGGCACTAAGAACATATCACTTGTGTCACCGTTTCCCTGCCTTCTATTCAGCTGAAAAATTGAGGGTTTATTTTCTTTTTCTTTTCCTTTAAAGCCTTCTTTTCAGGAAGGGGCATCCAGAACATATTTTCCTTAGTGCTGCAGCACCATGAAATGCAGGATACCATCAGGGCATCACTTCATCCATTGGCTTTTAACAATGCAGCAAAACCGCAAGGGCAACGAGATTAAGCTTAACGATTCCCTTTGGGAGCTGGAGTCTGAACTTCCAACTTCATACACATGCCCTAAACCACCAACCTCCTCCAGATCGAGACAGACAGTCACCACCAAGGGCTATAAAGAGCTTCCTTTGCAGCAGAGCATTCATGCAAGCTGCACAGATCAAACCAGTTTTTGTGCAGGCCACATCAAAATTATAACACAGAATTTTCCATCTTTTAACCCAGAACACAGGCAAGGACAGGAAATGCCATACAGGCTCCAAACTCACCCTAGTTTAGGAAGAGACAGGAATCTTGACTCAAAGGCAAAAGGAAAAATAGTTTTGCCATCCCTGGCATAGAGATTAAAACCAAGACAAGAACAGAGAACTGCTTGTGCTGTTTCTCTGCCCCGCAGCACCCGAGCTGACCTGGACCCCCTGCATGGAGGGCTGGCCTCTGTGACTCCTGGTGAGCCTTCAAAGGAGGGCAGAACCCAAGGGAGGAAGAGCTAGTGAACACAGGGCTGCACCCATCACTGCAGAGAAACCTGGAGAGCAGAGGGATGGCTTTCTCCAACACGATGAGGAGGAAGGAGAGCTGTGGTATGGAGTGGGATCATGATGAAGGAGGACAGCAAAGAGCCCTGATGGACAACTGCATGGTGCCACATATATATGGTCAATGGTGCCACATATATATGGTCAATGGTGCCACATATATATGGTCAATGGTGCCACATATATATGGTCAATGGTGCCACATATATATGGTCAATGGTGCCACATATATATGGTCAATGGTGCCACATATATATGGTCAATGGTGCATAGACAGTGCCACTCTTGGGGATGCTGAGCCTCTTCCAACTTCAGAGACTTCTGACAGGTGTAGCCTCCTAACCTATTCCAGAGATATGTCAGCAGATACATGGGTGCATTAGGCCCTATAAGCTGCTTCACCACTATTTTATCCTAGACAAGAAATCTATTTACAGCTTGTAACTTCCCCTCCCTACAGCCTGGAATTGCAGAGTTTGGGAAGAAAAAGCAAATGAGTTGCATTCAGTTGGCAAAACAAAGGTGAAGCTCCAACCTGCTTAAGTGTCTAGCATGCAAGTCTTAAAACAAATGCTAGGAACCCTGGCATTAAGGTTCAGGAGTTTGTTTTGTAATGAAGTGTTAATTATTGGAATTGCTAGAAACAGTTCTGGGGTGTCACACCAGCCACTGGCTGGTAACCAGCTACTATGTAGGTTGTAGTCAACTTGATAACCACTGACCAGCCAAGAAACATTGCCCTGCCAATGCTGATGACACAAAGAGGCACTTCCAGTTCTGATGCTCTGTGGGACTTCACCTTGCCTAATCCTTCCCAAATTAATTGCTTGTTTCTACTCTGTGACTGATTTTGTGATTAGCCCTTTTAAGACATGTTACAAGGGTCAACAAGGAAGAGTTTGAAGATCCACCAGAGATGATAACCTTGAGTGAGGCCTTTCCCTTGTGTGTGGCTGGTCTGAGTTTTACTGAGTTTGCTGTCACCTGCCTGTCTGCACCCCTGACACATCCAGAAAAATTCATGCCACCCCACTGATGTACAGACACTTTGTAAGAATCACAGAAGGATTAGAGTTGGGACCTTTAAAGGTCATGAAGGCCAACAACCCCCGCAGTCAAAGCAGGGACATGTTCAACTAGATCAGGTTGCTCAGAGCCTTGGCCAACCTAACCTTGAACGTTTCCAGGGATGGGACATCTACCACCTCTCTGGGCAACTTGGGCCAGTGTCTCACCACCCTCAGTGCAAAAGATTTCTTCCTACTGTAAACATAGTGGCTGCTTAGCACAACCATGACTTGCTGTGCTCTGAGACCACTAGAGCTTACCTCTTGGTGTAACTTTAAGCCTAAGCTGTGCACGAGCTCAGATCATCATCATGGAATCAAGCACCTTGCTTACTCCCAAAGTCCAAAACACAGGTTTCTTCTCAGACTAGAACTGGGCAGTTATGGAAAGAAAGCAAAGCTCAGGGTCCCGTTGGCACTCCTGCTCTGGGAATGTCTGTGGGCAGCAAAATACAATCCTTCCTAATTGCATTGCAATTAAAAGCAAAACACAACAATGGGGCAGTCCCCAGCCCGGAGATGCAATCTATGCCGGGAGGCTCCTTGCCCAGACACAGCCCCACCAGCGAGGAGATGCGACCCCAGCGCGATGCTGTTTCGCAAGGAGCTGCCCAAGCCCAGGTCACCAACGCTCCCATCCCAGAGCTCATCTCTCCCACTCCCAAACTCTTGAGTCATCCTTTCTGAAGCAACACTCTTTCCCATGAAGAAGCCACTCATTTGAAGTGTCTTCAAATCTTTGTCTCACCATTATACACGATAGTCAAGATTTTAACATCTTGAAAATTCACATGCTTTCCACGTCAACATGCCAATGCCTGAAACAAAGCAGGCAGAAACCTAAACAAGACTCTGAAACGCAGGGCTGCTGTCACGCAGCAAGATCAAGAAGTGCTTCTAAAAACCACTGCAGCAACGATTTGAAACAAAAAAACACCCCAGTCCTTAGCAGTCACTTACAAAGCGTTCTGAGAACTTAACACAAAAGAACTCAACCCAAAGTCAGCTCCCTATTGACAGAAATTCCTATAGAGAAAAGTTCTTTGTGCGAAGAGCAGAGAAGAAAGATTCCTGTGTCACTAAATCTTCCTCCAGCTTTTCACCAGTCAGAAAACACCTCATTAACAGTTAATGTCTACATAATAGTTGTACTTTACCACCACCACCTGATTAAGCTTACCCAGCCTTGTCAGTAGATTGCAACTTCAGCTACAGAATTGACTATATAGATATAACCTTCCTGTCATTATTCCTACCTTTCAAACACACCTCAAGAGCATTTAAGCCCCCTTCCACCATCAATTAACAACCACTCATGTCCCACTTAAAGATGAAGGTTATCATTTATGATCAAGTGTTTCAAATCTCTACAAAACAACTTAAAGTAGCAGATAGCGTAGATGCACTTTATCTGTCAAACAACTAAAATACCCTTTCCCCTTTTAACTGCTCTATTTTCTCCAGAGGTAGATAGAGCTTTCACTGAAGAACACTGAAGTTGAGTTCGTTAATTTTATGCTCTCTTCTCATTTTAAATCTTCCTCCCTTTCCATGTTCCTCTCCATCATCATCATCACATTTACCAGTGGTGACAGGTTGCCATGTCATTGCAACTGCTCCCTTTTCACTTAGGAAATTCAAAAGCAGCTGCTGACATGAGCTAGGACACTTGTACTGAATTTGTACAAGTTCCTTCTGCAACACATCCCCTCAAGAAAAGGTGTTTTAAGATAGAGAACCAAAATGAACCAAGTGAGAAAGTTTAAGCCCACATGTCTCTGGCACAGATCAAACCAAAAGGAATGGACAAAGATGCCTTCAGGCACATTTTGTTCCTGGCCAAGCCTTTGCAGTTATTTGCATCCATACAGGACATGTGCATGGGAAAAGGATGGATCAAGCAGAGCTTTGAGATCTGGTGTAACACACTAGTGCCTGCACTCAACCTCTCCCCAGAATCCAGGTAGATTGGTCTACTCAGTGGCCAAATACACAAGAAAAATGGCAAAGTAGCTTCTGCACAGCCATGTAAGGAAGAAGCATGTTCATGTTAGGTCTCACGCTCAATCCACCAGGCTCCAGTGGTCTGAGTTTGCCAGATAAGCTTTGAGCAAGAATGTGAAGCCTGGATGCTGCTCCAAACCCAAACCTGAAATCTCTGCTGCTGGCCCATCACCTTTTGCCTAGCAGAGTCTGTGATGGATGACTTGCCACTGCTTGCAGTCTTACACAGGAGATTAGATACCTCTCCAAAACGAGGGGGTTTAATCTGGTTACTGGAAGAAATCCTGCAGTGGAAGGTATCAAGCACAGACTTAACAACCCTAATAATTCTTTCTGGCCTTTAAAAAAAACCCCTAATCTGTAATCTGGGGGGTGTCATGCATCTGTTATCCAGAACAGAGATTACAACCCTATTGCTCCTCTGCAATCACAAACCTAAATAAAAAACTCACAAGATTTATCTCAGAAAAGATAAATATGACATGCTTAATAGCTACTGACTTGCTGATCAACAGATGGCCACTGCAAACTCCTGTGCCTCTACAGATCTTCTGTTCCAAAATCCAGACAAACCTAGACTAAGCCGTCATCATCATGCATCCACATCACGCTCCCAGATATCTTTGGGTGGCTTCAAAGGGACCAACAGCTCCAGCCCCGAGGACCCACTGCAGGGGTCAGGGAATCCTTTCACCCAGCTCTTCCTCTGCACAAAAACTCAGGGCAATGCATGCCCCTACCCAACATCCAAGCACATATTGACCATTATTTCAAGTCAACACCATGTTTTCAGAGATCAGATGCTATTCCCCATTTCCTCCCCTCACATTAGCTTTATTTAATGAAGAATGACTAATGCTAGATAAAGACAGATTTTAAAACATCAAATATGCACATTACTGCTTGGACCAGGATTTCTCTAAAGTCACCACTGCACCAACACATGTAGTGCAACTGGATCATAAAGTTCTTCTCATAGCAAACCAAATTTGGTAAAGCCTCTGATGTTGCAGAACCTCTCCCCTTAACTGGTTAAAGATCATCTTCTAATTTGTGGGCTAAATCTGCTCATCCAAATACTCATTTGAAAGGAAACACTTAACTGCAGTTTGACACTTTGATGCAAACCACTGTCAGAACACTGCTGTAAACTGGATGTCAGCATGAAATAAAAGCTTTGCTTTGAGTTAATCTTTCATTAAAATACCTTGAAGTGCTCAGTGTTAAAAGAGCCAGTGCTTTTCCTTATGTGCATTTCCAAATCACACTGCTCCCATAATTTACCATTTTTTGATGCCTTAACTTACAAGCATTTTATCCTGTCATATAAAACTCCAGTACCACCTATATTCTAGTAACTGTTTCCTAGAGGGGCATGACTTAGAACACTTTTGGTGTCTTCACCTCTACACAAGCCTATTTATTTTCCCCAATAATTTAATCCATGCAATTGCACCCGTGGTCAGCTCAGGTCCAACAACCTTCACCTGCTAATCATGAGCAATGTGCCCTTTGCACATTCCTCCTTGCATTACAGGGAAGCACTAGGCAGCAGATGAACCACATCACATCTTCCTCAACATCTATTGAGTAGGAAAAGGGCTTTGAGATGCTGAAACTCACTTGCTCAGTTGTTTTAGCCTAACTGGTTTTGAGCTAACAAAGTGTAACCCTATTACTGAAGTTTTCATTCTGTTAGTGCTTTTGTGCTTTTACAGCCTTAGATAGTGTATTTATCTATCTAGATTTAAAAGGCTTAACACTAAATGAAGGAGGAAAAAAGGCAGAAGACCACATCAAAGGGACTGCAAGGGTTTCATTTCACATTCATTACCAGGAGGGCTAATTCCAAGTGTGCAAACAGCACCAAGGAAATTCACCGTGGAGATAAGAGACGAAACAAGGTGTTGCAGCACAAACACTGCTGCCATTCCCCTCTTTCTGGGGAACAATCCCTCTTTCACAGCAGATAACAGGAGCTTTGGGCTCAGTGTGACCAGAAGAGCCCCAGTCTGCTGGGAGCACCCAGCAGGGCAGGATACTGGCACTAGTGACCTCATCTTTCCAGTCACTGAGGTGTTGAAGTAGCTTAAAAAACACACTCCTCAGGGCTTCCCACTTATCCCAGTAAGTGTGGTTAGCATGGCTGGCAAATGTGCTAAGGGCCCAAAACTCCCATTGAGTTCAGCCAAGCTCTGAGGTTCAGCTCCTCTGGGATAGGAAAAAGCAACCAAGCCATTCTGTATTTTCAAGCAGGCCTTACACATATCACACACATTGCACTCAGACCAAATCCTGTCCTCCTGTGTGCACAATCATCTCTTCTAGAGAACACGAGCATTTATGAACAGTCAGTCTTCTAAAGATAGGTCTTTGATCTTGTTCCCAGTTATTTATTGAGATTCACCCCAGTGAGCAATAAAATGTACAAACTAGTGGGAGAAGGCAGACTTAACATTTTACCAAGTTTAACAGAACAGAGAAAGCCCAAACGGATTATAAATAGGACAGGACAATTTGCACCAGCTCTGTTAAAATAGATTCATTTGAGTACAAGAGTCCAAAGCTTTCCTAGCTATCTCTGCACACCTCCCAGCCCCTCTGCTCTCCTCCATTCACCTCCAACCCAAAGCAACATTAAATGTGAAGGAAAAGCACAGGGATGTGTTATACATAAGTCCAAGCTGCTTAACGAAATCTGCTCCAATCACACACGTGCTGCTTTTGCAAGACCAGAGACCCAAGAAGGGTCTATTACCTCTTCATTTACATTCAGCCCTAATCTAACATGTCATGCAAATGGCACAGGAGGGAAAATGAAACCAAAAAAGCCTCCCAGCCCCTCTTACCCCTGAACTACCAGACCATCTGCAGTTTCAAAGAAACTCTAGCAAGCACAGCTCAACATCTGCACCCCATTAAGATCTAATTTGAAACAATTGCTCTTCACTATCTCTCTTGTTTTTCCTGGGTAGAGCAGCTTTGATGTCCCCCAGTTGACAAAAATACATAAGAAACAGGCATTAAAAAATATCAACTCCAAGGTAGGAATTCGTTCACATGAACAACAGGTATCAGTGTTCAGCAAACAGAAACCAGAGCCCCAGGCACTCGTGCCTCCCCCAGACACAACTACTGTATGGGGCAGGCAGATGTTGCCTTGCTTCTTCAGAACTATCATGAGTAACTGCAGCTCACTCAAAGGGCATGGCCTCTTTCAGCCTGGAACTGGGAAAAGGATTCCCCCTTATCCCTAGGACAAGGTTATTATAATTGATTTTGCACAGCTTTGTGACAATTCCAAGTTTGATTGGATATAAGCAGGGAATGGCAAACTGAAATTTGAATCCAGGTGACTCAGCCCTTGCAGATACAGCCTGGATTTTTTCCTTTTCATTCCTCATGCCTCAGCCCTGACTTTAGATCTCTGGCAAGGACCCACCATCTTTTCTGGGTATATGTTTTGCATAAATTGCTCACTGACATTTCTGAGGAAGGACAATTAAATCAAAATGAATTAATTTCAAGTTCAATGCCTGGTATTTTAATCAACAAAGCAATAGCTTTCCACTTCTTAAACCTATGAGAGAATATAAACATGTTATGAAAAACCATCCATCAGCCTCCAAATAATCCATGTAGTCAAAAAGCTGACATTCTCCCCATGTGTTTAATCCTGTTATGTGACTTATACACTCATTTTTATCCTTATAAATGAATTTATTGTTACCGAAAAACTTCTCTGCTAAGTCAGTCTCTGTAGGTACCACACACATGAGTTGAAAGTTTATGAAGTCAAAGAGGGCCTTTGGTTTTCAAGCTAAGTCAGCTGGTGACCAAATGGCACATGTACTCTTTAAATGCAGATTTCATAAAACAAAGCAGTTGCTTGCCTCTGCAAAACTTTACCCAAGCACAAGCTTCCTTAGATAAGCCAGAGGTGGCTGAAAGTGTATTTGGCATATGGGAATTCTCTGGTTTGTTTTCATCAGAATATGAATAAAAGACTGATCCTTAAACAACTGAGGAAGGGAAAAAACAAAAAGAACTAAAAAGAGAAGCTCCAAGGCTAAGATGTCCCAGAATACAGCTGCAAGGAAGTACCAGCCCCTCTCCAGCCAGAAACATGGGGTGACAGCACAGCAGTGCCATGAGACACAACCCAATTGGTGTTTGGCTCTGATCATATCCATCTCAAAGTCCCACCTGCCCATCAGCATGGTCACTTCCTCAACAATTCACATTGGAAAAACTACTGCAGAGGAAGGGCTGGATAGGGAAGACCCAGCACACACACACAGAAACCCATGTTCTACCCCACTGCTGCTCTCCAGACCATAGCAGAGCCACCCTTCCCTATGTAAGTACTGGTGGGAAGGCTTGAGGTCCACCAAATCATAGCACAGCCCAGTAACCAAGTGCTTTGATTTGGCAGTACTGGAGGGAAACCATTCACCTCATCCCTGCTGTTCCCCACTCCAAAAGCCCTAGTTACGCCCTGACTGCCCAGCATCAAAACAGAAAACCACCCTCCTGTTTTGTAGGGGAATCAATAAGGACAAGAGAAGGCACTTCCCTAGCAGAACAGAGAGTGGGGTAAGAGGGTGTGTTGAGGGCTTTGCCTCTGTGTAGCTGCTCCTGTAGTTCAACCCACTCAACATCCATCAGCAGTAGTGTAGATGCGGGAAGCTGGATGTGTCCTGTGCTTGCCCTAGCTGGGTTTGGCAGACACCCAAAAATTTAAAGAGCAGTAGAAAAGCAATTTAGAGAGATAAGCTTTACAAGTAATTGGGATATCTTCCACCCATTCAACAGTCAGGGGACTAGGTCACAAGCAGATGTGACTTGCCAGTATTTTTCTAGCATCCTGTCACCCTCTTCGATCACAGAGGCTGGGTTCCCAGAATCTTAGGCTAATGTACACAAAACTCAAGGAGGAAAAACCCCCCCAAGTAACAGCTCTTTGGATTAAACCCATCCCAATCAGATTAATTCAGTTTTCAGTTGCACATTGTGCTGGCAGACATCTTTTCCCAAGTAGTAGGTTATAAATATTTACAATTTCCTCAGTAACAAAATGTGAACAAAAACCCATGTACAGCTCATGGGGAACAGTACTGAGTGCCAGGCACAAGAGCTTGGGCTTGCAGTAGTTTCAGGTTTTTATCCCCATGGAAATTTCAACACATTGTTTCATCTACTGTCTTGGGAGGGGTTTAACCCTGGAAGGGGCTCTGCCACTCGCTCCCAACACCAACCCCATCCAACCTTGTGCTGGCCAACTGTAGGGTGAGCCAGAGGAGAGATTGCTGGAGACAAATGCAGAGAACAAGGTTGGGTTGAATCCCTAAAAGCTTATACCAGCAAAGGGGAGGAGGTGGTAGAGGGACAAGAGCTAGCACAAGGTGGAAGAAGCTCTTTTGGTGGCAACATGTGTAGATCTGGTTAATGCTGGCTAGGAAAACAATATGTTACAGAGACCTTATGTTGTGTCTAACTAGATCTTAGACCAGGATGTCTCCAAGAGTAGTCCTCTCTCCCTGCCATGAGATCTGGGCAGAGATCAATGCAAAGATCACCCTGACATCAAGAGTGCCCTGCCACAGAGGATGCTGCACCTTTTGGTGGCAGTTTATTGTTCAGTTGGTTGCAGTGTGAATCCATACTGAAGGTTGTCTCTTGCACTCATGGCTAAGGTGCCTTCCTGCATGACATTGCACATCTGCACACACATCCACATGTGTAAACACATCTGCAGAAAAATAAACAGACAAAACTCCAATCTGGAAGATGGCTGGCTCAGAGTTGCTCTCCTTGGAAGGCTTCTTTCACATCAGCATCTGAGCAAGATGTTCCACCTTGTCTTTCCTCCCAGTAAAGACCTGGACACTCAGAGGTCTAGGAGAAACCTCCAGATGTGCTTAAAAATACAGCATTTTTGACCTGCAGCCAAGATGCAGACAGATACCCTGATATACAACCACCTCCACTGCTGCATGCCTAGAAGCAAGCAGCATAGCCCTGGGCTGCCAGGGCTGCACTTGCCCAAAGCTGGGGAGCCAGAGAGTGCTGAGGCATCTGGTACATCTTCAGCTTGAACAGCCATCAAGTAAAGATTAACAGTAGAAGCTCCTCCTATCTCAAAGTCCTATGGTGAAAAGCCTTGCAAAAATTTATCAATGAGAGCTGCAGGCTTCCAGGAAAGTGAGTGTTTCATGTGGTATTTCAGAGCAGGGACATTTCCAGTTTGCATAAAGCTGACAAATGACTGGAAGGACTTCTGAATCCCCCTGTAAACTAAGGGAGGTAACTCAGCTTAGATGTATCCCATAATTAAAAGCACTGGCAAGCTAAGAGTCACGCATGGCTATAAAACAGCCTGAAGAACCAGCAGCTGCCAAGGAAAAGACAATAAATAAGAAACACCCACACACCTTAATCCTCCTTGCTAGGCTGTTTAGTATCTACTTATCTTTCCTCTGCTCCTTTTAGGAAAGGAGGGCAAGAATGGATCATTTTAGAACTCTTGTTACTTGGAGGTCTTTTTCCAATCACTGAGTGCCCAAGGGAGACTTGTCCCAACCCCATTTTGCTCTCCCATGGCATGGGAACAGCAAATGTCTCCCTCACATCTCCCTGCTACTCTGGACACCAAGTTGTACCAAAGCCTAAGAGCACCTGCAAAAGAAGTTGACAGCACTTGAGCTGATCCAGGTACTCACCACAGCCAAGCATAAGGAAAAAGGCGAGTCCTTTTTTCAGCTGCACTCAGTCATCTCATCAGCTTGCATAAACATGAAACCATGTCCCCAGCAGGGGTGGTAGGTGCTCACAGAAGGCCAGAGGGAGTTTAAAATGCAAAACTCCATTTCAAACAATAATATAGACTCTTTTTTTCATTTAAATAATACTTCCCATTTCTTCTGTATAAATTGAAAGTGAGATGCTGGGAGAGCTTCCCCTGCAAGACTGGTAGCCCTATGCTCATTCCAGCCCTTTGTCTCATTTCCAAATTCATTATCTTCAATGGTTCCAATTATCATATTTTAAACAACAGCAAAGCCACCATGCATGACTATTGTTAGAAATCTATCAAATAGAGGAGCTTCCACACAGAGACCAGGCAGCACAAAGCCAAGTTTTTATCAGAAATGCATTTCCAAGGTCCCAGAAGCACAGACTTTTTCCTCATGTTTATGAGCTCTCTCCATGCTCTGAAAGAGCTCTTGAAGTCCAAGGGTTAGAGCAATGACTACTCTTTCCAGAAATGTCTTAAGTTCTGCCCTTCAGGAACACTGTGTGCCATTGAATTTATCTTTTAATTTCTTGGATGGTTTACTCTATATCACAAAGTCTGCTTGCAGCTGTCCTGAACAATGCAGTTGGTCTCTGGGGAAGCCAAGTGCCATACTAGGGCAGCAATACCAGGGCTACCAACTGCCTCCTGTTACCCACCTACACTCAGTTAAATATAATGATAGTAAAAAAAGGTTTAAGCATCTCTTCAGCCATCTGACATGTCCTCAGGCCTGAAATGGGATGCCAGTGACAAGCATCATCTTCCTCTAAGGAAAACTGACCTTTCAGCTTGCAGCTGACTCAGATGTGAGCTGTAAACAACTGCAATTTATTCTTCCCCCATAGCCATTTGTTCTCCTCTCTATCTCCTGCTGCTCTGCAGAGTTCAGCTGCCCTCCCAGTCAGTGTGCACCAACACTCACTTTTGTTGTCTGCAGTAGAAGTCTTAGCTTGAAATTACACCTATGGCTGCAGCACAGTTTTACCTTTGCTTAAAATACCATAATGCACAGAGATACTGAGAAACATCTTTGAAACCCAACTCTTTTTTTTTGTCTTATATTCTTTAAATATAAAAAAAATCTTACAGAACTACCATTCCCCAACATCTTCCTTCTCCAAGAATTTCCTTGCAATATCCCCACATCACCTGGGAAATCTGCTCATCCCCAATACCTTTTTCAGCAGTTCAATGATGTGCCAGGGGAATTTCCAGCACCAAAGATGCAGTGGCTCTACTGGTTTGACAGCTATTTGTCAACACATATCCAAAACCACTCCAGCTCTTTCCTTCCAAGTTATAGCTGCCAGAGATGCATTTCCAATAAGTCTCACACCTTTCACCCTGTGCTTTACAGGACATGTTATTGCATTGCTCTAACAGAACAGAAACAGCACTTTATGGCCACCCAGAGCCCCAGTTGTTCAACATTACATTGACTGCTCAACATCAAAAACATGAAGGTTGCAAAAAAACCTAAACACTTAGGACTTGTGATTTTCAGCCACCTCAGTTAAGAGCTGGTCTTACAAGCAGGTAGGGTCTCTCTGCAGGACTGAAGCTCTCATGTTCAAAATATTGTCTGTCTTTTATAAGCATGAGTAATGAAAAGATATTGCCTTTCCCCTGTAAAACATAAACCTGTGTAACACATTGAGTATATGAACAAGCCTGTATCTCATGAATCTGAGCTCACATTGCTCCCTGTGAGCACAGGGAGATTCTCTGCTCAAAGCCCACACAAGCACAGAGCTAATTAATTCTGTGGAAGTAATTTGTTATCAAAAAGCCTTGATTGGTGCTGTCAAGGCACTAGGTAGACTCCCAATATCATGGTCTCTAAACACAGACCTATAGGGTTTTAGTTACATGAGTTTATCTTTCCTGTCAGAGTCACTTTCATAGAATCATAGAATGATTTGGGTGGGAAGGGACCTTCAAAGGTCATCTAGTCCAACCTCCCTGCAGTCACCAGGGACATCAATTAGCTCAGGTTGCTCAGGACTCCAAACAGCATGACCTGGGACAGTTCCAGAGATGGAGATTCTATCATTTCTCTGGGCAACCTGGGCCAGGGTCTCACTAACCACAGAGGTTTAAGAAGAAAAAAAAAATTTCTTTTTCCTTGTATCAAGTCTAAATCTCCCTCTTTTAGTTTAAAACCATCACTCTTTGTCCTGTCACAACAGGCCCTGCTAAGAAGTCTGTCACAAACAGAGTACTTGGGCTGTCTTGGTAACAACAAACAGCACAGCAGCAGTGTATTTAAAGCTGACCAAGGCAGCCAGGTGGAGCCCCCACAGTGACCCTCTTAGGAACTGGGGCTCTTCTGGCCACCCGAAGTGATTTTCAACTCAGGACCCAAGTAAAGAGACATAGATGCAGCCAGACCCCCACTGCCTGTGGCTCCCAAGCACCCCAGAGCCACCATGACCAGTGGCACCAGTGGCCATGTGTTACACCAAAATGGTTTCTTGGCAAGCATGCAGCTAAGTAAGACCACTGTTTTCTGAGCCTGATTACAGTGCAAGTCTTCACCACCAGCAATGAGCTGGACATTCACTCCCTTTTAAGTTCTTCCAAGTCACAGGGTTTCAAACCTGCCACAAAATTCTGATTCTGCCCTGAGCACCACCAGAGCAGTTGGGGTGCATTGCCATTTTTTGGGCTGGCTTGGAAAGTGTTTAGTGTATTTTGACATCACAAGCACTACTGCAGACACAACCAGCAACAACAGCTAGTGTCTACATCAAACCATACACCACACCTCAGCTTCTCTTTAATTTCTTTTTTTTTTATAAGTTAGGTTGATTAAAAACAGAAGGATGCAATGGCTAATTCCCAAAATTAGAAGAAAAGGTTAGGTCAAAATGACACTGGCAGAAAAAGAGCTGTTGGTGGACATGGTGATTCCAACTCAGCAGCACTTGTGCTTAATCAACTTGCAAACCATCATTTCAGATTTGTACAGAATCACAATTGTCCAGTTCAACATTTTTTGCTTCCTTAAGCTATTAAAGTATAAATTCCTCAACAAGAGAAGCTTCTTGATGAGAACATAGCAGCAATGCAGGAATAACACTATCTGAATACATATACTTGCCTTCTAAACCAACAGGGCAAGAGACACGAATTCAAACAGACCTTAAGGTCTTCAACTCAATCCAGTATTAATTAATGAACTAGAACACAAGAAGCATTCCTATGTTTAGTGGTTTTCATCCTATGGATGCAATTCCCTTTTCTCTAAAAGAAAAAGGAAAACCCAGCCCCAGATTTTTATTCCAATCCTCAGTCTGCCTCAGAAGACATCATGGAAACATCACTGATGGTGCCAGTTCTGAGACAAAGGCTGAAGGGAGTTACCTGCTCAGCATCTGCTTCTTCTGAACTATGAATAGTGTAGTTGGTCTTTGTACTGCCAAAAAAGGGTTAAGAGACTGACAGAACAAACTTTGCACATGGTTTTGTCCCCATAACCTGCAACTACTCTTGTTTAAGAGGAAGATTTCTTTCTATTTTTATTTGCCTGTGTGTTTATGGTCAGCTCTTACAACCATAGATTTAGGAAAAATCATGTAGAGAAGTCCAATCTGGGCAGTCTGTTCAGGGGTGCAAGTACTTTGAACACCATAATTTCATGCCCTTATTGCTTTTTCACCATTCTTATGCAAACAGCTTAGTTACTCCCAGTTTCAGGCTCAAAAACCCAATCATATACTCAACAGCCAAACATACATCTCAAAGCCAGACTCGAGGGGCTTCATAATTAATCAAGTATTAGTATATCTTCTGGGTTAACAGCAAAATATTCAGCATAACCAGTTCCTCCTTTCTGATGTCTCCATTGCCAACAAAGCCCAGGAACAGCAACATTTTATAGGCTCCAAGTCCAGGCAATGCATGCCAATGTAATTGCTAGGGCACTTTATGTGCTGCAAGGCTACACTGGGAGATGATTGATTTGCTGGGGCTGGAACTGTCATGTTCAGGCAACATGAAGCTTTGAGTCATGGTATTTAATCTGCAATGTGTCACAAGACCTGCAATAAGGAGGACAATTGCATATTCTTTTCCAACCCTCCCCAAATTCAACAAAAATGGCCACAAATTAGGGAACCTGTGCATTTCCTTCCCTTTCTCAGCTGTGAAAGGCCACTAAACACCTAACTTGTTCTGTTTGGGGAGGCAGAGGAGATGAAATGAATAACTCACTCTGGGAATTTATTACTCAAAAGCAAAAAGGCTAACATTTTCCTCTCAGACCCCCCCAGAAGTTTGGGGCTGCAATACACAGCTCTGGCTCTATGCTCTGAACTCCCAGGGAGAGCAAAACATCCCAACCAAAATCAGCTGGACAGGTTCAAAATACCAAATTATGATCATCAGATAAGCTCCCTAGTGAAAACACTGCCCAGTGCAGCACAGGAAACCTGCTTCCATTACACTCTAAACCAGGGATTAAAGTCACCAGAGCTATGTTTTGTGGTACATTTCCAAGACCAGCTTTGGTTCACAGCACACTTGGTAACATAATATGAAGGTTTTCTTTAGGGAATAGCTACTTTCCTCAGATTTCCAGGCTGTTTATGAACCTGAAAGACTGGGTTAACACATCAATTGGCTTCTACAAGATTGAAACCGAAAACACTGAAACAATACAGAAACCAAAACCAGCAGCAAGTCAGAATTGGGACACACACCAACACCAGCACTGAGCTGATGGCCAGCAGGAGGTGGGACTGGCAAAAAATACTGCAAAAATACTGCATAATTGGCATTACCCAAGACAGAAGAGCCCCTTTCTAGAGGGTGGCAATGGCAAGATGCCTCCAGTTTCTCAGTCGTCTCCAGAAATGCTAACCCCAAAACCAACTAAGTACCCAGGGGCCCAGCAACATCTCAGAGATGCCTCTTCAAAGGCAGATGCACACAGCTTAATGCAGCATCTGTCTTCCACTGTATTCTGCATCTCTGCCAGCCCCCATCACAGTCAAAGAACTGGCCTAATTAAAATGCTTGAATTGCACTTAAATAAAGCATATACCAAGCTTTCCTCTCAGGTTACCAATTTCAAACACGAGACTAAAATGCCTCATGAAACCTTTGCAAAGTCTGGAAGTGCCAAATTCTACAGGGAGCTAGGGAAAGCAATTATCCATCAGTTTATTTAAACTTGTTCACTGAAAATATTTAAGCAGGAATTTCACACAGAGATAAGCCACTCAGTGAGGCAAGAGGTTATGGTAAAGATAGGAGCCGTTGCATGTATGCAAGCATGGGTTACAGCAGAGAGCATTAGGACTAGATGGCATTTCCAACTGAATCCCTTTTCAGTTACAAACAGCTTTATTAAACAAATTTTGCAATAGACTAAAGTTTTCCATGCATTGTCTCAGCCTGAAGGCACTGCTCCTTGTAAAACTTTAAGCAACATTAAGTCAGAGGAGTTATGAGTGCTAGAAACTAAGAAAACATAAACCAGGTTTTAGACAATCCATTGATTGATGGAGGGAAAAATCTCAGGGGAAAATTGATTCACAATAGTTTTTACTGAAAAAGCAGAATATTTCTGAACATATGGGCATCAGAATTTCCAGCTGGGAAAGGGGAAACCTCTTGGGCTAGATAGTCCAGAACATGTCATGAAATACAAACCCTTCCCCAAAAGGCCTGACAACCTGAGGGCCAAGTCCAGACACTCAAATAGGCCAGAAAAACCTCAAAATAATGCACCATCAGCCTATATTTTGAAACATGGAGCAAGAAAAGAAAACTAAGATAACTAATGCATATTACATCAAGTAAGGACAAAGTTAAAAATTCTTATTAAAAGAAAGGCAGTATCCCAAAGTCAACAAAGCATTTAGGAAAGGAACTATTTCAAGATAACACTTAATTTCCACTCCCCCCCCCACCAATTTTATCTTCCTAATTAATATTTTGCAATTTCCTTCCAAAACAGCAAGCAGGAACCTGCCATTCCCCACAGCTCCCCTTCCTCCTGCAGCCAGCCCCTTTCAGGAGGCTTGTGAGAAAAAATGTGATGGGGAAAAAAAAATGTTCCTAAGGAAAGCAGAGCAATGCTTTCACATGCATTTCTCTCTAGTTATTCCTCTTCTCCCAACATTACAATGTAATTTCCTCTCTGAGGTATTCTTTATCACTGGAGATTAAAGGCACATTCTGTGGCTGTTTGATTTGGCCTCTGCTCAGATAAACAAGTAAACTGCAGGAACGCAGAAGTCGACAATCAAGATCAGTTGAGTTGACAGCAACCAGATAAAAAAGCAGCAGGTCAGGGTCTGCTTTACTTCAGTTTGTTACAGATCCTCTTACCCTGCTACAGGAACTTTTGCTCACTTACACAAAACCACCTATTTTAAAACAAAACAATTAATTTTTAGGAAAAAGAAAAAAAATCGCAGCTGAAGGCAGCATTCAACAGCATCATCTTTTATAGCTCACTGCTTCCTGGAAATAATAATAATTAAAAAAAGGAAGCTTTTCCACCAAGTTCAGATCACAAGAAGTGATGTCTCCTCTGCCACCTTCTGCTTTCCTCCCTTGCTCTAAAGGAAAGGCACAGTAGGGTACTTGCTGTCTTTTCCTGCCCTGAAATGCCAGGAGGTGCAGTTGGAGAACCAGCACTGGGAGTAGGTGATCTGCTGTATTTCTATGGATATATTCACACAGACTAAACTACATATGACAAGACACTTAAATAACTGAAAGCCACCACTCCTGCATGCAGAAGTCAATCTGGACAGGCCCCACTGTGCTGCACTGGGCTCAACCTTGACTTTTTATCTGAGCTCCCACCTCCCCAGAACACCCAGTTCCGTACAAGCTCAGTCTTCACAGTGCAGGTGTTTGGGGAAAAAAAATAACCAAGCCCACCCACATTCACCACTCCCCTTTGCCAGACCTCAAGAACCTTGCACAGGGGCTGACCCTGATGTGCACTCATGCTCTGTGCCTCCACCTCTCCATCGTGTCCACAACCACTCAGCCTAACCTCCACTAGCTGTTATGCTGTACTAAACCACACATCCTGACACATTACAAGTTAAATTTCAAGAAACAGATGTAAAAAAACCCAAAACAAAAACCAAACCATAAAACCACCACCCTACAACACAGAGCTGGGACAGCTAAGAACAGCAGCACCACTTCTGTTTTGGAGAAGTGTTCTCCCTTTTACCTCAGAAAGGGCCAAGGTGATGCACAGGTTGTTTGAACCCAGTTATCCACCACAAAACCAAGCCACTAAAAGCTCAAAGCTTTGCAAATTTGATCAGCTCTAGAGGATTAAACTTCCTGCATCTGCAAAGACAAGTATGGCAGACTGCCCATTCCTGGAAGAGTTTGCCAAAAGGTATTTTAGGGCCATTTCCTAAATTAACTCATTCATAGTTTTATTATTTCTTTTAGGGTTGGGGTTTGGGTTTGTTTTTAATCATTTTATTAAACCACTCAAGAAAGGGAGCTGGCCAAATCCTTCATTTTGTGCTAAAAAAAGGTAAACAATAAATGAAGTCCCCATAGCAAGAAGTTAAAGAGGCATTCATAGTGTACTGCACTGGGAGCTTTATTGATGGCTAAAGATAATCTTCAGTTCAGTAGACCTGAGGAAACATGTAACTTTA
Organism: Galbula dea; assembly: GCA_013399015.1. NCBI lineage: Eukaryota > Metazoa > Chordata > Aves > Piciformes > Galbulidae > Galbula > Galbula dea. Next base: position 4,802,578 of record VWZX01007460.1, read on the forward strand.
TTATGAATAAAAAAGAGAACAGATTCAAGCTGAGCAAATAAAAGCCTATGAAGTTCTACTTATCCTCAATAAATAGTTTAACTGAGGTAGTAGTAAGCAAAAAAATGGGAAGGAAAAAGTTTTTGAAAGGATAAGAAACAAGAAAACTTCTTGACTCTTAGTGGATTTTATTCAGTCTGTTGCTTGGCTGGAGAATACCACAAGCAGAAGAGAAGGACTTCAGGAAAGCAGAAAGAAACTGAGCTCTCAGAAATAAAGATCTTGCTTTTATTATTGGGTATTTGTGTGGGAAACTGGGCCAAAGGTAATAGAAGTTTGGGAGCAAGTCATTTTGAGATCAGAAGGAGCTTATAGTTTTCCTTGCCATACCATGAATCATTTATGCAGAGCCCAGGGGTGAGCTCTCAGCTCATGGTGGAGCTTAATGTTCTCCAAAAGGCAAGTGTTGCATCAAACTGCCTGTTGGTGTTTTAGAGATCTCACTGCACAGAGCAGCGCCTGTGGTCTGCAAGTTTTCTGCTGGCAGAGACAACAAACTAGGGGCTTTGGTGTTAAAATACATTCAAGAACAACAAAGCAACTCCCTCAGCCTGACCACAAAAATTAACTTGTCTAGTAAATGCATCTTCAGGTCACTTTAAACACACTGGTGCTTTCAGTACCATGTGGGATACAATAATAAACTCAAATCCCAGTGGTCTTCCCCCTGTCCACCCACAAGCATACATTAGGAGGAAACACAAATCTGGGGACCAGTGGCTCACAGGTTTTCACTGCCAGCCAAGCCACAGAGCTGGGTCTTCTCTTTGCCCTCTATAGCAGTGGGATTTGTCCCCTTCCCTGAAAACAAATCCTTACAACTTCTTGTGTAGCAACAATTCCCCCATCTCACTTGGAACTGTTAATATGATAAGCAACCTCCCACCCATCCAGCTGTGGCACAAATGACTTGCAAACATGTTGAAAACCATGCTTAAGACATCCCATCTGCAAGAGTGCAGGGAAGCTAAGCAAGATGCCATTAAGTCAATCATTAATGGATCAGTGGAAGTTGATCTCAAGTATAGTTGCAGAAGAACCCATGGCTACTAACAGCCAAGCTGTCGACAAAGCCAATACACCTACAGGATCTCAGCCATGTGGACCACATGTGTCTGGAGAAGAGAGATAGCAGACATTTCAGAGCAAGGGTTTTTGAGGTGAGAAGGACACTTAAAATAGGTATAGGAAAGTCAGCATGGACTGAGATGAGAGAAATACACTTGTGGCCCAGGAGAAGAAATATTCTTCTGGCCCAGGAGAAGAATGTAAACCAAGAAAAATCATGGTCAGGACAACCTGAGGTCTAAGTAACTGAACTGTGCATGAATCACTGTCAATTTGGCCAAGGTTTGCAGAAAGTCAGTCCCCTAAAACTTCTCCTTTCTCTCTTTTCCTCCAAAACATATCCTACCTCACATGCTGGCTGGCACACAGACCTAGGAGCATCTGCCCTGCTGCATTTCATCTTGGGGGACAGGAGAAAGGTGGATAAACCAGTCAGAGGAGTCAGAAAGCTTCACAAAAGCCACTGCAATTCATGCAGTTGTTCCCAGGGAGATGAGGAGTATGGAGCTGGAGGCAGAGGCTGAAGAAACTGCTTATGTGGAAAGAATAGAAGCAAGCCAGAAACAATTTAAGAGGAAAGATAATTATAGGAGTATATGGGTAGGTCTTAATTCACTCTAAAATACCTTCCACAGATGGGATCTTGAAGTCAGGTTGGGGTAGGAGTCCTCACTGGGTTTTAACACCTCCCTTAGCCTGTCCAAATGGTTGTACTGGCAATGCATTGCTGCACACTACACAAGCCTTGTCTGTAAGCATTTGCTCTCCACTAAATCTGAACGTGCATTATTTTGGCAGAAGAGCATATTCCATTTCACAAGTTAAAAAAAAAAATCACTTCTTTTGAAACTAGAACATAATAAAGTGAACAAGAAATACACAAGCAGCATGATGCTCATTTATTCCTTATATAGCCCAGAAGGAATGTAATTTAAAACGTGAACTCTGGCAATTCATCACACAGCCTTTCAGACTTCAGAATTTTTCAAAGAAGAAACTAAAACCAGCAAGATGTTTAATGTTGAGAAATGCCTACCACAAACACCAGAACTATCAGACATAAGGATATTTGCACCAAGTTCAGATCTTCCCTGCTGCAGCTCTCCTGACTTTGAGACAAGCAAGTCTGGCACGCTGCTCTGAACACACACCCCCACAATACTGTGTGTATCATCACATCTAAAAAGTCAACATAATTATATAGAAGAGGTTAATTAAAATATTTATATATGGAAGAGGTTAATTAAAACATTTATAGACTGCAAGTGACAGCCATTTAAACTTGTTGGGGAGATCACAGCTATGCAAGACTTGTTACAAGAGTTAAGGTGAGGTCTTATTTTTGTCACCACCTTTGTTGGATAACACTGGAGATTTGTGCTAAAAATGTAAACATCAGTTCTGAACCTGATTTGTTTATGCAGCAATTTGGTGCATAGAAACAGAGCTTTTCATACCAGTGTTCTTCATCCAGGTCAATCTTGATCATCCTGGACCAAGAGTGCATCAGGAACACCCCAAGCCATAGCTCCTCTGGGCAGGATGAGGCATGGCAAACCACTGCACAAATGGTCACCAGTGATGGAGGAACAGTGGCTTCTCCATAGGATCCACTGAAGTAACCAGCAAGCCCATTCACTGCTTACAGTTAAAATTAATAGGCAACCTTGCCCTTCCTTATCTAGGAAGCAATTATTTCCTAATACAGGCAGTGAAGTCATGCCAATTTTGCCCTCTGGGCCTCACAAAGCACACAGCCTAATTCACATTATGCAGAAGCAACCAAGCCAGAAAGTTTTGAGAGGCAAAGATATAAGAATATCTGCTCTCATTAAGCAATTTCCTGTGGTATTTACTGAGTGGCTGCAGCCTGCCAGCTTACCCAGCAGCCAGAGCCCTACCAGTCCCCAGGTTTGTCAAGGTGTCTCTTAAAATTTCCTTTTTAATGGTGTTTTCTTTGTCTTTTTTCTTTTATTTTAGGGACTGGCAGTGATGCCTGAACAGCTGAGAAGTCTGGCCAAAAAAACACAACCCAGCTCTGTCACCAGAGTTACTTCTGCTGCTGGCTCTTGCAGGAGTCTAGTGCCACATTACACTCATCTGCCCCACCAGGAAAACACATTAAATAGGGTTTGGGGGTTTTGACTGAAAGTAATCTGCTAGAAAACAATGGGAATTAGTGTCAGACACACCAAGCAAACCACCAAACTTATTTATTCTGTAATTTGCCAAGAATCCCAAACCCAATTAAGTTTTCAGGACTTCTGCAAGTCACCAGATTAATTTATTTCAAGCCTTATCCATCACTTTTCTGCAACTCTTTGAATATAGCTATACCCTTTGCTTAGTTGCTGGGGGTGGTAATGATGATGACTTGACCCCAATACCACTTTCTAGGAAATAAAAGTCAGAAGTGACTTGAAACCTTCATTATTCCACAAGTCTTCTGACATTTTGGGTTCTTTCTTACATTGAAAATTGCCAATTTTGTTTGCTGTTGTAAGGTGTAGACATGCATCTCTAGTGAGGTCTAAATTTCTCCTGGAACTAAAAGCAGCTGAGAGCATTAATTAAACATTACAACACTTGTCAAACTCCCAAGCATGCACTGATTTATTTTTATTTATTTGACAAGTTTAATAAAAAAAGGGAAGATAAGGGAGGAAATAAACAGAAATCCCAAGCTAAGCACAAGTTGGGTTGAATTAAATGTGTAAGCCTGGACTTACTTGGTGACAACCTTTGCAAGGGAACTGAATTCAGAAATGCCTCATGAAAACAGTAAAATCAGAGCTGAACTTGCAAGATAGCTCCACAGTGAACTGTTTTTCACCACCACAAATGATCATAATTTCCTCCTCTTTCTCTACGAGCCTTCTATTTTCTTTCAGACTGTAGCATCATCCCAGGAGCTGGTTGTATACTTCCATTTATTTTGCTGCCAGAAGGGGCACAGAAGACAGCCCTGCAGATAAGGGCTTATTTTCATCTATTAAACAACAACAAAAAAAGCAAAAGCATTTTCTTTGCACTAAACCAACTTAAAGATGGGATTTGAAGTGCTCTGGAAGCATTTATATAATTGAATTATAATTTGCTTCATTTAGGCTTGTGGTCTCTTGTGCAGTGTCCAGTGCACAAACCAGGCATTTTGTACAATTCAATTCCAAATCTACTCAGGAACCTTTTAATCTCAGATTAAGTTTCATAATTGATTCCTGCTGCCAGCATCAAGTTTTCTGTGCTTGGCAAGTTCCCCTCCAAGCGTGAGCAAAGGCTAATAGTGACTTATTTCAGATGTTTACAGGCAAAATGCTATCATTAAGTGTAATGCATAGGTTAAGCCAGATTTTAGGGACCAGATCAGAGTCCCAATGTAGACATAAAGCTGTCCATGTGTGCAAGATGGGAATACTTAGAGTAGCAGCAATTTGTACCTGGGATTCTTTCCCTACTGCTTTGAAGCTTAGGGTTTTCCTTGGTGTATATATATACACACACCCACACACTCTTGAGCTACAAGGCAAAACTTAGAGTGTGATCACTTTGCACCTGGAAAAAAGTATGAGAAAATGCAATGCTTGTATTTTTGGAAAGTGGAAAAAACTCACAGTAGTTACAGCTGTTCAACTTCTTCCAACTCTTGCCTAAAGTAATGGAAAATGTCATGCTCTATGATAGAGTTGTGTAGGCAACAAGCTCCTTTGAAAACTAAAACCAGGTGTTACCACTCTGGATTTGAGCAAGAATAAAGCCTGAAGCACACCAGTTTACAGAATCTGAGTGAATCACAAGAATCTTTTCCCAGGGAATCACCACTTCTCCTGTTCTGTGGTCTGTCCTGAGAGCTCACTTACCACAGAAGCCCACTCCTTCTCAAAACCATCCCAAGATCAGAAACTGTGTTAATCAAAATGGTTTTATACAATTAAAAGAGCTTCAGGACCCAAAAGTATTGCCAGTATTGTGAATGAGCTACCAACTTTTCCATGGAATTTATGGATGGGTTGGCTTTTGCAGAAGTCTTACTTTCTTGTTGTAAAATGAGACTTAAGTCATAAATTGTCTTAAGTGTAAACTAAAACACGGAACTCGCTTACTAGTGCCAAGCTTCACAGGACTGTTCTCTTATTCTTCAGGCAAGCAGCACAGATTCAGCAGAGCAGATCCAGCTCTACTAGTAATTATACCCTCACAGATCACATGCCTTGAAAGAGTTGTCTGGGATTTACTCTTCTGTAAGTCACAGCCATATTGTGTTAAAGCCAAATCACAGTAGCCAATGTCCTATCCCACCTTTGCAAACATGCTCCTGCCCATCCACACCAGCCACCATCTTTTCACAAGCTGAATACCTCAAGACATAGACCCCTCTCTGCTTATTCCCTCATCCTAATCTCTTGCAAAAATACATACTTCCAGACCATAAATTTCATAACATGTAGGAAGTGGTTACCATCAAAGAATGGTTTGGGTTGGAAGGGACCTTAAAGAACATCTGGTTCCAAGCCCCTTGGCAATAGGTGAAGCACTCCCTCCCTTTCCAGTAGACCAGGCTGCTCAAAGCCCCATCCAACTTAGCCTCTAACTCCTCCAGGGATGGGGCATCCACAGCTTCTCCAGGCAGCCTATAGTGCCCTAGGCAAATTACACAAGGCACTACTTGCTCTGTGGAACTGGACCAGCAATCCCAGATGGATGCTACTAGCAAAACAGGCAGATACACGGGACATTTAGTCTGACAAAACCTGAGGCTTGCATACTGCAAGTATCCACTTCAAAGTCCACATTTAGTAGAATCACTGGTGCTCTGTTCCCCACTTGTTTTGATGGTTCCTGTGTGCAGTTTCATGAAGCAGCATCCAGTTTTACCCTGAAGGCTCTTTTAAAAACAAGCCAGTAAGAAGGAAACCCCAGAACAGCTACCTAAAGCAACCCTCTAGAGTCATGACAAACAGAGTAAGTTTTTCCCTATATGCTGGGGTGGGACCAAGGAAGAAGAAAGCTTTCCACCTTCTACAGCATGTGTTGTGTGTTTAAAAAAAAAGTCTGTTTTCAACACATGATATTCATAATCAGACCACATCAAACAGTTATAAATGTTCCTTCAGCCTAAACACACTTAAACATTGCTTTTCACAAGAGAATTGAATGGCTGTGGCTTATCACAATATAAAAATCAGGAGCTCTGGGAGGAAGGGCAAGGGGGGAGGGTCCTCAGAGCTGCAACACTTCGTGATATGCAAAAAGGACAAAAAAATAAAGCCCCTCCAGCATGGAGAGCTGCACTGTCAGACACGTGCAAGAACAAGTGTGAGCATAATGGGTGACCTTGTATTCTCCTGCTGGCATTTGAGGATGTCCAAACACAGATGATGGATTTTACAATGCAGACTGTTAAATGTCACATCCTTCGACAGCAAGGCTTAGCCTTACAAACCAGTATCATGACCCAGGGTGGCATGGGCTGGCTGGAAGAGGACACCATATGCACTGTGAATTTATGGGTTTCCATTACTCAATAGCCCTGTGTGGGCAGCAGATTGAGAGCAGCACTCTCCCCCACTGTCAGGGCTGGCATGGCTGCAGAGGGGGGGGCTAGATCCATCTTTGGGCCCCTCAAATCAAGGGGGATATTGATCAAACCCTTCTGCACAGGAGGCTGGACAGAAGCCCTCCAGCAACCCCTTCCCCCTGATATTTCTACGATTCAGGGTTCTCTTCAGAAGAAACAATAGCAGCTCAAAAAGTTCAGACATTTTTTTTTCCTGGGGTAACAAACTCTTTTGCAGGCTTTTCTTAAGAGCCTAATTTAATGCACTTCAAAGCCTTCTGCCCTTTGGCAAGGGTGCAGCCTGTGCCCTTGCAAAGGGACAAGCCTGCTCACAGATTTTATTGCCATAAAGCGATTGTTCACTTTTGAAGTGTTTTTGCCACTCCATTACAGCTACAAGAGTTTTAACCAAACCAATAAAAGGACATTTAACAGCACTTTTGGGATGCTCATCATTCTGCCCAAGTGAGAGACTCTTGGCTGGCAGAGCTGCAACTACAACACATCAGCTTCTACTGCTGTAATCGCATCCAGGATTGCTTCGTGTTGCTCATTTTGCAGAGCTTATTCTATATGTTGACCTTATCAAGCCAGAATATGATGATTTCTATGCCTGTATCTCTTCCTTAGAGTTGGACCAAGTGAGTTGCTCTTTAACTTTAGGGCTTTAGAGTTTCTCTATTAGCCCTCAGTTTTGGTAAAGTGCATGGAGAGCTACTATATGAAGGCTTACCTAGGAGTCCTGAATCAGCTTCAGTTACAAATATCAAGAAAAGAGTGATCCATCTTCCAGTCCCCCAAGATCACCCCAAAGTCTAAGGTGCTGTTTTAACCTGCCTCAATGACAGCCTCAGGAATTAGAAGCCCTTAGGTCACTCTGTTCACTAAGTGCAGAAAACAATAGTCCCTAATTGAGGTTTCTGGGTGCTACCTATAACAAGGCTGCTACAAAAGCAAAAACCACACCACCACATACCTTGACTCTCCCAAAACAACCCCCCAAGCCTCTGCATACAAATTCCAGAGCTTGAAGATGATTCATTTTTAATTACTGATCATATCAAAGGCTTTAGTAATAGTCAAAATGACTCCATTGTCTTTTTCTTCAGGTTCAGAAACATCCTGACAAGCTTTGAGCATATCTGCACTTCTACTTTCATAGACAGAATCCCAGGCCAACAAGTTGTGACCAAAAAGTATGCAGAGAAGACATCTCATGCAACTTATTTGGACTTTCCCTTTCTCCCTTTTTTCCATACCAGGTGAGGTTTAAGTGCCTCATGTGATGTTGGGATATCATTTATGCTTTTCAAAGTCAAAGACCATAGCCAGGTGCTACTGAGCACTCCCATGTTGACACATCAAACAGCCAAGACAAAAATGCACCTGAAAAGATTCTCACTGAAAGTGAATCAGACACAAGCATGGATGCTCTCTGCAAATGGGATCCAGTTGGTATCATACTGTGAATGTGTTCAGTGCTCACCATAAAGGTGAGTCATTCCAGAAGAAAAGAACCTGTGATTTCATCCAGGTTTTACAGCTGATCCTGATATTTACCTAACAGGGGAAAAAACCTGATCAGGAAATATCTCCTCCTGGCTAAGGATTTTGAATGCTTTTTGTTAAACAACAGTAACAAGATGGGAGAAAGTGTAAAGCTACAAATAAACCCAAACCTTCATCTTATTAAAAAACAAAACCAAAACCAGATTAAGAATTACCTGAAACTGCAAATAAGTTTTGCAAGCAAGTCAAGAGAGTCTGGCAAATGATTCAGAAAAAGCATGATGATGAAATCTGAAACTTCCATTTCTTCTCTGGACTGAAAGAAAACTCCACAGGGGAACAGATAAAAGCCACTGCAGTCTGCCAGCAACAGTCACCTGCTGTTCAAGTGCAACATATCAAGAGATCTCACTCATGAATGAAGACCTCAGTGTGGTATCTAATGCTTGCAAGCAAAATGAAGACTCCCAGAGTACTTTATCATCTTACCCCAGCCCCCAAAGCACAAGGTATTCATGCACCAAGTGGGAGTAATGGGAGAACTTTGAGATGCCTGTTTGCTGATTGCCCACATTTAAACATGTTTTTGTAAGGCAGGTTAACCCAATTTGAGCATCACAATCCTGTATTTCTGCTGTAGATGATGATATCAGATTCTGGAGCAACCAAATTAGCATCACCTGTCAGGGACACCAAAAAACCAGCCCTGAAGAATAATCAGAATCTAATACTTTTGACAAGGAACAGATTATTCTAAGGTTTTAATCTAAATAAAGATCTGGTCTTTCCTTTGAAATGGATGCCTGATAATTGTGCTGCCAAAACAGCTATAAACCTATTCATGAGCAGTCAGTCAACTACATGAATTAATATGTTAGGAAGAAAGACTTCCCAATTTCTAAATTAACAGTTCCTAAAATGAACCACAGAGGTGATCTCTGGTCAGTCTTTTCCTGCAGTTGCTCTATGAAAATGAAGTTGATTTTGTATCAATGTTAGTTTTTTCCATGCATAACTCAATTAGCATGGAAACCTGTATGAAGCCCACATCCTGATGTTTGTTGGCTCCAAGGGTACAAAATCACTTACGTAGGTCCCAAGCTGCTCTGGCCAGCAGAACTGTCTGTCATTTATTTCTCAAGTGCATGGCATTCTGGCACAACAGAGGTTAGGGTTTTTAAAGACATCTGATTTACCTCAAGGGTACCCTGAAGAGTCAGCCTAGCATGAAAACACATACACATTTCATAAAGGTCATTCAAAAGTAACATCTGCTCTTGATTCAGTCTGAAAACTAACTAATCACAATAAACAGTTACTTAAACATCTTCTCTCTACCAAAACTTATTGGAAAGGAGTGGTCCCTTCTTGTGGATAAAATAAATTTGTTATTCACCTCTGGATTACAGAAGTACAGGGAGAAAAAGGACTCTGGATGGAGAATTATACTGGTCCCCCCAATAGAACCATGATAACATCCCTCAAGTAGAACCATCACATAGCACCTGCAGTTTCAATTCAGGTGGGAAAGTTCAAGGCATGCAAGAAGGCCTTGAGGAGCCTTTTTTCCCCCTTTTCTCCTTTTTCAACTCATTGTTCCTAGGACAACAACCATTTGCCTTTCTCCCAAGGTTTCCTGTAGGACTGCAGCCCTGTTCACTCATCTGCAGGACTCTTGTAGAACTGTTCTCCTTCCCAAGGGGCCAGGCAGAGTTCAGGGGTACCCAGCAGAAAGCTGGGTCTGTATCTAAGTTACCCCAAATACCTCAACATTAAAAAGGCAGCAGAGTGTCCAGAGGGAGTTCCTGCAGGAGCAGCTGCTCTGAAGGAGGATGAGGGATTTTGTTTAAGGCTAGATAAGTCACTTGCTTTGCAAATTTGCAACAACTGACCTTTGGGGGAAGGAAGAAACATTTGCCACAAGTAAACTTTCCCAGTGATCCAAGGCACTTTCATGCATCTAAAACAACTCCACCTGCTTTGCAGCTGACTGTGTGAAACCTCTTAATGTGATTTTAGGAGCAAGGTGTTAACTTCTTGGTAGTAGTTCTGCTGGGTCTCAAATCTCAAGCATTGTGAGTATGGTGCATTGCCATCAGTCCCATGAATGGATCAGGACAGACAGACACAGGGCTGACCTGGTGGTGCATTTCTCATGCAGCCCCAGCATCATCACTCCCTGCCTCAAGAAATTCAGGGTTATGTTTTGTCCTAATGGGTAAAAGACTTGCCATTTCACTTCTAGTTCCTTCTGTAGTACTGTACTTAGTAAAGAAACAAAACAGGGGCTGGGGAAATGGGAGCTGTGTTAATGTAAACAGGGATGTTTTCAGGCTGAAACTATTCAGGCCATTTAGAGTTTTCCAAACAACTCCAAACCTTTATCCAAGTGATTTTCCTCATGGTTAAGCAACAGACACACATTAATTAAAGCATTCATTTAACTCAGGTCAGAATTAGTTGAAGGCATTTTGGTGCTCAGAGGAAAAAAAAAAAAACACCAAAACAGCCCAAAACCTGGAAACCATTCCAAGCAGAGAAAATTACTTGCTGGATTTCTCACTACCTGTTGCATCCTGGTGGTAGCTGTTTATAAACCATCTTAATTTGAGACTTGCATGTCTCAGTGCCTTTCCTCAACAGTTCTCATAACCCAGATGACTGCTTTTTCCTTCAGGCTTGCTGGTTCAGGAGATTATCACATGCACAGAGATCCTAACTCAGCAGACCTTGTTGTGCCCTCCCAAAGCCCAGCATGGGGACAGCCCATCCATGGTGGGGAACTTTATTATGTAGATCTTGAACATCTGAATTTTAGCCCCAAAATTACAACACCCATACAGATCAGTTCATAGAACAGTCCAGACTCAAACATTCACTGTTTCATACCACCACATGGCAGTCCTGGATGCCTGTTCACCACGTTTACAGGTTATTACATCTGATGCTATGGATGATGCTTTGGAAAAAAACACAAGAACAGCAAGGAAGCAAGATCCTCTTGCTGGATTTATGCTAGTATTGAAATACACTTTATGCACCTACCCAAGCAGCAGTTGGTCCTCTCCTACAACTAAAACCAGCCAGCCTCAAGCATCACTCTCTGAAAGAGCGAGAAGCAGGTATTCTGTATTTTTTAGCATGGCTATGCACATACACATGCACACACAAACATCACTCAAAGGCAATCCTTTCAAGGCAGTTTTCAAGGCAGTGAAATCAGCCTAAGCTAAGAAGTGCTCTAACAGAGGCAGAAATGCCTGCAGTGTCTATAAGCAATGTGCAAATTCAGTCTGGCACAATTCTTTATGGTTAAGTGCACAATAAACAATTAGGGTTTAAAATTTTAGGTATGTGAAAACACATTAATGTGTCTGCCTGACAGATTCCAGGGGCAGCCATAAACATTGTGGACATGATAAACTCAATTAGCTCAGTAAACAAACAAGGCACTGATAGATTCACTTTGGAAATGTGCAGAGGCACGTTATCAGGTTCTGAGTCATACATCCTACAGGAACAAAGCCATTTTGCATGGCAAGATTCACTCTTGCCACCCACAGCCACCTGGGATTCCTCTGCAGCAAATCCCATGCTCTTGGGACAATTCCCCAGTTATGCCTAGGGAGCAGAGAGAGCCCAAAGCCAGCTCTGCCCCCAGGCTCACGCACCACTAGGCTGAACTTCACAGGAACAGTTGCTAACATCGTTATTTCCAATCCCTGCTCCCAGTGGGGATCTTGCCTTTGGCTTTCCATAGCTAATGTCAGCTGCCTGTCAGGCTGCTAGAGCTTCTGGCTGTAGGTAATCCACTGCTACTGCACACAGCTCCTCATTAGCCATTGTTGAACTCCACCAAACTTGCTGCACTGGGGAAGAGGCCTCACCACACTCAACTGTACTCTGTTGTCTGGCTTTCCCCAAAAGTCACTCCCCAGGCACTACTGCCACATGGAAGATGCAACACAACCACTGCTGCTCCTTTCAATAACCACAATCCAAACTGCACAAGCACAGAGCTTTGATAAATACACCCTTCACCTAATTCTGTCAAGGTTATTTCACCTCAGGGAACTTTTACTTGGGTAAAAATAACATTGCTGATGCATTTTACAGCAGAGCATCTTCTCTGGAGGGCAGAGCAGGAGCTGCATGTGAGGCTTTCTATGCTGATGGTATAGGAGGTTGGGCATCCCTGCTCTAGTGAAACTCAATCTGTGTGACTGAAGCCAAAGTACACACTCTCCAAAGCCACAAGTCAGTGCCAATATAAAAATCTCTTTTTTGCAAACCCCAGAATGGATTTTATTAGGTCTAAACTACCTGTGTGAAAACCAACCACCATCTCATCAGGAAGCAGAATTTAATCCTCTCTTCCCAGCAAGTGGAAGAGTTGATGTTTACCTTGGCAGTCAGATCTGTTTCAGACACATATATTAGAAAAACCACAGCTGGACTGAGGTGAAAAGGTGCCTTTTCAGAAGAGATCCTATTTGGTATATGTTGCAAAGATGAAGTTCATTTCATCCACACAAACCTTGGCAATCTTCCAGCTTTCAAGAAATTAGAGGCTTGACACCACAAGCATTTTAGATGTAGTCACACAGGAAGCATCATGCTGATGCACAAGTGGCCTTGGAAATTCAGATCTGGAGAAGAAAATGTTCTCCTGCTCCCATAACCTGGGTCCCCCCCCAGTACAGTCACCATCACACATTGATGTCCCACACAATTTAGATTCTGATCTTCCTGAGGATGAACAGCCAAGTGAATTGGTTTTAAATCTATTTCTGCACAGGGGAAAAAAGTGTGCATAACTTTCCAGCTGAAGTCAACATCAAGTTCAGCTCACAGTGTATTCCCAGCACCTCACCCCACTTGAGGCATCCCTTCCTGAGAAGGTTCATGTCCCTTCCCACAGCCACACGCTTCAGCCCAGAGAAAAGGGAAGGGTATGAAATTATGCCTGCTAGGGAAAACACATCAGAGCTGACAAAGAAATCACTCCTTCCATGAAAAAATAAACCCACACAATCCCATGTAGGCAGAGATGAAGATATACATGTTTCTCAGCAAGAGAGAAAGGGGTTTGTGTATGCACAGCCAGAGCCTGATGCTATCCAGGGCAGTTTCTGAGCCTTTTTTGTTCCTGCTCATGGCATATACTAAAATATAATAACAATTAAAAGAAGAGAGCAGAAAAATTTTTATTCCCTGGGTTAGACACTGGCTGCTAAAATGGATGTTTGTCTCAGTTCAGGGCATGGAAAGTTTCTGATTTTAAAAGGAATTAATCTGTTTACCACAGACTGTATTAATTAGGGTTTGTTGCAGAACTGTATTCTGTGCTAGAAAAACACCACCACATATTTATCAAATTTTAACCATGTTTATTGTGTTTTATTGTTTCATGAACTCTGAAAATGTCATGTCAGGATCTATTTAATCTCAGACTTTCCTTTCCATCTAGAAACCAGTACATATGCTCCGAGGAGAAGCCAACCCAGATGCACATGTATGTACTACAGGATTTTGCTTGCAATGAAAATTATCTGCAGTTGATTCTTAAGAAGACCAATCTTCACAGGCATTCTGTGAAGCCAGAGCTAAACAACAAAAAGTGTTGGTAAAAACCATACATTTTCCTGCAGGCAAAACATTAAAAAGGGGGGGAGGGCAATAAAATGAGTGCACTAACAGCAATTCCAAGCTTATGGAAATCTGAACCATCAGAAAAGTGCCAGAGATCTCAAATGTCAGAGTTCTCTGGAAGAGCCCATTCCACAAAAGAACAACAATAAACCCCAAATTTTTGGAAAATATTTAAGTGGCACCAAAGGAAAAGTGCATGGTATAGAGCAGAAAGAGACCAGCCAAACAGCATTGCTAGTGCTTCTGCCTCCTTGAAGAGCAATGCTGGCCCAAGTGCCCTCAAAGGAGATGTGATGAAATCCCATATGCCAGAAGGGCAGTGGAGGACCATCATGAGCAGGCCAGCCATGCCACTGGAGGTCTGCAAATTCAGCTTTACTCCTGTCTTCTCCCCCCTGCTACAGCACCACTAGACTCCCAGAGATGTGTCTGTGCTTCAGCACTTGAACCCTCACAAGCTCCAGACCCTCTCCTCCACAGTGGTGGCCACATCACACACACCAGTTCTCCCTCCCAATTTATTCCAACATTCATGTTCCCACATGGGAATTCAATCTCCAGCCCCTCTCTACTTACACATCTCTTCTGTGGATGGAATTGGATTTAATTCATTCTCCAGTTCCAACTCTGTGTGATAAGGGAAAGATGTCTGGGTGGGACTTGAATTTTCTGGATTTTCCACCCCAATTATAATGGTTCTATGTTCTCCACCTTTCCTTACTTTTGTTTTTCAGCCCCCACCCAGACAGGGGAATAGAGTTGGACAATAAAGGCTCTGTCTGTGGATACCTGCAAATCCCCTAGGAGCTACTGAACCCACCTGACACTGCCCTACAGGTGATCTAGCAGACTGCACAAAGTCTTGCTTTGCTCAGCTTGACATAAGCATCCCACCAAGAGATAGAGAAGGTCATCACCACACTTCTTTAATCCTGAGCCAATATTAGTGGGCACTTGGAGAACAGACACAGGCCCTAAAGCAGGGGCTGCTCTCCATCCCACCACCCAGGCACAACACCTGGGTGCAAACAGTGCCAAGTGGCATGGCTGTGCAGGGTCCTGTGTGAGCAGATGAAGGATGGGAGATGTTAGTTATGGATGCTGGGCTGACAAAGCTGTCTCCTGCCATTACCACAGCCCTCACCTGCTCTGCACACCAAGTTATTGACCACTGACCTCAAAGCTGTTACAAATAAGCCAACAGCTGGCTGCCAAGCACATATGAACACAGGGCTCCTCTTCTGCTTCTCTTACCCACCAAGATCAGGAGTCACTGTCCCACATAAAGTCTTCAAGGCCAAAAGCATCCAGCACAGAAGCTGGTAAAAACTATCCATGAATTACATTAAAACTCTGGTTTCACCTCCCAGAGCAGAAGTCCCTACCAAGAGAGACCCCACTCATGGACACACAGAGCCAGCACACTGCTTTTGGGGAATAAACAAACAGCCACATGAGCTCCCTCCACCTTCCCAAACACACTCCAGACACAAGGAGGATAGCTCCAGGGCTGGGCTGGCTCCTCTCAAGGAGCTTGTCCATTAGAGCAGACTGGCTCAAAAGAAACCCCAAACCCTACATAATTGATTTTATGCATATTCTGTAGATTTTATGCATATTTCCTATCTTTCCTGGCAGCAGAGTGGATACAAAAGGAATCAGGTTCATTATTACTTGCTAAACAGATGGGAAAACTCTCTGCTCCCTATAAGAATACCACAGAATACAATTCAAAGCAGCCACACTTCAAACTAGAACATTTAAGCCAGCTTTGAGCACCAATGACTGGGTCTCTGATGCTCCCCAACCTTACA
The DNA here is from genome assembly GCA_013399015.1 of Galbula dea. NCBI lineage: Eukaryota > Metazoa > Chordata > Aves > Piciformes > Galbulidae > Galbula > Galbula dea. Next base: position 4,818,214 of record VWZX01007460.1, read on the forward strand.
AAAAATCCAAACAAATGTCAAAAGCTTCCTATTTCCTCAGTACCAAACATACTATGTCCCAAAAAAGGTGCCCCCACCACATCTCCTCCACACTGTTGCTTGCAGCACTTTCATGCTGCTTTTTATAAAGCCTGGAGAGCTCAGTGTTACCTGGTAAATTCTCAAACAATGGAGTTTACAAGTGCAAGAAACACTTCCCTCCCCTCCCCTGCCTTTTAAACTCCTTTGAAACAGTTTGCTGGGATTCCTGCCAGAATCTGGTGGAAAGTTTTGACATCTGGGCTGTACAATTAAAATGTCAAAGCCAGAGATTATTTAGCATATTAAGAGGAAATCTAAAGAAGAGCCACACATTTTTAAGAGTCATATTCCCCACTGAATTATGCCAAGACTATCTCCTCATTCAGCATGAGCCAATGTTTCAATAGTCACAAGCACCACAAGGATCCAGACAGTTCTGAAACTTTTAGCCACTTTACCCCCTTCTCACCCCAGACCCCTTCCTCCTGCCCCACCAGCAGCAACACCTCGAGCACCCCTGACAACACAACATGTGCCAGCACCAAACCTGCCACATCACACACCACATGCTCAGCTGGCTTAGCAGTTAGGACTCAGTAGGTGAATATGTGCAAAAAGTCTGATTTTGTGAGGGTCTGACATCAGGTGGCAAAATGCCTCTGTATTATTTGGACAGGCTTCAATCACTACAGACTGGTTTTTGAACTGCCAGGAAGAAGTGTAGATAAAAGTTGCTGGTCCATCCTGCAGTTAATAGTAGGTTCTGCATGGACTGAAGCTGACTGGCAGCAGGTATTGATCTGGTTTAGAGACACAAACTAGATTTCAGAGGTGGGGTTACTGCCATGCAAAAGAAAGCAGTTAAATCTGTTGAGTACAGCAGGTGCCCATTCACCTTTGGTAGATTTGCACTGGAGTAGGATGCTAACAGTAGACTAACAGCAGCAGAGTAATGCACTCAAAGCCAAGGAAAGTCAAGAGTGAATCCTCAAAATTGCAGTATTTTCTGGGGTGGGATAGACTGTTGGCAAGCATTTGATTTGGGGGATTTTTTAAATGTTTTGGGGGATTTTTTGGGTGTGTTTGGTTTTTTGTTGTTTTAGCAAGGGCTGTTTTGACATTTTAATTGTGTTGGCTTTTTTTTTAATACATACATCACATGGACAGCTTAGATCCTAGCAGGTTCACTGTTTCCACAATCTCTTCCATATGAGCCACAGTGAAAGTGCTGTACTGCTCCTGCTTCTCTCACAAGGCTCAGTGACCTACAAGTCCAGAACCACTCAGAAAGGAAGAGCAAATTGGGTTCCTACAAGACCATTTACTCATTTAGTTTGTCTGTTTGTATATAGCAGGATTAGGGGAGGGATGAACTCCAGGTTGGCAAGTTTCCTTATGTCAATGTTTGAAATAACACACCAATATTTTCAAATAGAATTGTTACCCAATAATTCTGGGGAAAACAACAACAAAAAAACCCCACACACAAACAAAAATCCCACACAAAACAACAAACCAAAACCAACACACTGCCAGTTTCTACCAAAACATAATGAATTTATTTCCTCCTGAAGGTCCCTCTTGCAAAGCAGGTGTCACAGAGCACTGCTGCCCACACAGCTGTAGAGGGATGCAACAGATATTTAGTGGAGGCCTCCAGCCCCCTCAGGAGTGACCAGCACCACTGCATTTTCCTTGAGGGTTCACATCCTGCCCCGTCCTTGTTGTCATGGAGGCACCGCACCCTGAGCTCCTCAGCACACATGGTGGTGATCAGACTAAAACCAGAATCATTGAAAAACAACATATTTGTTTCTCGTTGATGGGACTACTCAACCCTGTATCTCATTTTTCCTGGTACTTTGCCTGAGGCTGTGTAAATAATCAGGAGTTTCAGGAAGCCAGAGTGAAGCCCAGATTTGGAGAGCAGCACCCTCACTGAGAGCTAGAACTAACGGCTTCGGGATTTGATAATACAAACCAGAGTGAGGAGGAAATGATTTTGGCAGAAGAGAGCAGAACTGGAACCAAAAGGTCAATCTATTTAAGGAGTGGTACCACAACATTACAGACTATACAGTCAAACCACCTGCAGGAAACATGATCATCTTCTGGGGGATCTGTTCAACAAGAGACACTGCAACAATTGGATCAATCAATGCATACACAAGCCTAATAAAAATTTCTATGTCCTAATAAAAACCTTTCAATCCTAATAAAGAATAAATAAATCTGTTAACAATAACCAGAACCAATACTGCCTAACAAAAGCTAGAACTGGGATTGACTGCAGCCTAAGGATTTAAAGTTACATTCCCAATAGGAGCTACCTTAAGATTACAACTGCCTCGTTGCAGACAGCAGAGAAACCTGGGAGCAACTCAACTGTGTAAGGCAAGAGCTTTAGTGAGTGTGGGCTGCACTGACAGCTGTTGGAGGAGGATAGTCTTGCTGACTAAATCCATGTCCTTATGTAACTTGCTGCAAAAATACATATTCCTGTCTAGCTTAATCACTATGGTTCCCTCCTGCACTTCTGAGAGGCAATTCAAGAAAGTGCAGCAGGTACAGCAGAGATGGTGAGATGGGAGAGAGGCTGGAGCAGGTTCCCTTGCATACTCAGGTAGTTTGGATGTGCTGTTTGAATGACAGGCTATATCAGTCATCCTTCCTCACCAAAGTCGTGTCTTACCCAATGTGAAAGACATTTATGATGGAGATTTGTCTCCTTTTGTTTTTAATTAGTCATATGCAAATTCATTTCTGGAGAGTAGGAGAACCACAAAGGAAATGACATGTCAAGATACACAAAGTGGTGAGGGAGACAAGCGAACCAAAGAGGGCTTCTCCAACCAAAAATATCTGCAAACAACCAACTTCAGTTTGCTCTTCGAAATTTCAGATGGATTATTTGTAGATGAGAGCATGTGAATAGAAAGTAGAGACTCAAGTGACAAGACATGAGCCATGTTCATACATCTAGGCTAATCCTCAAAAAAGAAAAGATGCAGACAGTGGGACATGTTCACCTCCAAAGTACTTTTACCTAGATGAGCTGGAAGAAATAGATTTTAGCTACAGCTCACCAACTGATCAGAGTTATGTGTGAAGCTTGGCACTGGAAATCTTCATCTCAGCCCCATTTTGTACCACTTATGGCTCTAACCAGCAAGTCACTTTGTGTTGCTAAAATACCTCCAGGCTTTTTAAGAGAGTGGGAATAAAAAAAAGCATCATGTACCACTCTTAAAACTACCAGGAAGAACCCTTTCCCTGCAACAGTCCCACAGAGGTGTTCAAACCATGGACCTCCCATTTTCCCTGCCTGGAAATGACAGCCCCAATTAGGACTTGGCTGCACAAACCCGATGAAGCAAAACAAAAACATTTCACAGCCCACAGCGTTCCTGGCTCCCCATCAAAACGCTGGCAGCCAGGAGAGGGAAATCAAACCCCCTGGTCCTGGGCTGAGCCTATGTCCCTTCATCTTTCTTCTTCCAGCTTTTGCACTTGAAGCTATCAGATAAGTACAAATTGCCTTTAACAGGCATTATTATTCACCATTTTAGGTGCTAACGGTTGTATCATCCACAGGCCCTGTCAGTGTGTCCTAATGTGAGTGGAAACAGCTTCAGTAAGTGGCATTGATCAGAGGGGTCTCTCCATCAGTCTCCCAGCTGAGAGCCATATTTCAGCTGGTCCCATTCATTAGGCTGTTCCTCGCTCCTTGGCAAGGCTACAGCCCCAAGCAGAAGAGATTAATGGCTTAAACCCAGGGCCCCATTTTACATAAGCCAGGCTATTGTTAACTTCAACTAAGCACTAAGGTTTAAGAGCAGAGAGTTTGGCACCAACTGCACAAAAGCTGGCACCCATCAGCAGTGACCTCTGTGTCCACCAGCCCCACCAAAAGCCACGAGCTCACACTTCATTAACATAGATGAGCAGCAGAATGGCAATTAACAGTCACTGCCCATTACAGGGCAAGACCCTCTCCAGATTGGGGCTAGTTTGGTGCTGGTTTCCCCCCCCCCCCCCCCCCCNTGTTTCCATAATCCATAAAGGTTTGTCCAACTCCACCCTGCCCCGATATAGACACTCCACAAAAATCCCAAAGACAACAATGCAGTCACATAACTGAGTTGGAAAGGCTGCCACAGACAGCACCCAATTAATGTGATTATTAACTTTCTCCCCACTGCCTGGAAGACCTCTTCATCTCTAGGAGTCACCTTTTTGGGATTACAACCCCATGCTTATCTGCTATTCTTGCTTAAACCCCACATTGCTGTTTCATGAAGAACATCATCCAGGCTCAGGCTCTCTACCAAGCCCTGACCTCACCTGAACTCCTTCATCCCAGGTTTCCATCTCAAAGTTTCAAGTTTCTCAACTACTCAGACACCTTTTCCTTAAGGGACAAACCAGCTGGTGGCTCATAGGAGTCTTCAGTGAAACTGCTGGCTCAGAAGCATGAAAGAATATGAAGAGGCTCTGTAGTTATTCCAGAGTAAAACCAATACTTTACAAAACTCCCTCAGAAACATCCTGTGGTTTCACATCCTGAAGTTGGGCTACTTCACCCTTCACTGTAAGGTGCCCTTTTGTTAGGCATTTCTCACATCCACAAGTTACAGCACAGTCTGCAGCAAGCAAACATCTATCTCCAGACAGGATGAGTTAAAGCAGACTTCAAAATAACACACTTGTGTCCCTGGTCAGACCAAACCCTCCCTGGGGCAGTATACCACCTCCTGCAACAAAGAGGGCACAGAGAGCCTTGCTACAGCTTCACACCACCCACATCAAGAGCACAAAGGATGTCTCAAGACAGCACCCAGGCTGCTTCAACACCTACCCACAAGTCAGACCCTACATGAGCTCCTCCACACACACGCACACACACTCCTCTGCTTTTCCTCCTGCTTGCAAGGAGCTTCACTCCAATACATCCTAATCCCCTTTTTGTATTTAAAAAGCAGGTGGGTTCAGATACTTTAAAAACACCTCTGCATAACTCTCATTCCCAGGCTGAGAGGCAATCCCAGCTCCCTTTGATATCAGCCCACACTTGCAAATTTTCCCTTTGCTGCCCCTACCCAAGAACTGAGAAATAGTAAATGCCACAGGACTCACCACAGCCATAAACAGCAGAGTTGCATCCAATCTCCTGAAAACCACCAGCCTGCAGCCCCATCCATGCTGCTGAAACATCCTACAAGAACTCAATAACACAAAACAGCCAAATGATGCTCAGCAAGCCTGGGCTTTATAGAAAGGGGAGGAGGCACCTCATGACACACCTGGGATGAGGGTGGTGCATCAGAAGCAGCAGCTTTGCACAATTACCAGCAAAGCAGCTGACAGCACTAATCATTATAAGGGGCTGTGTAAGCATGGAGAAAAACATGCACCAAGCAATGTTCCCTCCTGCAAGAGGGGGAGCAGCTCTACTGTCTTTTCTGTACCTCTCCCTGAGATGCTTCCAATGTCCTTCCTAGCTCCTCAGGAACAGAAGCAGCAACAAGTTTTGAGGTCATTCTTGAGGGCAGGGGGGACATGAGAAATGGATGAAAGAAGAATTGGGCAATACAGGCTCTGTGTTACAGCTTGCAGACAGGGCCTTTTGAGCTGCAGGCGAGGTGGGGAGGTCCTGGCCCCAGTCCCTTCAGGGTCACAGCCCTGGAGCAGTACAGCTCCTCTGCTTCCCCACTTCCACACTTTCCCATGCTGGTGGTTGGTGCTGCTCCTCCTTGCACTGTGAAAAAGGACTGTGATCCATACAATTAAGAGAATAAAATGTTGCTTATTCCATCACTTGGTAAATGTGCATTTAGATTTTTTTTTTGCTTCAATATACAAAAAAAGCTTCAATATAAATAAGTCTTAAAGTTTACCATTCTATATTATTTTGCCCTGAGAAGGATGGTGTGAGGTGTTTAGATGTTCAGGGCTCTTTGCTGTAGCTGACAGCACATTGGCCACCAGACAACAGCTAAAGACTAAAACACCTCTAAGTGTGATGATGTGACAAAATGGGATTTTAGATCTTGAATGACACAACTCCAATGCATGTGCTTCCTCTCCCTTGAGCATGCACAGTTTTACACCCAGGAAAAAGCAAACATTTTCAGCAGTTGGTGGCAAAGGCCAAACTCCTCAAGGAATCATTGCCAGGTCTGATGTTGCCAGTTTGTTCTGGTGGCTCTGCACAGGATTCCTGCCAGTGGCACTGTGCTCACTCTGCAGAGTGGCTGGAATTCAGGGTAGTAATTGGCATATAGACACAAGGCAGTGGTACAGCCATGGGGGAACAACAGGCAGAACTTCCAAAAGCAAGTATTGAATCAACAGACTGTTGGGTTCAAGCAACATATAATTACCAGCTTAAACCAAATCGGGATGGAGCTACCCAATTTCATCCATTCCCCCCAGTGAAATCCCCCAGGGGCAAGCTCTTTTTGTGTTTGGAAATGTCCACTGACCTGGTGGGGTAGGAGGGATGGAGAAGGAATGCTTCCAACTTCAGATCCCCTTGTTAATAGGGGTTTTTTTTGGAGTTTGGGTTTTTTTCTTGCTAAATCCCAAGTCCCTGCTTTAACAAAACCCAGCTCCCCTTCTCTGGTTTTTTTTTCATGTGTGTGTGTAAAAGCAGAGAAGCCTGGCTTTTATCAAAGGCTTGAACGTGTCTTTGTGTCACCAGAACCAAGGAGAACCAAACCAGGAGGTTAATTGTGCTGCTGCTCCTCCAGATTCTCCAGACCTCATGTGTCTGATCATCTCCAACACAGCCATCTGCCCCCAGCACCAGGGCACAGCTGAGTGCCCAGGGATGCTGCAAGGCACTGATGCACTCTGACCTTATATCTGTGTGAAGAAATAGTTTAAAGACTGTGAATCTTTTCACTCTGAAAATGAAACAGAGTTCCTTAAAGTCTGGCTTAATTCACATTAAAGCAACCCTCAAGTTGCTAAAATACAGTGCTTTTATCCTGAAAGTCAAAGTGGTCTGCATAAACTCCCAAGCTGGTGTTGAACACCCCTTGTTGGGAAATATAACTGTAGCTTTGGAATTAAGATAAGACTTTATACAGTCCTGATCTACAAAATGGATAGATCCAATAAAAGAAAAGAAAATGCAGCAGAAAATAAAACCACGTGCAACTTCTGGCCAGGGCCAAGGCATCTCTGCCTTTGCAGCATGCTCTAGCATGGGATTGACCTACACCCAGGAGGAGGGCAGGGGCAGACACACACACAGTAGTCACCCCAACAAAGAGGATGACTCCTGATTCCAGCCCTCCAAAACTGAGTGGGAAAGCTGTGATTTAGGACAAAAAAAGCAAAGTTTAGGACAAAACCATAAAGATGTGGTTGACCATAAAAAGTGCCTGCATCCATGGCACCAACAGGCATCATTGCCCACATCACCAACACACAACCCACTGCCGACAGCATGCTTCCCATCTAGTCCCCCTCCAATTGATAACTAGCTGTTTTCAGAGAAGCTAGCAGCAGAGAATCACAGAATCATCAAGGCTGGAAGAGACCTTTAAGATCATCAAGTCCAATTGTCAACCTGTTACCACCATGCCACTAATCCATGTCCCTAAGTACCACATCTGTACATTTCTTTATGCACCTTCAGGAATGGTGACTCCACCACTGCCCTGGGCAGCCTGGGCCAGTGCCTGAAAACTCTTTCAGTGAAGAAATTTTTCCTAACAGCCAATCTAAACCTCTCCTGGTGCAACTGCTAGTAGCCAAAAAGCCAGGCTTTCTTTTAAGAAATGGGACATAGATTCCTTACATTTCATTACCAGGACTCATTCTTGCAATGGGCCATGCCCTGAAGTCCCCCTGAGACATCATGCTAGTCTCTTGACAGGTCTCTGTGCAACACAGTTGAACATATTTAAATGTTTGCACAATAGGGACCCAGAAGCATCATTATTTGGTGGTAGTTACTGCCAAAGCTTCCCAAAATATGAAACAGATCATATCAATACCAACTGTTCTCATCTTCCAGACAGATCTGCTGCAGGAGGGAAAAAAAAAGAGAAAAAGAAAAATCTGTTCAACATCTCATCCAAGCTCTTCAATCTCTCTTAGCTGTGAAGCAGCACAAACCTGCTCAATCCTCCTGCACCAAGCAAGTTGTGTGTTGGAGTAGCACAAGCAGGGACTGCTCAAGAGACAGCACAAAATGGGGAGAAAACCCAGACAAACTTGAGCCAGAAAGAACCATTTCCAGATGTCGTGTACTGATAGACCTCATCTCTACTAGTAATTTTTGGGTTTTTTTAGAAGTCTGACCACAAGCATACAGATGGTTGGGAGCTCCATCAAACCTAGTTAATTTTTCTTTGTAAATACTTCCCTCTCCATGTCATACTTGCTGGGAAGCTGCCCAAGAGCCTGGGGCAGGAGGGGTAAAATTTTTATGTGGTGCACACAGCTTGAGTTTAAGAGGTGCACCCAGGGGCTGCTGGCCTCCATGTGCTGCTTGTACAGCATTGGCCACGGTCGTGCTTCGAAGAGCCAGAAGCAAAGGGAGAAATGTGGGGCTCCTTGCAAGTGCATAGGAAACAGCACATGGGGTGTGGAGCCAAGTCCACCACTGGAGTTGTCTTGCCATAAATGGTCCCAGTCAACTTGCACCAAAGGTGACTTTCTGATGAACGACATCCTGAGCCAGTGGGGGTCAGTGGCTGTTGCCAGGGGGTCACTTATGGGGGTTAAAAAGTACTTTGTGTCACACAGGCACCCCCAGGTAAAGATTGGCTTTTCTTGGCCTTCAAACCTCACCATGATCACAATCAGTTTGAAGGAATGAACCATAAAGGGCAGCAGCTGCTCTGCAGAAGCCAAGTTCCCTCAATGTCTTCAACAATAATTACATAAATAGACCAGATTTAAAAGCATCCCAGAAACATGAACAACAGCTTCAAACTGCAACCAATGCAGCTCCAAATCCCTGCCCCTAACCAAGATTCAGTTTGGCCTGTAAGATGAATGTGAGGTCTTTCAGGAATACCTCTCCAGCTCCAATTTGTAGGAAAAGGTGGACATCTGGCACCTAATTAGTATTTAACCCCATGACAAACTCTCTGGAGCCCGCTCCACGAGTCCCATGGCTATGGTCAATTCATCCTGCTTGTGCAATTTTTTCTCCTTCTTGCCCCACTAGGTCACATTATAAAAAGCAAATGAGCACATGCTTGTTGGGCAGAGGACATTCAGGACCTGCCACCCCCTGCATTTTCAGCAGCTCTTCACCTCGCTCGTACAAAAGGCCATGAGCTCAGTCCATCTGCTGCAGAGATGAAACCCAAGAAGCACATTGTATTCACACAGGCTGCCAAATCCCAGTGTCCAGGAGTATCTTGGCACCAGCAGATCTTCTGCCACATGATAAGACAAAGATTGGTGGTGACAAACAGAGAACAGGTGGAGGTTTAATTAGGTCATGAAACCATGTGAGTGCAACCTGGGAGGCTGCATGAAGGAAAATGCTTGCTCCCACTGTACTGGTGCTCGGGGTGGAAAGCCACAGCTCATAGAGATGATCACCTCCCCCCAGGGCTGGATGCTGTCTCCAAGGGGTGGGATTACCAGGGGGTCAGAACTGTTGCCTCTTGGGTCCAATTTAGAAAAGCAGAAGGAAATCCAACCTTCTTACTGCCTGGTTTATCATGGCAGGACAGGTGCAATGATCCATGCTTGTGGCTCCTATTTGGATTCACATCCTGATCCTCATAAGCCAGGCAAGCCATGCTCCTCCATGAACAACCATTTCAACATAATTACTTGGTTAAAATCCTACTAGGACTCTCAGCTAGAGCCAACTATGGTCTCAGTCTCCAATCCATCTTCCTTACTCCCATGAAAATATGATGGTCTAAGGATGAGAAAATTTGGCAACATGAAGATATGCTATTAGGTGCTGGAGTTCAGAGGAGTACTTTCCTTTAAGGAAACTCTATTTAACAAGAACTGAAAGGGATTCTCTTGCCCAGAATGTGTAAAATAACCCAAAATCTACCAATACATTTGCTCCTTGTGGATTAATTCCAGCCTTTATTGGAGTGACAGGAGTGATGGAGATGTATTGGGATGCACTACACCTACTGCCCCTGCAACCCTACAAAGTAAAACAAATTACCATGTTTTAGAGCTACAAAGCAGGAACAAACAAGCAGCACCAGGGTAAGAGAGGTGTTTCTGGTCTTTGAATGGCAAAAGTGGAGATAACAGCACATTTATGGCTAGTTCAGGACTTCTCAAGTGGGAAGCCAAGGACAGAGGTTGGTGGGGTAGATGGGGCTGTTTGTCCAGCCTTTTCCTAGGCTGGCACTCCCTGAAAGAGGAGAGAGGGATGGTTATTGAACAGTATCTGGTGAGAAATGAAGTAATACTCACCCAGTGTAGTGAGAGCAGAGCCCTTACAGTCATAGAGGTCCTGTACTCCACTTTGATTTTGACTGCTGTTATTGACATGCTCCCAGCCACATGCACAGCTGATTGTATTTGTGCAATGGAAGTCATGAGACAGCAGGCTGGAGCTTCCTGGTGGCACAGGTATAAGGGAGCTTTTGCTTCAGGAATACATCAGAGGTAACTGACTGCCCAAAAATAATTTCTGTGCTAAAACCTGCCTCTATCAACAGTGCATGAATGATAAGATCAACCTAAAGTATGCTGGGTTTGAAACACATTCCCATCCTGTTACACCTGGGAGGGACAGGAGATGACAGCACTACTGGCTCAATGAGACAGCCTGGAGATACAGCAGGTACCATGCCAAGCACAGCCTATTTTCAATGATCAGTTCTGCAAAGCCAAGTCGCTGCTCACATGGGTAACATTAATCCTTCATTTGAATAAGAGAGAGGAGGAAATCAACTGAAAGCTGATGGGATACTCCCAGGTGAGTCAGTCCATGAGCACTGAAGCAACCTGCTTCAGGGCCTCCTCTCTGGAAAGGCAGTGCTGACGAAGCTGGCAGCAAAAAATGTCTGTGCCTAGATAAATGACTTCATATGTCGAGACAAAGATAAAGTTACACAGAGCCTCTCACTGAGGATATGGTCATCAGGTTTATTTTTGTAGTTTTCATTACACTCAAAATAACTTTGGCAGACTTAGAAAAAATAAATTTTCAAAGCCTTCTCCCATTGATGTCACCAGTTTTAATTAATTTTTGCTGAAGTGGTCTACAGATGAACGCTGCTGGGAAAGGGCTGGTTCTTGGTGTACTGCTCTGGGTCTCCATCTTCAAATGCCAGAGCTGCACCAAACACCACCAGGATAAATTAGTGCCACAGCCTCACTGGGAGATGGCTCTGGCCTCTTTTCCTGTGCTGGTGGTTTTGAGGCCAGACTGTCTTTTAGCTCACGCCTCTGAGTCCGTGTCAGAGGTGCTGCCAGCTCTGGGAAATAACACTGGTATCACGCTATTTCCTGCTTTGGAAAGTCCTGGCCACATTCAGCATTTAATGGCACCTTGGTAGGACATTAAATGTCACTGCTGGTTGACAAAGCTGCTGTTCTGCTGTAGGGTATTGTTTGGATATGTGTTGAGCAGAGGATGTGCCTTCCATTGGATGGTACACCCTGAGGAGCTTAGTTTGAGAGCAGTCCCCAAATTCCCAGACTCAAACCTCCGCTTTGCTGCACACCTGGCTGCCACCTGCCACTCCTTCTACCACCAAGAGCTCCTCAAAAGGGGTAGGGAGAGGTGCCAGAAGTGGCTTTGCAAAAGAGAAAAGCAAGTCAGGGCGGGCAGAGGTCCCCCTGGCACTGCCATGACTTACCTGGCTGCTGCCACAGTGCCACCAAGCCTCTCCAGACACACAGCAACCCACAGGGACATGAGAAAATAATTACTTTCAAGAAGGACTTTGGGCTCCTTCCACTCACCAGCTGACAGCCTGCAGTGCACAACATGCACGAGTCATATGGCAAGGAGGAGAGGCCAAACCAAGCAAGCCTCCCTCTCCTCCATTTATTTCCATCTCCTGCAACCACTCAAGGAAACCACCCATAGGTTTCCATCAAGGGAGAGTTCTGAAGCCATGAAACAACTCCTGAAGCAGAGCTCCAAGGTTCCCAAGGATTAGATGGCCATTCTACAGTGGCTGCTTTCCAGAACCTTCTAATAAGGAGATGGAGGGTACCCATGACCATCCCAGGTAGCTCCTGGGAGAAGGCGGCCGGCTGCTCACGCACATGTGGCATGCAGACACAGCTCCAGATGTCCTCAGGGCCTTCCACAAATATCCAAAAGGGACTGGGGAATGGTCGCCAGGAAGGAGCTGATGGAAAGTAGCCAGCAGTAATTCCTATGCTCAAAGAGCAGTTTTCCAAAAGCTGCTAAGATCTGTGATCAGATCATATTTTTGAAGGGGTAAGATTCGAAAACACATGAAGGAGAAAGTTAAGTGCCTGCGTGTAAATGGCATCAGTTGTCAAAAGCTCTTCCCAGCCAGTTGGTCTTCGTTATTTAGATGCTTTAACAATTGGCTTCTGGCTTGCTTTTTAAAATCCTGGCACAGGTTTTTCCATGCAGGAGAGAATTCTGATTGTATTTGTAAGTTTAGTGAAAAAAAAAAAATCCTATTCATCCTAATACTGTAATTATAACGTCCCAGGACTTTGCTGCTGCAGGCAAAGTCAGACGGAGAAAGTCAACCCAGCTAAAGTGAAGTGACTGGCAGGAAAGTTAGTTTAGTTTAGGAAGTTAGTTAGACTGGGAAACCAGTGCAAGGAGGATTCAGGAAAGATTTTAAAAACTGAAGGGGGTGTAAAGTTCTTTGTCTCATTCTGAATCATAGAAATTCCAGAAAAATCCTGAGTTTTAAGGGTTTCAGTAGGCAGAAAAGCAACTCTTAATGTGACAGGAAGGGGCACTTCAGAAGATGAAGCTCAGTAGATGCAAACCAACTCAGAAAAGCAGAGACCATCACTAATTTAAGGGGGAAAACCCCACCCAAACCCCAACTTGCTTTCATTTGATATTTTCCCCTGTATCTTTAACTATCCTGAAGGACTCATGACTCAGAAATGCAGCACTACAGACCCAGATCCTGGAGATGTGAAAAGAGAGCAAAAATAGAGAGCTGCTATCACGTGAAAGAGCGCGAAACAAAGAGCCAGCGTCAGCAGAGCCCAGCGCATCCCATTTGGCCTGCTGGAAAACATCTGCCGTCTGTCAGGACTACAAAGCAAGCAGAGCCCTCTCCTCCTTGATCTCCAGCAATTAGGGAAATTCTGTTGTGCTAATTACCTGGGGAGACAACGTGGCAAGATGGCAGATAGAGGGTGAGGCTTGAAGACTACATTGACACCAGTTAAAATGAAGGAGATCTTTCAAGTCGCTGGGAACCACAAAAAAATATGGCCCCAAACTTCCAGAGGAAGATGGAGAAAGTTGATCCCTGTGTAAAAACTTAGGGTAAAAATAATAATGATCATTACAAAGATAATGATAATAATAATTTCTATAAATAATAATGATAACCTCAGCAAGAGAGCTTCTGGCATTGGTGAGTCTGCAGAGGTAGGGAGGATTTCCAGTGATCAGCTCCCCCAAGTACACATGGTTTGAATTGCTGAGAAGTGGAGCAATCCCCATCCTGCAGGACCACTTGGCTCTTCCCACTGCCAAGCCATTATTGGGAAATATTTGTCACATATTAACTGGAACATCAGATTACTCCACTCAACATTTAACACTCTTTTGTAAGAGATACATAGGTTCAAAAGCATATGACACTGTCTCAGTGTGAATTCAAGATGAAGACAGGGATATGCATCATCCATCAGCCAGCAAATTTGGAGTTAAGGCTCCAGGAGTGCAAAAGCTTTGGAGTTACTGTGAAATAAAAGAGCACAGGGAAGCACCATGTATAGGTTGAAATACACAGTGCAAGAGCAGATGAAAGAGCTGGAGATTCCCAGACCCTCAGTCTGCACTACAGCAACAAACAGCTGTGTTATCTGTGGACTGGGGCTTGGTTTAAGTCTGGATTTTTACTGGGTTTAAGAGGAAAGGTTTGCTCTCAGGCTCTAGCATGGTGCATCCAGCACCTCGAGCTCTTGAGGGACCTTCTCACAGACCCTGAAGACTTTTGGCATAGTAAATACTGTATTTAACAAGAGGCTTTTGCACCTCAGGTTTCAAAAGACTTGTATTTTTAAAAACACAAAGGGGAAAAATGAAAAAGACTCCTTAGGAAAAAAAGCCCAAAAATAAAGAAGGCAGCCAGAGGCCACACAACTGAAAAACAAAACATTTGCAAGCCTGAAGTTTTAGTCTTGCTTTCAACCCACTTCCAAGTGCCCATCAACTGAAGGCTGTCCTAAATGCCACACAAACAAGTGTCCTTGCACCTGCTGGGTTTTATCTTGCAGCGAAGGCTGTGTGAGGATCCCACCAGAGAAAGAGGCTGAACACCAGGGGACAAGGGGCCTCTCTGCAAAATAGTGCAGGCCTGGCTCTGGGAATGACAATAATCAAAATATTGAGCTGCTGTTTCACAGTGAGGCAACATATGGGGACAGCCTGTCCTGGGCCTGCCTGACACCAGCAACACACAACCACTGCAGCCCTGTCCCAGATAGCTTGAGGGGGGCTGAAAGGCCACATTCTTTTGGCTGGTTCCATGTTCCTTTGGCTGGTTCAATGTTCCTTTGGCTGGTTCCACGTTCCTTTGGCTGGTTCCACGTTCCTCACCAGAGCATGGTCACCAGTGCACCCCATCACAGCAATTCAGAGCCTGACCCACATGTGGCCCATGAATCTTCAAATCCCCAAGGATGCTTTTCTCTCTCTCAGCCACAGAAATGCCCAAAACACCAAGGAGCCAAACTGACATGTAGTTGTCATCGTCCCCTCATTGCTTCAGCTGAGTAACTAAAACAAAACAGCTCAACTCAAAGCAGCTCACAAATGCCGAGAGCAGCTATGAAGACACCTTTCTGCAGCACCCCTAGCATCAATCAGAGTCAGAGCAGTCATTTTTAAAAGCTTTTATATAAAAAAATTACTATTTTTTTCATGGACAATTGGGATATCTCCATGGCCCTGGTGAAACAGCTGGGCCCCTTCTGCTGGCCACCAGCCCCTGCTGGCTACCAGCCCCAGCCCCACTGCCCCTCTGCCAGCTCCACATAGCCCTTCCTGCCTTGAAAAGCCCTGAGGGTCCTATCTTCTGTGTAGCCAAAATAATTTGAGCCTCATGTAACTTTTAAGTGGCTCATAGTCATCTTGTCCCAAACTGTTTTTAAGGTGTAGCAAGTCAATTTTACCAAAGCAGACCCCAAAAAACAACCTCCACTCCCTCAAACCCTAACAAAACCCTAAACTGAGTCACTTCAAGAAAAAATGGGTCCCATTTAAAGCAAGCCCAGCTCATGGATGGAGACAGCACCATCATTGACAGTTCTTCAGTGGGCTTGTATTTAAATCCAGTCAGAAGAAGGAAGCCTTCTTAATCTTAACAGAGTTTCTGGAGGAGGAAAGCCCTCCCAGTCCAGGTGTTTAGGGTACCCACCACCAGCTTCTAGCTGCCTCCAGGAGCAGGAGCAGGGCTGCAGCCAGGGCTGCTGACAATGGCCACGGTCCCTGCCTCCCCCAGCCTGCAGGCAGGGCTGGCAGGATCTTCCCATCTCCCCATCCCTTCCACAGGGGGATTTTCTTTCTCTAGGGGCTGGTTTTTGGGTGCATGGAGGTGATCTGAAGCTTAGCTGTTAGTTTGCAACCTGGCGTAGCTCTGCATCACAGGTCAACGAGGAACACAAGCTCTCGGGACACTTCCAGACCAAGTTCCTTAACTACAGACCAGAAGGTAATTCAGCCTTCTTCAGGAGAAAGAAGGGAAAACCCCAAAAGATTCCTTTGATTTGTTCCAGAATAGCTGAAAGGCTTCGTGACAGCTCGGCAGCACTTCCTTGCCTTAGCACAGCACTCAACTTCCCAGCGGTGGTAGCCAGGAGCAGCCACCGATGCCACAACATTTCTTACCCCCCAGGAAATCACTTCTCCTTCCTTGGCTCACAAATTACTTTGACATTCGTTACTAATGACTGTAACGAGTATTTCAGCAGCACGTGGGAAAACTTCCCCTCCCTCTCTTCCCTCCGCCTCTCAAAAGCAGTGACCAGCAAACCCAGTGACCCAGAACCAAACTGGGGCTTTGCTGGTCACAAAGAACCCTCTTCAATCCCAATTGCTTTCTGCAGAGCAAAGGAAAAGCCTCTTGACCACTTAAGCACACCAGTAGTGCCCCAGACCGGAGCAAGATGAAGCCCAGAGAGCCCTGTGAAGCTGATGGACTTGTCTGGGTCTATGCATCAGAAGGGAGAAAATGAATTTGACCACCAGTGTCCAAAGAGCTGAAGAGAACTGCAGTTTGTGTCTCAGTGGATGGGGTTTGGTTACAAGGCAGTGAGGTTTGCAGGACACCCAGAGGAGCCTAGCAATAAAAACCAATGCAGCAGCATATTTAAGAGAATCATTACTAAATGTTTCCCAGGTTATGACACATAATCTTATGGAGAACAAGTCCATCTTGTTTTGTCTTGTGAATATGGACTAACACTGTGTGTTCTGGTAGGATTCACATCCAGGATGGCAGGAAAACCTGAGAGTGCTTATTTGCCTCTTAACTCAGCTACATATAGCATTTATGGTTTGTTTTTACTTTAAAATGAGAGTCTGCTGCCTGCAAGGCTTTGTTACACCCCTTTGAGCCCTCCCTCATCAAAGCACTGCACATCTTTCACCCATCTTTGGCTACTTCTGTGTAAAGAAAGGAAAAAGAAAAGAAAAGGCTTGAAGTGCCTCAGCCCAAAGTCATTGATGCCCTTGGGTATGACAGCAGAGCCCTTAAGGGAGCTTTTCTATAAATGAGATTCCTTTACAAACTAATCTAAGCTGTTTATTGTTTCCAAGGAGCATGCACTTGCACAGCAGAACAGGAAGTTTTGACAGTTTAAGAACTTCATTAAACTCAGGGAGGAAATTTAAACAATCAGTGACAGCTTTCATAGAGCAAGGCAGCAGAAGTTGTTACCCTTCCTAACAGGCAGAGAGGCTGCAGCTTTTAATTATCACACTTGCATTAAGCCCCAGTGATTTTGTTACTACTTCTAAATTGTTTTGGCCTAACACCCACAGCTCACAACCAAGTAGAGCTGTTTGCTCTTTTATTCTTATAGCCAAATGTTGCTTTTGTCCAAACCTCAAACTCCTTTATCTGTAAAGAGGCCAAAGCATGGCAATGGAATAAGCCAACAGTCTCAAGCACAACAGAGTGCTTCAGCCTAGAAAAAAACCCCACCACTTCTTAAAGCATTTTCCTTGATACTGAGGAATAGATAAAAGAGGAGAGGAGGAGCTCAGCAGCATCAGTCCAGCTCCCAGGCAGCTCCCAAACAGTGTGATGATGGCCATGGTGGCATTTTTGCACCTACCTGGGGGGCACATGCAGTCTGAGGGAGCGTCTCTCGCTGTCCGCAGCTTTGCTAGTCCTTCACCCAGTTTCTGTTTGAAGGAGGAATAAAAATAGCCCTTTAGAGAATGCATTAGATCTAAATGAAGACTTCACATGCATGCCAACAGCCAAACCATCCAGCACACTTCCTTCCAGCCAGAGGTAATAGTTTCATCCTGTTGCATTCAACCTTTTTGGATAATACCCCATGCTATAGTAGCACATAAGACTTTAAATGTTTCTTAGCAAGTTTTCAGCCCTCACACAGGGCAGGCAGAGACTCCTTCTGCACATCCCCAAAGTCCTTTGAGCCAGGCACCACGGGCTGGATTCATCCTGAGCAGCTCTTACAAGTCCCATGTTCAGATCTCAGCATCATCTCTGTGTGTTTGGTGGCAGAAAGAGTGCTGGGGACAGAGAACCCCTCTGCTCCACCACTGCCAGCCCCAACAGAGAGTCAAAACCTTCAGGGAAAGCCCTGCTGCAACCAAGGGCAAAGCTGCTTCCAAACACCCTGGAGGTTACAGAGCTGGGTGATATTTGCACGACAGATGTGACTCAGTTTGGCTGATTTTCTACTTAAAAACCATGCTATATGGAGTATTACAGGATTCTTTAGGAGAGGAATGAGAAGGACAGTGGAGTGGACACTGCCAGCAAGACCAGTGTGCTCATCCACCCCAAGGTCCACCCAAAGCAGAGCATTTCCATTTCCAAGGTGAAAAACTCATCAGTGGGACAACTAGAACAAGACAAAAAAATAATCACAGAACTAAAGCAATGTCTACGTGGCATGTTGCAGACAGATGTGAGCATGCTCTGCCTGGTCTCAAAGCCAACCAAAATGTTCATGCCTGCATTTAGGACACTGCCAAGCCCAGCTTAAGCCCTGGTGACAGGTAAGTTATATTGGCTCAGACATAGTAGCACTTGGTGGCTGGGGCAGCCCAGCAAGGGTGGGAACATCTCATCTTCATCTTGTTGCTCTCTGTCTTCCAGGAATGCCCTGTCTCACCTAAAGTGTTTACCAAAAGAGAAACCAATAACCTGATAACTGGAGTCCTTACATTTCAAAGAGAGAAAATTCAAAGTAGTCTTTTAATTCAGGGTGTTTGGACTTGAATTTAATGCAGCTGATGACCCAGGCTGTGTTCAAATATTTGGATTACTCAGGAATTAGGCTACCAGTGAATCAGGTTCTTTTCCTCTTATTCTGGGGATTAAATAGTTTTATCTGTTGTTAAAATCCTATGGATTTCTCTCTAGCTGCTTGGATGTGATGCTAAGAGGTCCTGGCAGTATCAACAGGGCTTCACAGCACCTGACAGAGAAGTTATCCTAAGGGAAGTACAAATATCAGAAGGATCCAGCTGCCTTCTGCAAAACATTGGCTTTCCTTGAGAAAAAGTGGCAAGAAAGTATCTACAGAGACTTTTCTGATAGTCAGTTGCAGCCTAAATGTTACAGAGCCACTCGATTTTTATCTGTTTATTTTTTAAAGTCATTTGGCTGCCGAAGATGCTCGAGGAAATGAAAGTAAGCTCCTCCATCCTTTTAGTTCAGCATCCATCACTGGGAACAGCAGAGGAGATCTGAAACCTGGAGTGAGTTCTCTGTTCTCCCATTGAATTGTTCTTGTCATGAAACTGATTAATCTGGACACTGTCTGCCTGCTGCGGACAATAAATCCTTTGTGAACAAAAGGGTCCAGCTTTGTTTACAACAACTGGATGCTTCTGTAATCCTCCCGTTCACATCTTCCCTCCAGTAGGAAAACTCCACAATTCCAGCTGGGGCTTTTAATAGAGAGCAAGTGGAGATGGTGCCACATTAGGACCATGCTGCTGGAAATGCTTCAGAGGGTATCAAAAGTCCTGCTAAAAAAACAGCCAAGGGAAGGTCAAGGTCTTGCCACATAAAATCAGCAATTTCTCCAAAGTTAGACAGATGCCTGTCACAGGGCCAGAAACTGAACCCTAGTTGTCCAAAGAGGCTTCCATTGTCTTAACTACGCACTCACCCTTCCTTGATTATTTCCTACCCTCTTTTCCTTGGCAAACATTTAGACAACCCTAAAAGGAACTGAGCCAGCACATTGGTGTTGCATTTGTTGCTCTTCATACACAGCTCTGCCATAAACTGTGCCAGCAAACCCCTACCCTGGTATATAGAGTAATGCATTTTGGGCAGTGGCACAAAACAAAGTATGCTGGGTCATGCACAGAAAGCGTATTGAGCTTTGGTTTCACTTCTGAAATATTGTGGTAAACTTCAAAGGAGGACCCACACAGAATTTAACAAAAAAACTGACCCCAGGCATCACTTGATGTTCATGATGATGGAAATATTCTCTCGCTCTCCAGAAACTTTCAAGCACAAGGACAGAAGTTGCCTGGTGAGCGAGCGGGCTTATGTAAGGGAGAGGAGTTTGGTCAAGAAGCAGACACTTTCTGAGACTTGAACATAAAGTTCATTTAAAGTGACTGCTAATAGAGAGCACAATCCCTACCATACATTCCTTGAGCCTGTTCCTCCTTTCAAAATTTCCTTTCAGTATTGACAAAAGTTTGGTCCCACTAAACGTTTCAACAAGCTCACTCCTGCATTAGAAACCCAATTATGTGGTTTTGCTTTATTTCCCCCCGTACAATCTCCATCTGAGCCTTCCCAGTACAAAACAAGCTTTCTGCACTTAACTAAATCTCAGCAAGAGGTTGCACATGATCTTAGGCAGTGCCACAGAAACCATTCCCATTGCTAAGCACATTTATTGGAGTAATTGGAACAGAACCACTACCAGACTGGCAGGCTAATTCCTGACTGGTTAACTGGATGTTGTGACTGTGCCTCGCAGGCACCTCTCCAGTCTGGTATTCAGGGGGTTCACCAAAATGTGTTTTAACATTTCCCGTTTACCGAGGTACATCAGCGCAACCACGTTTCCAGGAGAAGGGACATGCTGTGGCAATGCCAGCAATGTCCTCGCTGCAACTGCAACAGTAACAGGCAGCGTGAGGAACTGCCTCCCTGTCCCACCACCCCCCTCACATCCCAGTGCTCCTCGCAGCTGGAGGCACTGCATCCCAACACAGTTTTGCACGGTTGAGGTTTCATGGCTGTAACAATTTTAATGCAGCACCGTGTTCTGCACCCCAGTCAGGCCATTAAGAAAATCCCAGTGTAAAGCCTTCCCCAGATGTCAGAATCGATCACTTGGGAGTGTCCTGAGGCAGCCCTGTAAGCCGGGTGGAATCTCGCTGCACTTTATGAACTACTGTTTACACAAATCCAGCAAAGCAACTGCAGGACCCATGAGTGATAGGAGCCCTCCTTATTCCCCATGCCTGTAAAAAGCCCCAAACCTAAACACGACAGTCCAAGGGAAAATATAACCCTGGGATCAAGCGTAACTTCTCCCAGAGATTTGGTTTAGACATGGAGAAGGTTTGGTTTAGTTATGGAAAAGGTTTGGTTTAGTTTTGGAGAAGGGTATCAGTGGGGATAATCACTCTCCGAGTAAGGAGAAATCTTTCAGCACAGAAATGTTTATTGAATCATTTCAGAAAAGCCTAAGAACAAAAGTGAAGTAAGTAGTCACTAGCCTCTCCCTTCTATAAATCAGTTCAGCACTGCTGGACCACATGATACTCTGTGATAGACTGTCCAGATAACAGGGATCATGTTCATAAATTTCTAACAAGGAAATTATAGTCCATTACATCCAAAGATAAACAGTATTTCGGTACTCAGGTTACTTTGCCAGTGAAGAGAATGAGGGAAAAAGTCGCATGTTCTCAAACATTAAACCTGGGGTATTTTCTAAATCAGACTGGGTTGCTATGCCTCACCCCTCCCTGACTAACGCACACCGCAGTAAAAACAGGAAAAGTTCGGTAAAAGGCAACAAGTTTTCCAGGAGAAGAGAAACCACTGACACACGGAGCAAGCCCCAGACTCCCCGCACCAGAGCGGGGGTCAAAGCATCCTTCTTAACTCTCCCATCCCAGTGTGCCTGGTCCTGCTTGCCTATGGGTGCTGCCCGCTCATGGGTGCCGCCTGCTTATGGGTGCTGCCCGTGGATGCATCCCGTCCGCAGCCGCGGCAACTCCGCTCTCCCACTCACCTCGCGGAAGAGCTGCTCCACGCGGGGCCGCAGCGCGTCCATCAGCGGCTCTGCTCCGGCGGCTCCCCGCTCCTCCAGCGCGGCCAACCGGCCCTGCAGCTCCACCGTCTTGGCGCCCAGCAGCAGGCAGACGGCCACGGCGGTGAGAGAGAGTAGCAGGCAGAGGGCGGAGGTGGCGGTACCGGCCGCAGCGGCGGCGCCGCTGCCCGCGCTCATCGCGCCGCTGCGCGGGGTCCCGCTCGGCTGCCGCCCGCCTTCCCCCGCCGGCGCATCCAGCGCCCGCCCCGTGCCCCTGCGCTGCCCTACGCTACACTACGCGCTCCGCCGCGGAAGTGGGACCGGCAGCTGCGGAGCAAACGCTCTTCTCCGCTCGCCCCGCCAGCCCGGGTCTTAAACGGAGGAAGCGGGGGGTGGCGGCTCCCCCGCCGCCTCCCCCCTGCGCTGGGGAAGGGGGGATGCTCCGAGCGCTGCCCGCCGCCCCTCCACGGGGGATTACGCGGAGCAGATCCCACCCCCGCTGCCCGGCCTCCCCTCCACCCCTCTTCTGCTTCCTCGCCCGCGGTCCCGGCGGTGCGGGACAGGGTGAGAGCCGCCCCGGGACGAGGGGTGCTCCGCCACGGCAGAGATGCTCCGGTCCGGACAGCAGCCGCGCGGGGCAGCGCGCAGCGGGCGCGGAGAGGGCGCCCCCCAGCGGGGCCGGAGCGGGACCCCCATACCCATCCCCGGGGACAGCCTCCGCGAGGGCAAGGAACTAAAAAGCAAGACCTGCATGAGCTGTCAGCCGCTGAGGATTTTGGTCCTTCCTGTGCTGCAGACCCCCTCGGGAATGTCATCTGTCCCTAGCTATAGAGCTCGCCTGGAAAGCCCAGGGGTCTTCCCCCATGCATTGCAACTTAAGTGATTCGATAACAATGAAGCGTCCCATCTGCTTCAGCGAAACTATCCTCCTGTAGAAGCACTAAGTCCCTCCAGACTTTGCCCAACATTCTTGCCTTTCAACTCTTAACTCACCTGTAAAACATCCTGGGATAGCTTGATGCCTGTCTAGACTAAGCATCCAGTATGCAAACCCAAATTTACTTTTTGCCTCCTGGCCACAGACCCTGCCTTTCCAAAAGCAACTACTGGAACAGGTGAGCAAAACCTAGGAGAGAGTCAAAAAACACCGCCAGGAGTGGTGTCAGTGTGTTAATAAAACACACACACCGACTGACCTGTTGGCCTCCTACACTGCTTTTTGCAGCCACTCTTTCTAAACCAGTTAGCCAGGCAAATCTCCTACCATTCGCTATTAACTATTTTCCTGGTTCCTTTCAAATGCCTGAAGGTACAAAGAAGAAAACTTTAGAGTTTTGTGAGCAACCTCTTCCTCACCTTCTCCTCCCTCTCTCCTGCTAATACTTTGCTAACAAGCTCTATGAGATTGCATATACAGAGTGTTATTGCTTTGGGGGGTGCTCCTAGGGTGCAAGGCATCCACACAACCCGAGCCCTGAGCTCTCCTTACAACCAAGACACGATCTCCCGTACATTGTCTGCACCCCAAGAGACAGAGCCTGCTCTGCTCACTTAAAAGCAGCTTTATTTGTCCTGTCACCCACGCTCAATAAAATGTGTAACTGACCCATTATCTGAACACATCCCCTGCTCTGCCTGGCTGAACTGTACATTCTTAGACCACATTTTCAAGGCACAATAGCTAAAAATCTGAAGTGCAGAGAAAGATGTCAATGGATCTCAGAGTTATTTACCAACAAGGACAAGCAGTTAGCATTAGGTTGAGCCAAACGTGAAGACTGCAAACTACCTTGATTATACGAATTTATTAATATGACAACAGGGGGTGGGAGAGTGTGTGTAAAAAACTCTTCCCTGGTAAAGACAAGAGCACCGAGTGCAGCCCAGAGAGGAGAAACCAGTTATTAAAGACAGACCCCCTGGCACCTGGCTGCTGCTCAACTGCAAACGGCTCCATGCTGCCTCACTGGGGAACTCGGGGACCTTGGACACGTGCCCCTTACAACTCAAAGTTCTTTTGTCCGTGCTGCAAGGCCTGCAAGACTACTTGGCACCTCACTGCAGACACTGTATCAATCTTGACAGTGCATTTTTTTTTTTTTTTAAGTTTACTGGGCAAAGGAAAGTGATTTAAAACAGGTTTTTATAATACAAATCTGTTCTTCTAGCATCTATCTCCTTTAGGAAGTGCAATGTGTTTTAGTAATTACATTAACAAAGGCTAGAAGTACTCCTTAAGCATGAGGACACAATCTTTCCCTCTCTAATTTTGATAGAACTGTTTTATAGTTACAGTTTTATAGTTACAGCAGCATATAAACCTTCTCTTCCCTCCATCTGCCTTTGATTTGCATTGCTTAGCTGATACCCTCAGCCAAGTCCCTCGCTTTGCCTCTGAAGGTGTGGGATGGAAAATCCTGAGAAGGGGCAAGAAAGGGAATTCACCCCTGCCCTCCCCAGCCCTACTGAGCCGACCTGGATGGTGCCAACTGTTATGCTTTCTGTCACGCAGAGAAGAAACAATGATGTGAACATCAACATTCTCGGGATGTGGGGTGCCTATCATGAGACATAATCAAGCACAGGAGGTGGCACTGGTTGCAGAAGATAAGCTTTCAAAGCCTGTCCCAGCTACACTCCACCCCCAAAAGTCAGAGATATGCATGTCTGAAGCTTCTTGCAAATTAAGCCTCCTCCTCATCAGTGGAACAAGGACATCAGTTTAAAATCTTACCATGCTTTAGGACTTACTCAGCAAACACAAAACCTGAAGCCAGGCTCCTGTGGAGCTGCGACAATTTACTGTTTCCTTCTGTAAAAAGGCTTCACAGTAAAGTCAGGACCAAAATAAATGGCCAAAACCTGCTTACTGCATCTGCACTGACAGACCCAGAATGCACACTACCATGGAAGCTTCCTTTCCTCCTGGCTCAGGAAACCATCCATACTGCATCGAATTGATTAAAAGAGCACAACACAAGGCCATGAAAATACCAACAGGAAAGTGCAAAATCTACTGAAGTGCACTAAATGGGGCTTGGAAAGTAGTAGCATTTTCTTCTCAACCCAGCACTTGAGTCTGATGACAGTGTTTCTCACTTGCCAAGGTTACTTAATTTATCAATAATTAGAAATCAAGATCTTAGTACTACTGCAAGAGAACAGCTTAAACACACAGTTCTGTAGCATGCAGCATTTCTCTGGGGCAGAACAATGCTTACAAAATGAATCTTCAATGAATCAAAATACTACTGAAAATACAAAGTGTTATTTTTAGGACCTTATTAAAAAAATTACCTATAAATACTAAAAGCATGAGACAGGTTTCCAGAGACTAATAAGCCAGCCAGAGGCAATGCATGCTGTTTAACAGGAAATCTGGGAAAAAGGTGACCCACAAAAGCTACCTACTCAGAATACCCAGTGCTTGCAAGGATGATTCAGAATTCTACCACAAAGTATTACATAGCATGATTAGGGAGCCTTAGCCCTTTAAATCTCTTCATGACTAATGACAGGAAGCTAATTAAAAACATTAAAACTGCCTTCAGCTAGCCTACAGACTCCTCATCTAAGGTCAGATGCTTACCTAGCCACAACTGCCAAGAGAGAGGAACACAGCTTCGAAGACAAAACCAGTTTCAAAAATGAAAATTACTTTTATTCTTTCACTTTGATATCCATAAGACTACAACTGTTCAACAAGGTAAACATAACAGTTATACAAAACATATGTAAGTATTTACAGACTTAACTGTAC
Source organism: Galbula dea (assembly GCA_013399015.1). Lineage (NCBI taxonomy): Eukaryota > Metazoa > Chordata > Aves > Piciformes > Galbulidae > Galbula > Galbula dea. Next base: position 4,843,634 of record VWZX01007460.1, read on the forward strand.
AAAATAATTTAAAGTTTACAAAAGCTTCATGCAACCTCTGTTGACTGACACAGTCTAGGAAATCTCCATGAAGAAGCATAAGAGATCTTTGTGTCTCTGAATCTATTCATTTGTTTAATGATTCGAAAAAAGGATGCTGCAAGGCTTCATCAAGAGTAATTCTTTTGGTTGGGTCATATTCCAGCATCCTGCGAACCAGGTCAAACAGATGTTGATGATCTGTGTCTTGGCAATGCATGAATTCCTGAAAGAAGAAAAAGGATGTATTTTAGAGAGAGCCTTCACACAACTGCAAATCTAACAAAGTAATAAAAATGTCATCTCTTGCCTTTAGGGGCTTACAGCGTCTCCGAACATAGCGTCCTGCAGAACTGTGCTCATCCCAGTCCAGTTGGTCATGGTGAAAATAATGCTTTCTGCAGTATGATAAGGACAATAATTGTAAACAGCAGCAGCACACAAAGCAAGCAGATGCTTTTCTAAGAAGTCTTGAAAGACCACAGAAATGCTCCTGCATCTCCCTCTGCATTTGGGAGCTAACATCTCTTTTAGCTAATATTTATTCAGAGACCTGTTGCTTTTGTATTACCATTGTGACAATATTTACAAAACAGGTCCTTCAATATTCCAATCAACAAAGAAGCCACCGAAAACATGTTTTCCATTATGGACATTAAAGAGATGGAGGCTTTCAGGTGTTCTAAGAGAACAACTTGGTCTCATCTGCTAGTAACAAAAAGACAGCTTGTCAACCCATCAACTTTGAAAAACATTTCTTCTAAAATCTGCAGATTTTAAGTGGTTAGCACCTATTTAACAGATCCATATATTCTCAAATACCTTTAAAAAGCATACTGCAGATACATGAGACCACCAGTGCAAGTCAACTACTGAAAAATCCACACCTCGTATCACATCAACATTTCTATGTAAGCAGCTATTTTATTTTTTAAATGCTACCTGAATCTACTCAAACTGCAGCTTTCTAAGCTTTTTCTCAGGTTTCAGAATGCATCATGATTCAGCTAGGCAGCTGCAATAAACCAAATGAACTACCCAAACTGGAATTATTTCAATTCTACTATAACGTGAGTTACAGGATTATCCAGATTAGCTGGCAAGAAAGCATTTTAGAAGAAAGGACCATCAAACCTCACAGGCTCTGGATTTAGGACATATTGGGGTTACGGGAGAACCCTCTGCTGGCTGCTTTCTCCTTGCAATGGGAGTGTGAAAATTCTGGTGCATGGAGTTATCTTTAGAGAAAAATCATCAAAGCACATGTCTGAGGCATATGAAAGCACACTGCAAGACGCTAGCAGTTGGATTAGCAAGACGGGATCCTCTTCTTGAGTTAAGAACATTCATACTCAGTAACTGTTCAAGAGGCTCGCATTTTGACTGCTGGACACTCAGATTAAAACCAGAAAAGAGTACTACTGTCAGCCACCTAAATCTGACAATTTCTTGCAACAGACAGGTAACAAGAACTGGGGAATTCTATCTTCAGAAGCTCAGAGCTAGCAATGGAAACTTCTCCAGTAATAAGAAAATATTCAGCAACATCCAAGATGAACTTACCTAGATTTCTTGATCATGTGAGTTGGCAGAGGTCCTAGTATTCTCTCCATCATTGCCAAGTGTTCTTTGCTATCATGTGTCTGTGTGGAAAGAGCAATGAATGCATTTATCACATTTTTCTACTCAGCCACTTGGTAACAATTATCTACAAACAAGATGTTTGTCAAAGTACCCTCACAGAATCTTTAAACATGATCACCTTAAATTATTAAAAATAGATTCTGCAGTGCAGCTAGTTATATAGCACTTTCCACAGTTAAGGTGGCTCCTGATTCCAGCAGTAACTTCAGACTCTAGAGGCTTCACTATCCAAACAAGCCAGAACAGATCATCTTAAATTCAGATCCATGCTGTCTTTACAATCTCATCTATATCATCCTTAAAAAGCTTGTGAGGTTGTGTCTTTTACAGTAACAGTTAAGTATAGGTCATCTGAAGATCTAAATCACTAGTGTGTAACAATAATGTTCAATTTAACTTTACATACATACCTGAAACACTGTAAATCCCAGGTAATATTCAATGAGAATGCAACCAATACTCCAAACGTCACAAGGCTGCGACCATCCCAGTGCTGCAACAAAGGTAAAGTTTACCTTTTAATTTTTAACATATTCTCATATGCCCAGTTTCCATGCATTTATTGATGTCCATGTTCCCCCTCTACACCTCTCCCAAAACCTTGGTGGGATAAAGTGGGAAAGAAACACGTCTGGATTTCTGGTTATAGAATATTTCTTCTACTGTTTTCTCTCAAGAATTCTAACACCACTATCTATGAGAGATGACTGAGTTATTAGAACCATGAGCAACTACTCCAGTTTACGAAGTAAAGACAGTTGAATGAACTGTAATTAACTATCAGAAGGTTTACAAGTCTCTACTGACCTAGAATAACCTCAGGAGCTCTATAATGTCTTGTAGACACTAATGTGCTGTGATGTTCATCATCAAAAGTTGCACTTCCAAAATCAACGACTTTGATGTCTGTGTTTTTTAGAGTCCGTTCATCTCGCTTCTGCAAGAAAATCCAAGTGCTATTGGTTAGTAGCATGCTTAGCCAAAAGGTATTCATCACTTTATCTTCAAAATACCAGTTAATATAAAACACTAAAGATTAAACCTGTGTAAAAAAACCTACTCCTTCTAAATACATCAGTTCCTATTCAGCTCAAGCTCCAAGAGAGAGAAGCTAGTAACAAAGTAATTTAATCTGAATAGCAAAAAAAAAAACCCCCAAAAACCCTTCCCACAGTAACAGAGCTCCCTTCCTCTTTTGTTAACCTTCAAGTTAACTGCAATTAGTTATCTGGTGCACACTCATTTATATAATTTTAGCTCTAAAAAAAAAAAAATAAATAAAATAAATAATTAAAATCAAGCCTTATGCATAACCTACAGCCAGTTAAATCCATACTGCTTTTCTGCCTCTCAGAAGTTTTTACACTTTAGGAAAAAAACTGAAAAAGCAATAAGGTCAAAAGAAACTTGCATTTCTGCCAGTGATCAAAGTGGTTTGTGCAGGTGAGTTTTTGCCCTGATGTTGCATTTCTCCCCCATCCCCCCCCCTCAAGGAAGCCACAGGTCAAGAATAGTCCTATTCAGGGCCCATGCCAACTGTTACACTGCCCAGCAATCAACATCATGTGTTGATGGCAAGCAGAAAATTCATCCTAACTCTTAAGCCAAGTACTGCAAAACTGACAGGTACTTCAGGGAGATCAGAGAGAGAACAAGAAGTAGTATTCCTCTCAAAACAAAGGGATGCTTTAAAGAGAGATTCAAATGGCTTAAGAAATATGAAACCTGGCTAAATTCAAAGCTGTTAATATATAGTGCTCCCTGTGAAAGCCAGAAATTCATTAAACAGAAAAGAACTCAACTGGTGATCAGATAAACAGTTTAGTTTGAATCAGAGCAAAGTTACCACTTAGCAGAAAATCAGCATGCTTCAAAAAGCACAAAAAACCCTATAGGAAACATAACTCATTTGTCCCTCTGAAAGAAAAGTTCAACTGAAGACAGAAGCAGCTCAATTCAAGTTGGAAGAAAAAGGTCCAACTTACCATTTTGGCATTGTACTTCACTATGTAATCGGACTCCACAAACAAGATATTTTCAGGCTTTAAATCTGTATGAGTTAGTTTATTATGGTGTAAAACTGCAATGGAAATAAAAAAAGAACAGTATTCCATAATTAATACATTAATTTCCTAAAGAAAGAAAGAAAAAAGAAGAACATATTTGAGGAGAGTATTGAGATTTACTTACAGTTTACAGATTGGCAAATCTGATAAGCCATATTTCTAATATCATTAATATGAAATGGCAGAAAGCTGTTTTCCTTTATGAAGTCATAAGTACTAAGTCCCAGTAGTTCAAAAACAATGCAAACGTGGCCATGGTGATCAAACCATTCCAGCATCTGGACACAGCGGCTTCAGAAAGGAGAAAAAAAAAGAAAAAGAAGTACTAAAACAAATGAAAACTCAATTTATTTAATAATTACCTTCTGCAAATCCTCAGTATGCTGACTATTCTAATTCTGTACTTACAAAGTGCTGCTTGGATCCATGTTGTTTAAGTGTTCCAACACCTGTATTTCTGAACGGGCTGCTTCCCGGTATCTACCAACATTTTTCACAATTTTCACTGCTACATGCATTCCTCTCCTTTAAAAGAAAGTACAAAGCATCACAGACTGAAATCAATTGATTGTGAAACACCTACAACCCTAAAGCAGTTCCATTTTTCATAAATGAAAAGTAGTAAAGATTAAGCACACTGAACTCAACCAGAAATGTTTTTACAAAGAAATGTTAATGCCCATCTTTCTTTTGTCAAGCACTCATAGTATATGCTACATGAACTGTTTCACAGTCTTACTGTATTCTCATCTAGGGTAGAATAAACATCAGGAATCCACCTGTAAGGTGATTTAAAAAAAACTAGCCAAGTACTGCTAAAATTTGACATTTTTTTCCTGGACCTTGCATAACTTGTTCTGGCTCTTTTCCAGTGCTCCTGTGGAATCAGAATTGTTAAGTAACTTCTGAAGTTTACATTGAGTATTCTGCACTAGTGAAAGCTGACCTGCACTCAGTGTAACAGTTAAACTGTAAGGCTATTTCTTAACTGGAACAGATACACATAGTTCATTCTATCCCATTCACTCTTAGACAATTTTTAATTGTGTCTGTAGAGGTATTTATATTCTAATGACTCAAGGAAACTATCTGCCCTCACAATACAATCTCAAGCTCCTGAACAGACTTAGCTTGTGAAATGACAGAACAAACCGTAGGCAAAGAAAAGAATACTACAACCACATCACACAACTGCAGATATGAGACATATGGTTACAATAATCTGAATTTTATTAACTGTTTAAAACTTCTAGCACATATAGTGGTAGTGGAAATACAACGATTTTCTTCTCCTCTACCAAACGATGGCATCACACAGCAGTAATCATTCCATCCAAGAACAACTGGATACTGGAGTACTGTGCATTCAGAAAAACTTCAAAGGAAAATTCTAATTATGGAGACTGAGGAAAAATGTGCACTCAACCAATTCCAACCAACTGCTTTCACTGAGAACCAAAATAACTTTCTTAGCATCTCACTGCATCATCTCCTAAAAATCAGCCTCCCAAATCCATTCTGTACTCTTTAAATATCCTCACATTCTCTAGTTATGGCAACAGCACTTAAGTTCTTGATTTTGAAAGAAACTCCCTCCAGGTAAATGTTTCCCAAAACACATGCAGTTAAAGATGTTTATTGTTAAAGACAAGGTCTCAAAAGCTTATTAGAAAACCAAAGTATTTCCACATATATACATACAGCATCTTTATATAAAAGACAATGCCATTCAAGGGCCTTTCACAAACCAATGGAATAAACAAATTTGTGGTATTGAAAGAGATGACTGAAGAACCTGAGAAGCAATCAAGGACAGATGTGGTGTCACTAGAAACCCCTTAAAGTTTAAATCAGAAGTAAGCTTACAAGGCAGCTGTAAAAACCAGTTATTTTTCTTAAGTATACTGCAACAATTTATCTTAACTGTGACTTTACTGAAGAAAATGCCCAAGCCTTAATTTCTGAGCTAAGTAGCATCATGAGATCCAGTAATAAAGATAACCAACACTTACATATCATGATCTATGCACTCCACGACTTTTCCAAAAGCTCCTTCTCCTAAAGTCGCAACAATTTCATCTAAAAAGAACAAACACAAGTTAGCATTATAAAACTACTTAAGCAAGAATGAACATTATTATTGTAGATTTAAAAATGTGCCATTACAAAAGCAGTTACTTTAAATCTCAGCATCCTAATGCATTATTTTATTGGACAGGTATCATGAAAACAGTTAGCCAAAAAACTATCTCTCGTTCTAATCTCCAGACTCAAGTTCATTTACTAACTGGAACTTTTTGAACACAGTATTTAAATTCTACAGAAAAGAAGATATGCAAAATAACAAAAAAGCACAAAAAAAAAACAGAACAAAAAGAGCAATGAAGATTTCTTTAGCCCCCCTCCTCTGACATACTATTCTAAACAGATTTTTTGCTGAAAAGTGTTAAAAAGTGTTGAAAAATGTTCTATACATCTTGCTCTTAGAACGTCTCCACTTTCACAGATCAGGTGACCCTCCTCATCATCCTCTACACTCCTGGATCTTTTCCTTCGGTGACTCTTCTGGAAACGGCACCAAGATCGTCCAGCCAATCAATATATCAGAGTGAATTCAGGGCAGAATACGCAATTCATTCAGCGGGGAGATATTCAGGCATTCAGTTACACACCAGGCCACGAACAGTTGGCAGGAGCAATTTCAAATTCAGTCCCCAGAAATTCACAGGGCACAGTTTATGTTACAGAAGAAAAACATGGCAAGGAACAGATTTTCAGATAAATACTTAAAAGTGATAAAGCAACAGAAAAACACAACACAATTTTGTCTCTCAAACATTGGCTTAACTGGAGACAGATTAAGAATGCAACATCACTATTTCTAACACTTTGCTAGCAAACAGCAAAAAACAGTATTTATTTACATAACTAAGCTTACAGTCAGGTGAAATGTTTCTATTTTAAAAACACAATTTATGTTATCTAAACATTAAAAAAAAAATCAAATAATTTTACTTCCCTCATGTTCAGAGAGAGAAGAAAAATTAATCTGAAGTCCTTAATTTGCATTGTATAATCTAACACACACTCGCTGTTTTCTACTGCAGAAATGTGACATAAACCACCTAGGGCTGAAGATGTCAGTGGGCATCATGCCGATACTGAGAAGTTCAGAGAGCATGCCTTCAAAGAAGGCAAGCAGCAAACTTATCCCATCTTCAGTAAGACATTAGCTGCCACTAGCCAGGCACGTGGCTTTTCAGTTTTCTGGAATCAGGTGTAGAACTGTAGAGCTCGTTCTTTACCAATTTACCAGACATGCAAGTCTCATAGTTCCAATTAAGCTTACATTAAAAAGGAATGCCACTTCAATTACTTTTAATAGGATGCATTGCAATCCACAATCTACCTGAGAAAACATCACTCACTGGGCTATAAAACTAAAAAGTGACAACTGTACTTTGAAATAGGATAGCTGCTCATTTTCAGTTTTGAGATAAACATTTTTCAGTTTAATCCCAGTGATCTTAACTACTGGACACCTACATTCCCATTGTATAACTAGTAGTGGTGCCAACCCCAACCCCCACCCAACAATGGTCCAAAAGTCTCAAGAAAGAACATGTTCATATGCTCACAAAGGGACTCAACTACAAAAGCTTTTTTAAATAATACAGTATTTCTTTAAGTACTGTGTCCAGGAATTGAAGTTCTAGCACTCACTTAAGACGTCTATTACCACTAATTCATTAATAATAAAGTTAAAAATTACTCATACCGAATGCGATTGGTGACTGGAGCAATGATGTCTCTTATGCTTCCTTCTATGACTACTTTTCCTGCTCCGACCAGAGGATTTGCTATAGTGATGATGGTGACTCTTTTCATAGTCTCTGTGATAATGCCTGTGGTCATACACTTCACAGAAGTCATTTCTGTACTCCTCAACATATCTCCGGTCATGATGGTCTCTTTCATCTATGGCTCTATCGTCCAAATAATTACTGAAAATATATTTTAAGTGAATGTTCTCCACTTCAAAAACTTGAGGTTCCAACAAGATAAGTGACCCAAGTTGAGTTACATAGTATGTCTTTACACCAAGAACGTTTAATTGAATCCCTCCCAAACATAAATAGTGGAGCTTTTGATGTTGCTTTATTAGGAATCTAACAACGCTGTCAGTCTCAAATACACAGCAGCCATCCATATGAACAATATGTAATCTGTCCACAGTTTGCACAGTAATTCAGAATTAAAAAGGAGAAACGCTTCTTAAAATAGACTGATCAACTCAATTACAACCTCCGAAGCCATAGGATAAACCACTCAAGATACAGCAATAAATCTCCTTCTATGCTTTCAAACTTCACAGTGTTAAAAAAGAAAAATAAACCCTGGAGGCTGAGAAAAATAGCACGGCTCTTACTGCTCTGCATTAAACACTGAAACCCTCAGAGCTATCTGGATCCAGGATCTTCTGCACAGAAAAAAACTTTTAAGAAAGCTGTTGAGGCAAACAGCCCCCATATTGCTGTACATCTACCCCTTCCAGCATTTTATAACCACAAGTATGAGCTCTTAAAAGAATTCCATGGGATCTTCAAGATAAAAGCAGAAAAACACATCTTTCCAGTGAAGGCAGTACGGGAAAAAAAGCACACCACCTCAACATTAATAAGAGAAACTCATACTTACCACTGTAATGAAACATTAAACAAACCTTCTCTTCCTTTTGTTCATATTAGGTAAACGAAAAGGCATACTTTAAACTTGAAATTTAATACCAATATTTAACTGACAACAGCAAAACAAACTAGTAACATTTACTTGCTTCTTCCAAAGACTTTCTACTTAATGGTTCCGGTACTGTGTTAACACCACCAACTACTGCTTCAGCTTGTCTTAAGTGAGCCAAACCTTAAGGAATTGCCAACCTTGGACACTCAAAAACTCTTATCCTGAAAACATCATAGACAAAGTAAGAAATATCAGGACTACTTAATTTAGAGGCTCATACCTTTCTGATGTGTGATTTGGTTTATAGTGTTTGCTTTCTTGTCCACTGCTGTGGGACCTTTTTCTGCGCTTATGGCTGCTGCTGTGCTTCCTTTGATCCCAGCTCTTTCTGTCGTCCCATTCAGGACAATGAGATCGTTTTGAATGCCTCATGGCCTACTAAAATAAAATAAAATAAATAAAATAAAAAAAGAACAGAACCACATAAAGACAAAAGCATTACACTGCTATTTGTAGAGGCAAGTCAACTACCGTAGTTTGATCAAATACAACAGAACTAGAAAGAACGTTTCCTCAGCTTCCCTCATCTATTTTGGTTTGGCAAGTAGAGACAGCCACAGACATCCTAACACCTGAACACTATTATGGAGCACAAATCAGGATTAAATAGGCCAACTCATCTTCAGTTAATAGCTTCAAACATGCCATTAAAACCTGTGTGAAATGAAGTCTCAAGTGACTAAATAGAACTACTTCCTTAAAGAGCCTTCTGATGGAGAGACCTTAATCTTCAGAATGTCCTCCAACAAAATCTGCATTTAGTTTTTTCCCCACTACATTGTATATGTTACCATATAAAAGAATGCACCATCAGTCTAAAAACCTCTCTTAAAAGTCTGTTTACAGATCACTGTTAAACAGACACTTCTTAAAGTTTTAGCAACAACCACAGTGATTTCTGATGTATTGTGGCCAAGCCACGATTTTTGAAACCTAATAATATGTTGGTGTTTTCGAACCAGCTGATTGATAAAAAAACCCCACCAGCTTCTGGTGCTGGATGGTAAATGCAGGAATTCGGTGTTCAAACAGGTACACGCATAACTAATAAAAAAGAAAAGTAAAGTAGAGCTGCCTAATTAAGAGTGTACCAAACCCAATCATTTGCTTACCCTCCTTTCACAGGAGATTTTACAAACAAAAATAAGCTTACATATCTATTTCAGCGTATTCTGAAGAATGAACTAACACAGGACAAGAAAAACTTTCCACAGCAAGCCACGAGAGCAAGAAAATTAGTTTAGAAACAAAGATTGCAGCAGAAATTGCAAATTCTGTCCCTAAAGGAGCCAAGTAAAGGCAAACGAGGAGGAAATCGCTAGAATTGGTCTGCACAAGGCCCGAAGATGCCGCAATCCATGTTACAGCACGAGCCACCTTAAGATGTCGTGATTGCTATGCACTCCCTCTAAATTTATGCACCGAGGCTCTTATGTAATACTGACAGCTGACGTGAACATATGCATTCCTATACTATATGGCCCTACTCCATATCGGGAAGCCGTTTTCACTCCCACTATTTGCCATAAGGTTTCTCAAATAGGAGCCGTGAACCTTTTGTAAAAGATCCACACGTAAAGCGTCTCAGGAAGACCACAAAATTCCTCCCATAAGCTGCCTGCACAACAGTTTCTAAATGTCTCCTCTCAAAACCTTGGCAGGCTGTACGGATCGCAGGAGGTCAAAGGCTTAGTCCTTTGAAGTGACCAAAGTCCGCCAGGCCAGGCCGATCGGAGCGCCTAGGATACAAACACGTATGCGCAGGTCCTACAGAAGACAACCACTACCGAACCCAAAGCCACGAATTCCACTTCCACACTAGCCTTTTCCCGGCGAGGCCTCGGGGGGGGGCGGGTGGGGAGCCGGATGGTACAGCAGAAGACGGAGTAAAGGCTCGTTTCCCAATGCCATCTGGGCAGGCGCCAGACACCTCCGTGCAGGCCGGGCCGGGTTTAACAGCCGAGCTGGCCACCACCCCGCAACTACCTCCCGCACACGAGGCCTCAGCTCTGCCCGCCACAGCCGCCCCTATCCCCCACCCCCCTGCAGATGCTCCGCCAAAGGAAACCCTGACGGGGTCGGGGTCCTGTACTGAGGATTCCTCCTCCTGCCCGACCTCCTCAGTCAACTCCTCACGCAGGGCAGTGACGCTCACTCTGCTCCCCGGGCCGCGGAGGCGACAGAAGCAGCTCCTCCTAACTAACCCTCTGCGCCCCCTCCGCTTTCCCTCTGCTGTGGTCCCCTTGAAAGATAAAAAAAAGAAAAGAAAAAAGAAAAAAACCAAGATGAAAATAGCCGGGGGAAGGAGACTGCCTCCACCACTTACAGCTGAAAGAAAAGACGAGCGAGCTCCACGTCCTCCCTGCGCACCTAAAATGGCTGCCGCAACCGAGCGCGCGGACACTGCTTCCTCCTCCTCTCTCCCTCTCGCGGCTTCTGTGCGCCGTGACGTCAGACGCACAGCACAATGGGCGGGATGGGGAAAAGGCCGCCCCCTAGCGGCGGTTGGGAGGGGATGAGCACTGTAGGGAAGATAGCGTCTCAGGTGCGTGCCAGCAGTACTCGGAGAGGAGCGGGGCTTCGCCCGTCCCGTCTAACCCAGACCACAGACCTCGGCCTGTTGCGGGTGAACTGTTAAGGAGCTTGAGGCCTTATGGGCTGTGGACTGCAGTTAATCCAGGCGCTTAAGCAGCAAGCCCCGAGTTCAGAGGCTACCACCGAGCCTCGCGGCCACCCTCTTTTGATGCCTGTATCGGCCCCTAGAGTTGCCTCATCTAACGGGTGGAGCATTGCCGGTTAACTCCTCCTAATGAACTCACCAAACATTATGTTGAAGCGCTCGAGTGTCCAGGTTGATTCCACTGTTAGGCTTGGCTTCATGCTCACAATGTCTTAAGAGTAGCTTCCCATGAGATTCGTTCCTGTAAGATGCCTAGCAGGCTGTCCAGTAAAAACCTAAGAAATTTGATTATCTGCCCAAACCATCCACTTCAAGCTGCTTCCTCCTCCGTGAGTAGTGACTGCTGAAGAGAGAGTATGTGTGCTGCTGAGTGCAAGCAAGTTTGTGTTTCCTAGTCTTGGGACAGATCCAGGAGAGGCTACAGTGGTGGTCTCTGTGGAGTCAGGGATCGAAGAAGGCAGGGTGCTGGGCCCTAAGGAAGGCAGAGTGCTGGGCCCCGAGCAAGGCAGGGGGTTGGGCATGGCTGCCCCTGCCTTACACTGCTGGTGCGATTCATAGAATCATAGAATCATAGAATGGCTGAGGTTGGAAGGGACCTTAAAGACCATCTAGTTCCAACCCCCCTGCCACGGGCAGGGACACCACAGGTCATCCAGGGCCACATCCAGCCTGGCCTTAAACACTGCCAAGGATGGGGCCTCCACAACCTCCCTGGGCAACCTGTTCCAGTGCCTCACCACCCTTTGGGTAAAGAACCCCCTTCTAATCTCCAGCCTAAATTTCCCCTCCTTCAGCTTGTAGCCATTCCCCCGTGTCCTGTTGCAATCAGACCAGGAGAAAAGTCTCTCTCCTTCTGCCTTACAATCCCCTTTCAGGTACTGAAAGGCTGCTATAAGGTCCCCTCTAAGCCTTCTCTTCTCCAGGCTGAACAACCCCAATTCCTTCAGTCTGTCCTCATAGAGGAGGTGCTCCAGTCCTTCGATCATCTTTGTGGCCCTCCTCTGGACCCGCTCCAAGAGGTCCACATCTTTTTTATGCTGAGGAGCCCAGAAATGTACACAGTTCTCCAGGTGGGAGTACTGATTCTTGATTCATACCCTTAGAAACGTGCTAGGGTGAATCAAGTTTGGTAATGTGTGTCCAGCAGAGACAAATACTTGCTTGCCCCAACAAAAGCAAACTGCTGGTGTCACAGGTCTGAATTAATGCACTACAGTACAGTGGGAAAATATTATTACCAACCTCTCTAGCAGTGATTTAGAGAATTGAATAATCCCAAGGAGATTGTTTTAAAGTAAAGCAAAGCAAACCCCAAATGAGGAGAAAGTGGAACTGAAACACAAGCTTCACATTTATTAACTCCCAATGTTTTATTTGGGGAAAATTACAGATCTCCAAAGGTTAGTGAGTAAACTGAAAAATTCACCAACTCAGCCATTCCTCCAAGCATAATTTTAGCAGGCTTTACTTCTAATACAGCAAGATTTTGCAACTAAAGCAAAAAAAACACAATATAAGGTACAGTGTACTTTTTATTGAATGAGTGTTACTATCTTTTTAATGTCAATCCCCCAAAGTATTAGCAAACAGTACAAAAACTAAGACATCCATTTGGTTTCATGGTTTTGAAATTTGCATTACATGGTTTGCTGATGAGCTTAAGATAAGCATTTAAATGTGATTCACACTAGAGAAAAAAACCTGTTTCTCATCTTTTTTAAGAGAAACTAAGTTATGGAGCACTGACAGCTGGTTGATTCTATTTGTTGTGGTTTAAAAAAGCCTTTTAACCTCAGAGCCTTTGTCATACACTAAATCTGTTAATGCCAAGCATGGCTTTGGTGCAAGTGGTTTCCTATTTCTCATGATTGGTTGTTATTTATAAAACTAGCAATAACATCTGCAAAGTGTTCAGAGTTTTTCCCAACACTGATACAGCCCCTGCCTGAGGAATTATCTCAGACCACAAGCAGCAGAAAAAAAGATATAAAGATAAAATTATATATTCAGAGAGCAAGCATGCACACACCACCATGCACACAGAAGTGTTGTGAACACACAGAAAATAACCACTGACCTGACACTAGCCAACTGTACCAGATAATTAGTTTCTCACTGATTTCTTTGCAGGAGGAATGTCTGGGAAGGCCATCTGGATTTGAAGGTAAGTTCTTACTGAAAGGCTAATGGTAAACTAGTGGTTTGTATCCCTGGCAGGGCAGAGAAGATGATGAGATGTGACAGGATCTGCCTTCTTTGCCTCACTGCCTCTTCTAGGGTTTTGCTAGGTCTTACCTTTGCTATGATGACAGATCCTCCAACAGGGTATAGCACTTTAGGGACAATTTGGGGAAGTTCCCTTTTATTGGGGGGAGAGGGGGAAGCTAATGCTGAAAAGACTATAAGAACTGACTACCTTGAGGCAGGTTCTAGGGTATTTCAGTTCTCTCCTATCAGGAAGAAGGATCTTCAGCCTGGAACAGAAGGCATGGAAATAAATATTCTCATTATTAGAATTGAATGCATGGGAGCTAGTAAGAATTTATCATTTTCAGTCACAGGTTTTCAGCTGACACTTGAAAGAGGAATAAATCTATCAGAAGTTAAGAATTTTTAGCTTTCTGGTTTGAACCTTCCAGAAAAAGAAAAATGGTATGTAATGGTTGTACCACTTTTACATCAAATATACAGTAAGTGACCTAAAGAAATTTTGCTCTGAAGCAAAAGCCTTACAACAGATTTTACAGAGAGTAGACTCTATAAGCAGATTGCAAACTGCTCTTCCTGCAAAGTGCTTTCAAAAATACCTCTACAGACATTCAAAAGAAAAGCAGCATTGAAAGTAGTTGATTTTTCTTTCTGTTCAGGAGGTGGCAGTGGAGAGCCAGCAGTAGAGAGCTGCCAGCTGGAATTTGGGAGGAGGATGAAGCCAGGAGAGATTCACTGGTTTATTTATGTAGTGCAAACAAAGCAACAGCCCCTCTGGAAATGGCCATTTTTAAGACAGGAATAATCTAACAGTGAAAAATCAAATTACAGAAATGTTGTCTTTACAAAACTGAGAAGGAAACTCATTTGAGTTAGTTGTAGCTACTTCTGCTGCCAACCCTTACCATATTTACTGTTTTTTATAGGAGATATTTCCTTGTTTGACTTCACAACAGCAAATGTATTCACCACTTGAGGAGAGAAAACATCCATGTTTGAGATTTTTGTGTACAGCAGAATATGTTGCAACTGTAATATTGTAATTGGGTAATAACCCTGGTGGGACACATCTGTGCAAGTACAAACAGCTACATCCAAAACATTTACTTCTAAACACAATTTTGTGTGGCCCTTCTTTCAGACACTTTCCAACAGCAGGTGATCCATCCTCACAACAGCTAGTTGTAGATGTCTTTTAGTTTTCTTACTGGTTGGATACAACATTTAAAGCAGGAGTTGTCTGCCTTGCCCAGAGACTTGATGGCAGAGCCAAAAATTCCTGGCTTTTAGTCCTGTCCAGTGCTGTGCTTGCTTTCTCTGAATTAAAGATGTATTGGGTTTGTTTTTCCTCCCTCTGGTTAGCATCAGAGGGTGGTTGAATAGTGGTTGTGCCTTGCCTTTTGTTGTTTATGGATTTCTGCAGCTCCATGGTTTGGTTTTTATTCTGATGGAGAGAATTTCCTAGATCCCCTCAGCTGGGTGGTACCAGCTTTGTGTGTGAGCTCAGGGCCAGAGTAATGCCAATACTGTCTGTTTATAAGGGACTGAACTGAAAGGGGGTAGAAAACCATCAAACTAATTTCCCAACTATACCAGGAAAAATATATTCTTCATGTCACAAATCTCTTTAACTGATTAAGGGAGCCAGTGTCCTAGATTGCTGTGGCATATATAAATTCAAAGAGGTAACAGGAACATGGATGGGTAAATGGCAGACTGGAATTACCTGCACTGCCCTCAGCATCTTCATGCATTATGCTAAGATATTAAGGGCAATCAAAACACCAGGCCTTAAACAGCTGGCAGGTTGCCACCCAGTCAAGATGTTTTCTCTCCAGTGTTTAAACTGGTGTTTAGTCCAGTAATCCATGGTGTGATTGTCTAGCTGGGATCACTTTGGGCTGAGCTGACCTGATCCATTCATTACAAGGCTCACAAGAACAGTTGAAACTTCCTTTTCTTACCCTGTTTGGGGCATAACTGAAACTCCTGAGGACTGAAATGTTTTAGCCTAATGAAAATTTTGGTGCTTGACACTGGGAAGCCTGAGTAAACCATAGTTTACAGGAAAATTAGCCAGATGACTTAGCAGTCCCTTTGGGCAGGAGCTCTGACACCGTAAGAACCACTGTGCTGAGAAGAAGGGTGACCTATCACACTCTCAAGCTCTGGAATCAGTGACATTACTTACACAGGGCAGAAATCCTCCCTGGGTCATCACAGGCAGAACCAGGCTGTGCTGAACAGAATTAACACACTCACAGAAGCAATGTGCTGCAGAGGCCCAAGGTCACATCAAGGAAACTCCACCACTTACACCTACACCCAAGTTTCACCTCTGAGCCTCCTTCTTCTAGATTTAAAAACCCTTTAAGCTACTTGAAGCAAGAATGTCTCTTCCTGTACATTACTGAAATGGCTGCCTCTTGAAACCATTTCCTCTTGTCCCATCACTAGTTACCTGGGAGAAGAGACCAACCCCCATGTCACTCTACCCTCCTTTCAGGGAGCTGCAGAGAGTGAGAAGGTCTCCCCTGAGCCTCCTCTTCTCCAGACTAAACACTTCCAGCTCCCTCAGCTGCTCCTCACAAGACTTGTGCTCCAGGCCCTTCACCAGCTTTGTTGCCCTTCTTTAGATGGGCTCCAGCAACTCCTAAGTCTACCCTGCAGTCAGGGGAATGTGTGAGGATGAAGAGAGAAGCAGTAAAGTGGAAACAAGAGAAAGAGCAGAAACCACAGGTACTTGTGTACCTACACACATAGGAATTGCTGTGCAGAGGCAAGAACATCTTTGTCTTTTTGGAGTTTCAAAGCAACCAGAGTTTCTTTACAGCCTGTTCAGTAGATTTGTCAAAACCTCTACTGCAAATAAAGCTGAAAGACAAACTCCACACAGCTGAGCCTTCTTTTTTATTATTATTATAATTATTATTTGACACTCACATTACAAAATTTAGAAACCATAGACAGTTCAGGCAAACTGTTAAAACACAGTATAAATTAGGGGGGGGCTTAATATATAAATTCTATACATAGGTAAGTTAGCTGGAACATGACTGACAAAAGGATTTCAGAACAATCTTATTACCACAACAGTATAAAAAGGCATGGGAATAGGATGGGCACTAGAATCATGAATGCAGGTTAAGACACTTTCCACAACAGCTATAAAGCCTAACAATGACCATGCTACTCTTGCAGTGGTTATGTGGGGGACAGGATGCATATTACCATTAACATTTTGCAAGGTCTATGTACAGTCACAAAATCATAACAGCCACTTTCAAGTAACCTTACTGTTTCCTGCCTGTGCAATTAATAAAGTGTTGATAGTTTGTTCTGAGGACTTCTAACAAAGCTGCATGGTTTGAGTGTTATGGATGGGAAAGGGATTTCAACTGGACTTGAAAATGGCTAATCAGAACATGAAATTGCTTAATTTATAGAAAAAGAGGAAAAGCACAGCTCCTCATTCCTGTAACTCACATGATCAGCATATACCAGTCTTCTAATCCACAGTTATTTCCTAGCTTGATTCTCTTTAAAAACTAAAATGCTAATTTAGCTGCCATTTTTCTAAGCACAGTTATACAAAAGAGTTATGCCAGAAGACATGTAAACCCAAAATCTGGATAGTTTTATGGGGTGATTTTTGGAAAGGACATGTCTCCCAGGTGACCTTGATGTGTCCTTCACCCTTTGAATTTCTCAGCCTGAAAATGAGGAGAGTTCTGCTTACCCATTCTTACTCTGTGCTTTTAGGTCTGGGATGAAATGTTTTAGAACAGCATGTTCTTGGAGTTCAGGTTTAAGACAGCTAGTACTGCCATAGTCACTAAAAGGGAAAAAACTCTTAAAATCTGGTTTCTCACCTTTATAAGCTGATGAACACTTGCTAAGAGTTCTGAAACCCAGAGGGTAATTTCTTTTCCATCTGTGTTGTGTACTAGTAATGGTCTTTTTACAGTCAGACTCCTAAGGGAAGTACTTGTAAGAATCCTATCTTGAAACACTTCATGGCTCTGTGTGTGTGCATCTTTCACTGAGTTTTAATGATTAGGAGGAATCTATTGGAATAATTCCTTCTAGTTCAAGGTGAGGACAGACTAAATGATAACTCATCTAGGGCTGTTATTGAAATTCATAGGATGTCAACTGTCCAGACTACAGCCCTCTTTTTCTTTACTCTCTGTAATCATGGGCCAAACATCAAGAAACCCTCAAATGTTTAGTTGTTTCAAAGAGTGGAATTTTAGAAGCATAATGACATAATGAAGGCAGTGGTGCAACACTGACCAGTGACAGTTCACTGAGGAAACCCCATTCTTCTGAAAGATAGCTGGACTATAGAATTTTCTGGTCAGAAGTCCATTAAATGGGCTTTGCACATTTTAGAAGGAGATTTTCTGCACAGGTGTTTACTTGTAGGACTCAAGAGGTCTGAACTCTCAATCTTCTGCATTCAGGAAGGCCTGGGTATGCTGCTGTACTGCAGAATTAGTCTGGCCTGGCAGTTTGAGGGCCACAGGGGTGTCATGTAGAGTGTATGAAATATCACCCATAAAAGCTATTAGCTTCTTAAGTTACATCTTGCATAATGTAAAAATGTAGGGTGCAATATCTTGTGTGAGCATTAGCTTAATCTATTCAGTATTTTTTGCATATCTGAAAACATGCAAAAGGAACTGTAGAAGAAATACAAAAAAATATTAGCCTCTAGATCTGTTCTATCAAAGAGGTAACTGGTTTGCTGTCTCCTCTGCCCAGCTCAGAGCTCAGCTGCTCCACAAAGCACCTAACAGTGGAAAGGGACACTCTCTAAGGTAATGTGCTTCCTTCCAACACACCCACCATTGAAACAAAAGTACTAGCACAGCTTTCTGCATCAATATTCCACTGTACTCTCTCTTGCCTCAGCTTGCCCAGCTGCCATTGATATTAACAGGCAAATATGCCCAGTTAGCTTGTTCCACTCTGCTGCCATGCTGTGAAATATGAAAGTTAACAACCATCAAGGTATTTTCCAAATTTTTTAAAGCATTCTGCCATGTCACTTAGATCTGAATGTCAGCTTTGTACAGGATCAGCTAATCTCCTCTGCATCCCCCTGTCAGTGTATGTGCTGCCCTAAGGACACCAGATACGTGTGCCCTGTTCCCCAGCCACAGCTCAATAATGCCCTGCACTGACTACTGAGGTAATTTCACTCAAAAGGTAGTTAAAAAGGACAAAAGAAAAGAAAGTCTTTGGCCCACAGTTGAGCCTCTGAGAAATGACAAAGGGACTTTTCCATTTTTCCTTGTCACTCCCTCATCCCATTCTGTAATTAGAGCAATGGAAATAATCAGTTCACAATAAAAGGGGCTTTAATTTCCAGTGAAAGAGACACCTGAGACAGTAAGGCTAATTTCTACCAGTCTAGTTTCTTAAAGACAAAGTAAAATTCTACTCTCAGACATTAATTAAATCATTGGTTCTGACTTAGTCCTTGAAGTTGCTGCTGAAACTTCAACAATGTCAAAGAAAACTCTTGCTAAGGATGGAATTTCACCCTGTTAAGTGCAACCTGCCCATCTGAGAGTTGCACCTGTCCCAAAAGAAAAGCCAGGGACTATATCAGTTGTCAATGCAATTTAATCCCCATGAATAACTTAAAACTATCCTATAGTAAATAATTGCAGGACTGCTCCAAAGCCCACCAAAGTCAATTGGAGTTTTTTTTCTGGCATATCTATGTGCTTGGGATCAGTCTCATTCCACAGAACATAGTCATTGTAAGGCCAGATACTGTTAACTGTATAATATTTTTACACTGATATGCACAACAATACTTTGCAACTATCTCCTTTCTGATAACTCCAATTACATATTCAATAATCTGAGCTCTGTTTGAAACTGGATTTACAGGCAGGTGCAAACCAGTGCTCATGTGCTTTAATAAAAGGTGCATAAACTACTGCAATAAAACATGACAACATAACCAAGGTATCAGTAAAGGACTGGCAATCTTGATTTTAAGTGAGTGATGATCTTATCACCACTGACCACACCATAAAGTGTTTTCAAGCTGAGAAAAATATCCCTAAGCTTAAATTGCTTCTCATTTGAAGTGCTTTAGCAGCTGTGTCCATGCTCTGTTGAAGTGCCATCTCAACAGTGGCCAGGATCACAGTTTGCTTCCAGAGCTGCCCATCCCCTATCCATATGGGGAGCTTCCACCCAGCTGTGTAACAGGATTGTGTGAACTGTCTAACAGAGGGAATAAATATCTGAAACTGTGTACTCTGGTGCACAGAGCTCTTGTGTGCTAGACCCATTTCAAGAGGGGTTTTGCCCTCAAAATTCAGTCATGGCCAGCAGACCTACATCCATCCAACTTTAGTTTGGTAAGGTGATTGATGCTGATGTGAAATTGAGGGCAAGATGGTATAATAAAGTGTCTTTTGAAAGGCATTGAGCAAGTTCATCTACTGACTTCAACACAAGCTGAAGGCACACAATTCCCTCATTGTTTTTCACTGGGCTTTTTATCTAGCCCTGTGTTGCAGAATGGCACACTCAAGAAATGAAACAAACCAGGATTTTTGCTACCAGTCTCATTACACTAGAGGAGGTGCAGAAGTGGTATCATGTGTTTGGGCCTTTTAAAATATTGCTGTAGACACAGAAGCTAAGTTAATACTTCTGAAAGCCCCTGTATCATACTCACATCTTACTGGCTTAAGAGTTTTGATATTAACACTACAGACCTCCAGGTCTAGTTTTGCTCTGTTCTCTGTGCAGCATTAGTCCAAGCAGCTGTCAGGGAGGTGAATCCAATCCACTCAGAAAACTGAGCCATGACAATACTATTCATAACTTATCTAGATGTTAGTCCAGTGACTACATGCTTTATAGTGGCTTAGTGCTTGGTGCTGAAGTGATACTGCTTGCTTTTCAGCACAGGAGGAGTTCTTTACATGTTTGTAGCAAGAAAACAATTATTGGAGGTGATTTTTCTCATTTTTGTGTAATGTTAATCCATTTTTGGAAGAAATCTAGTCTCCAAATTGTCATCCTTATTTTCAGTTTTACTCATGCTTTGTAAAACCTGTTGGTGAAGCAAGGCTCTAACCACTCTCCCCTCTGGAGCTGTACACCCTAGTTAAGCCAAATATGAATTATGAGTGCAACTGAGAGCTGTAATGTAAGGCTTTACACTGTTTCTATTTCTATAATAGGATTTTAGCTATGAAATTATGTGAAGACAAGCTATGCTTCCTAAAATCTGTTTTTCTAAAAGCACTGTCTTCTCATTTGGAGTTGCTTTGTACTCTCATCTCCAAGTGGTTTTGCAAAGAGCAGCCAGCACCTCTGGAGATCAAACACTACAGATCAATATGCCACACACCTCTCTAAAGCAGTGTGTCTCAGTATTCACCAAGAGATGAGGATGTTTAGCATCTCTACAAAAAGACCTTTTACATGTGGGACTGTGTAAAAGCTTAAAGAGAATTTAGTGCTTCTGACAGTCCCACCAAGCCCTTAATACTCACCAAAATCTGATTGGACTATGCAAGTGGCTTAGTTTCCAACAGTGATAAACTTTATGAGATCCAGTTTAACTCATACTTGCAGAATTGCCTGAATTCATGGAAGGTGCCCAAGAACATAAGGTATTATGATGAGAAATTCCTTATTTAGGGTGTTACAATCTCAGCTGTACCAGCCTCTGTTTGCTCAGCAGAAAAGGAGTGAGGACTTGCATTTTAAAAAGTAGGCTTTAAGAAAGGGCCCATCCACCTACCCTGGGTTTCAGATAGAAAAACCCAACACATTTCCCCTATGAAGTCACATTGTGCCTGTTAAAAAGATGCAGACATTAAAAAAAAAGATCCTTTAGCAAACACACTTAAGTATTAGCATTGTTGCTGATATGTTTATGGTTATTGCTCTGGATTTGGTTGGAATTTAACAGGCTTTTAATGGCATCATTTTGGAAATGGTTCTGCTTGAAGGAATGGCTACCTGTGTATGTTTCTCTGTATAGCTCACAGCTCATGTACCAAAATGAACAAACAGCCTAGTAACAGTATCACCAGAACAGTGATCATTCCCTGGCTGGAATGATTGACCATCCTTACACTTACTTCTTCCACACAAAGCTTGAATAAACATATGACATTTCTATGTTCCTCCTGCTTGAATTCACGTGCTGATAGACATATATGGGAGAATTGGAGCTCTGCCTTCAGCCCCTACATATGCAGATCTAGAAGAGACTGTCCTGCAATTGCAAGAGCAGTAGATTCCAGGTGGCCATGATCCAGACCGCACAGCTTCTCACAGACCAAAAACCAATGTAAGAACTGCACTGCAGACACTATGAACCTTCAGTGCATCACACAGAGCCAGTCTCAGGCTGCTGCACTTCTGATCAGCTCAACTACCAGAGCTTCCCTTGAACAGTAGCTCATCAACACCTCACATTTCAACAACTCACTCAGGCATGAATAACTTTTGAGACCTGGCAGAGGGCAGGAACAGTTCCAGTTTTCTGGCTAAATGCACAGGCCAGCAAAGCCAGGTTTTGTGATTAGCCTAATTTTTCAAAACACTACAGCCACTTGGGATCACTGTCTTGAAATAAAACTCTTACTGATCTCAAAGAAAGGGTTACATCCTTCTGTTGCAGACAAAGACTGGAATATCTGAAAAGGCCAGCACCAAATCAGTAATAAAATGCAAAGTTCAGTATCACGTAGCATTAAGGTTTCAGTTAAGCTTTTTGAAGTCTTCTCTGAGGCAGGCAGACATTCCTTCCACACACAAACAATTAGTCTACTGTTAGGGCTTAGCTTTTAATCTAATATTCATACAGTTCATTATAATTTAATATATATTACAGTAGCACCTTGATTACTGTATAACTTGAAACACAAGGCATAGACCCTACTTGATATTATCTGTAAGGAAATGGTGAACATGGTTTAGATCCTAAAAATAAAAAAGAGAAAAATGGTTATCTGCTCACAAATGACAAATTCTTTAGTGCATTCATTCTAAGCTGAAACCCTTTGTTATTTTTAAAGCATACCAAATTCAGAGCAATAACCCACTCCCCTTCCTATCCTCATAGCATCATGTTGCAACATAAAGAGTATTGTATTAATTGGGGCCTGACAAGACTTTTTTTCCAAATGGTAATGAAGTGTGGGTTTTTTCTTTAAGTATGATTAATCTAAAAGACACAACTCAGCATCAAGTGAATTAGGGAATACACCAAATACATTAAATAGAGGGAAGCTGAGTCCAGAGTCATTCGCTTCTTCAGCTCAACTTTAGACAGGGTGCAGAGGG
Organism: Galbula dea; assembly: GCA_013399015.1. Taxonomy (NCBI): domain Eukaryota; kingdom Metazoa; phylum Chordata; class Aves; order Piciformes; family Galbulidae; genus Galbula; species Galbula dea. The sequence goes on from VWZX01007460.1 coordinate 4,866,389, forward strand.
TGTCTTTGAGCAATACTGGCTACACTCTGTGCCCTCCTCAGATCTGCCAAGATTCACAGTAAGAAAAGCAACAACAGGGGTGGGAAGGATAACTAAGCAACAGTCATACTTCAGAGACTGTTCTCTGTAAAAACCCAGGGGCTTTGACCAGTGGCCCATGCTGATGTGTCTGGATGTGACATACATGTGGAGCTATGAGTGAGCGATGGCAGGTTTACAGCCGCCGGAAGCTTATACCTGGAGCAGTCAGTGCTTTGTTCAACAAGGCTAGGGGACTGCTAATGGAAGATTAAGTTCTTCTCTCTTCATTCAGCAATTAACCAGATTGCTGCTGTGTCTGTGTTTCATTTGATTTTACAGTCTTCAGAGGGTTTAAAGAGCTGCTGTCTGAAGCACCTGCTTCTGAAAGAGTCATGTGAGGTTTGTTTTCTTTCCTTTTCTTTTCTACATTTCCATTCTCTTTTGCAGTCCCATGGTTCTCCATGCTCCTGATCTTCTTATGTTTTCCTTCAGAGGCAAAAGTTACAGTGATCCTGATGCAGTTTGGGCACAGCCACAAATAGTCTGTTTGTCCTTCCTCTCTCCGTCTCGTGGTTAGAAAATCATCATTGTGCACACAGTTCTGTTGATTTCAGTGGATGAAGCCAGTTCATCCACCACGTTAGGCAGTCAAAAGAGAACCCAACAAAAAGCTCAAACAAACAAAAAAAAATTGTCTAAATCCCAAACAGGCATCTTTGGAATCAGTAGTGCAAAATGTTTGCGGATTTCTTTTTTTCCTTGACCTACTGCAGTAACCTCTTCATCTTCAAGTCTTTCCTAAAACAGTGGACCTGTAAATTGAAAGCACAAGAACAATGAAAAACCCCAAATATAAAAGGTGTTTGTTTGCTTGGGTTTTTTTTAAATCATTCTCTTCAGATTCTCACTTACACCAAAGCATTACAGATCTCTTAAAAGAGCTGAAAACTGTAGGAAGATTGAGCTAACCTAGGGAATTTTCCAACTACTCCAGGCCCTTTTTTGCATGAGTACAGCACTGTATAAACACACAAGTGAAGGGTAGTCTTTAAATGGTGAGTAATTTGAGATTACAATTAGCTTTTATCAGTGCAGCCTCAGCTCTGTAGATTAGTCTGAAATGGAAAAGACCTCCATCAGAGGTCATATTTTAAAGGCCAGCACTTTACAAGCTTTGACTACCAGTGCAGCATTTTGGAGGTAGTGTAGAAGTGAGCTGATGGAATGAGTGGTTACCTTAAGGATTTCCACCTGTCTTTTTCTGTCTGGTTTTCTGGGCTTTCACTTTCATAGGAAGCCAGATACAAACCTGGAAAAGGTAAATATGTGTTATTCCAACAGCAACAGTAAACCCCCACACAGCCCTCTGCATTCTTGTATGTGCTGTACTGTACCACACAGCAAGAGAAACTTTAAGACTACATGGTTGACCAGGTAGCTGGTAATCAATAGGATAATGATGTTTAGCTCACTTGTCTACATTTGGAAAGCTGTTAGGTTAATTTTGATGGAGCAGTAAAGGAGCTCAGAGTTAAAATATCTTTGCATGACCTTCTTATAACAATCTCAAGCAGTTAAATGTTCTCTGGTTTTGCATATAGGCATCTGAGCCTATTTAATCCACCACAGCACTCCTACCAAAGTGTTCTATGAACATTAAAAAGAGGTAATGAGATCTGACAGCTAAATAAATATTTTTTTTTTAAATTAAAGACATTCTCATCACTTAACACAACTTTTATCTTCTTCAGCCCCTTTAAAGCTTATGAAGACATGGCATCCTATAATGGATACAGAACACCATCAGGGTAAGAATGAATTACAGAAACCAGAGCAGGATCACAGCAGAGTTAGGTTTTTTTTCCTGCAGAACTTTGCACAGTAGGATGCATGTTATGACACTAAAATGTGTCTAGGCTGTAGAGTCTCCTCTGCAAAATCTGGTGGTGAATTAATATCTCACTTCACAGATTTTTAAGTAGGCTGTGATTTGTGTTCACACACATTTCCTCCTTTGACTGTTCAGTGGTGCTTTATTCTTTAACGTTGGAACCCCCTCAGCATTCAAGTCTGTGCTCCAGTTCCACTGCATTTAAATATCCAAGTGTTGGCTTCATCATTCTGCCAGGCTGTGACAAGCACAGGACAGCTGCATTCCACATACCAGTGCTGCACCTCTCTAACAGATTCTCCCACCTTTTACAGAGAAGAGGTCTTTCTGCTCTGCCCTTCCCTTGGGTTACAGGAGAGGTTTGCTGTGGCTTCTGCCAAGGGCAGCTCATGAAAACAGTATGAATGTAGGGGAGGGCATGAGAGAAAATCTGCCAACAATTAGTGGGTTGAGGTTATCCTTTTTTGGTCCAGCAGCCTGAAAACTCTACTTGTATACTTGACTTTCACTTTCTGTCCCTTTAGAGCCTAAAACCAGAACAAATGCCTCCATCCTATCTCCTTTTGATATGTATTAATTACATTAATTATTCTACTTTGGCAATCATTCTTAGGACTTAGGCAGGATTTTTGAAGCAGTGTTTTGTGTTCTAAAGCAGTCTGTGAAATAAAAGCTGTCTGGTCTGATTAACTTGGATTAGTACAGAAAACTGCCTATAGAATGAAGGCAAAATAAACCCCAGCCTAGCTTATGGGAATAGAGCTACAGACAATTCTGTGTGTGACAATGTACCAAGAGGCAAGGGACACAAACCAACATGAAGTGACACAGTCTGACATGCTGGATACCAGGCTGAAGAGGACAGATAAGTAAAAAAAGACAAATCAGAGAAATAATTTGGGAATAGGGCTTTCATTGCTACAGTTGGAATTAATTACTGGAAAAGATTTTCTTAAAAATTCCTTCCTGTAGATAGCATATTTCTGGGCTGTAGTGGAGGAGGTCAGCTGGACTAGTATTGCCCTGGGCTGTGTTCACTGAAGAGATGAGTGCTGGTTTGTGGAAGAGATTAGTTCTGGCTCCATCAATCACAGAATGGGAGGCTAAGGGACAGCTGACATTCATAGCAGTCAACGACATGGTTGTGTGGCCTCTTTTTTGTGATTCTAAAAATAAGGCCACAATGGCAACTTCCTAGACAGTGCCTTATAGAGAAACAGTAAGTGCCTCATGGGCAAGAAAAAAGCAACCAGGCAGCAGGCTCATGAGCTAGTAGGTTGTATTTGCAACAACAGGTTGATAGACCTTGTCTGGACATGCTTCTGTGTGAGCTGGTCTAGGGAATCCTGTTGTGGCAGGGGGGTTGGACTAGATGATCTTTCGAGGTCCCTTCCAACTCCTAACATTCTGTGATTCTGGGACTGTGGATAAGCAAACTGCATGACAGCAAAACTAGGAAAGAACTGGGACTGGTCAGAAGGAAAGATCACCAAAGCATGGATAAGTTGTTAATTAGCAGTCACAAAGAGACATATGTTCAGTGATTAGAGATTGTTGTACAGAGTCTTACCATCTTCAGTAAAAATGGGTGCAGTGTGCAAGTAGTGGATGATGTTAGGGTCTTGTTCAAAGGGACATTCCACTTGCTTCCATGTTATAAATTCTCCTACTTGCTTAGCCAGCTCCAGAAATTTCTGCAAACATAAAACCATTCCTGTCAGGTACAGTAAGATTATCTGCACTAGCAACAAATTGTACTAGTGTAAAACCATCTGTTCCAGCAGGGCACTGGGGTTACTCAGGATATATGACTAGTACTACCTAGTGCCAGGGCTGGGGGGGAATATAAATCCTTCTACTTCATTTCAAATAAACCTACAGGCAGGAGATAACACTTCTGAATCCTTACATCAGCAGCATGAAATCTACCTCACGGAAGTCTGCCTGTATTCTAACTTTTCTTTAATGACCACATGTAATTTTATGTCTTACTTTGTCAAAGCTATTAAAAATGAGAAAGGGCCACAAAGGTAGATAAAATAATGTATAAAGCTTGTGTGTGCATGTAAGAGGAATGGTTTTCCTTGTTTACTGAAAAAGTCATCTTCCCCTCCAAGCCATAACTAGAATCATTTCTACTGGGGACACTCTATCTCTAGCAGCCAACTGACATCATGCAAGTCAGGATGATTTGCTTGTAATGTTGATACAAAATATCCATATTAATTCTTCTAAAAACCTTTCTGGGATTGGTTTAATCTTCATACAGTCACTTGAGATGGTCCATTATGGCATATTCAGTCTTTGTTGGTCTGCACTGAAATTGCAGACAAACAGTCTCAGGTAGTGCTGTTGGAATGGGAGAGATAAAAACAGGTTTTGGATCTTACTTCAAAGTTGACATGTCCATTTGGAAGGCGATTAGCACATCCTTCATTCAGAAAATAAATGTCTTTGATCAATAGGCTGAAGAAGGGGATCACAATCTGTGAAGAGAAATGACACAGCTATTATCTTTCCAGTTCAGTATTTTCTCTGCATGAAAGAACTACTCAATCAGAAGGGAGGAGAGAAAAAAAGAAATGTTAACTTTTTAGTGTGCTATGCACTTAAAAAGCAGTACAGTGAAAGGGAAGCAAAAGGGCCAGTAGGGTACAGACATCTTCAGCCATCAGGAGAACACACACTGAAACAAACATGAACTGAACACAATGTTCACTGAGCAGAATAACATGACTAAGAAAATGCTAATAATCCAGTTTATCATCAACAGCATCGCTGTTTGATGACAAGATCAGAGAGAAAACAATAAAAATAGCAGAACTGTTCCTTTCCCTGTTGGGTCTTTATAAGCAAAGATGTTGAATCCACAAATGGAGCAATTTAAAGCCAGCTGGGAACCAAAGAACCAGTATTGTCCCTGAAGAAGGAAAGACAGAATAAAATTTGATGGCCAAGGACTTGTCTACAAACAGATAATCATGAGCTGTTTCATTTTCAACAGCTCCATGCATGGTTAGCCCTTGAGGCATGTAATTTCCTTCCTGGTGCCGGATTAGTACAACCTGCTTCTCCAAATTAACCTGCAGACAGCAGGAATGAAAATATTTGGTCAGTTGACAGGTAACTGCCAACAGTAGCCAAAGAGATCATTGTAGCCCTCAAAATAAGACCCGGGTGTCATCCAGATGAAGTGGTATATACCTGTGATCCAAGCCTTCTCTCTAACCCATCAGAGTCACAATTTGCTATAGATAATGTGTGTTTCTAGGTAAGACTCCTGAAATTCATGAAATTACAGCAGTGAAAAGACCAACAACACAAAGGGCCAGTCTATGACAAAGTTGATCCTCAGGACTCTTGATACTCAATATTCAAATGTGAGTCTCTCCAGCATGGGCATTGTGACAGAAAAATGCCACTTGGAGGCTTCGAGCTGTAAGGTCAGCAGTCACCTCCATGAGCATCTTCCTGTGGCAGCAACACCTGCCTTTTAAGCCACTAAGTGTAAACTTAATCACCATGAACTTAAAGGAAAGCAGATAGTATGGCAGAGTGTCCAAATGTTTCCATTGTTCCTCTTTGTAAATCAACTGAACTGTAGCTTAAGTGTGCACCAAAGCTGAAGTGCCTCCATGGCATGCAAGAGCAGGCAAGGGAGCAAGCCTTTAGTTAAGTATTTAATGTTGCACTGCTATTCCATCTCAGGCTGTTCCTCAGCTGTAATGGGATAAGAAATGGACCTACAACAGGATTGGTAGCTGTTATTTTCCAGTCTACAGCCTTCATGATGCAACAGTGACTGCAAGTGAGCCACAGACATGAAAACGCTTCCTGAGGCAAGGAGTCTGCAAGCCTCTACCAACTCTTGCTGCAAAAAAGGAAGCCCATTTCTGTTTCAGCTAAAATACCACATACAGTAAACTGCTAAAGATATGCATCTCTGCTGGCATACAAAAACTCTGTAATGTCAGTGCAATAGCCATAAAAAGGCCTGGAGTGACACTCCCAAGAGCCCCTAGCATTATTCTGCTACATCCCACTGATATAATATAGGAATGGAAACAAAGCACAACCTAATCCTCTCAAATCCTGAGCCCTCCTATCAGGGAGGAGGTGAAGCAATTTCTAATCAAACTGAGATAAGTGTGTTTCAGGATTCATTTTTGTATCATCCAAACCAGATCAGTCAACCTGAGGTAAAGAATACAGTTCAGTCTATGTGGTTTGTTTACTGACAAAAATGATGATTAGTCTGTAACCAGCATGGTCTTACAAGGTGGAAAGATACAAAGAGCTGGAGCCAGACACTGATCCCCAGCTAGAAATTAGTGCCAGGTTCTGTGTACATACTTTTTGTAGGCAGATGTGAGCTTGTGCCTTGCTCCACACTGCCTGGGAGCTAGGTCACCATCATTAGTGGTACTAAACATAAATGAAATGCCTTGCTGAGAGAGAAGGTATATGAATGTGGGCTCAATGCCATGCTAATGTAGCTACAAAGCCACCAGTCAGCTCAGAGCATCTGCATCCAAAAGGCCTCAGAGACACACCCTAGGATAGCAATTCCCTACATATCTCCAGGGGATTTCTGTCTTTGGGTCACCATTTATTTCTCCAATCAAAATAACTTATGCTGGAAGTTTTGTTTTCCAAATTTCTGTAGAAAAAGCAACAAAAGTGGATACAATTATGCTCTAATATTGGCTTCAATCCAGGCACTTTCCTAGCATAAAATCTGGGTAACTGCCAGAAACTAATCTTTCACTCCCTTTTGATTCCCACCCCCCCCATGTCATCCAACCCACCCACATGCTGAAGGACAATTGCCTCCTGCAGAAAGCAGAAAGCTAATGAGATCAGACATGTTCTTCCTCCATAGTATCAGGCAGCAACAACACACAGTTCTGCACTGTACACACTCCCAGCATTTCAAAGCCAGAGACATGACATTAGCACAACACAGAGTTTCCCAGTGGAATGACTTAATTTTGGAAGTGGCATGGGTCAGCTGACTGCATAGATAAAACCAGACCTAGTTCCTAACAAGTACACTCCCCCTCTGAATTCTGCATGAAACAGCAGCCCTTCTTCAGTACCAGCTCTCTCACCCTGCTCTTTGCAAGGTTTATTTCTGCTGCTGTATTGCATCCCTCAGCTTTGAGAGCTGTCTTATGCCTTTTCTCAAGCCTGCTCCCAAACAAGCAGCTGAACCAGCTGTTTGCACACTGAGAGATGGGCTGGATCAGAGTAGTGAGAACTAAAGTCAGGGGAACTTCCATGGGTATACTGAAATCCTTTCCTATAACCTGTGCTGTTGTCTCACACAAGCACCCAGAGGATGAGGACAGAGGAGGTGATCAAACCAGGCAGTGCCCTTTGTGCCAGAAGGCCAGTGTCACCTGTGGGATCTGGGTGAGATGTGTGCACAGAGTACGAGGAGGGAGGGTGTCCCAGGTCACTGCCTCACTCTCTCTGCCTGTGAGGATATAATTTAGCCCCTGAGCTGTGCTTCTATTCAAGTGCTGTGCAATACTCAACATCCAAGACACCAGCCCTGGGAAGAGAAGAAAGTAATGTTGCTGGTGAGCCTGCCAGTTAATGTTAGCTCCCCTGGCCCTACAGGCAGTTTCCTTCCTGTGAGACATAACCCACTGCTTAGTCTGCTGGTCTGCAGTGAGGGCACTCTCTCCAGGGCACCTTCCATCTCAAGCAGATGGACTGAGGCCTGCAGCCTCCATCTGTGCTTCTGGAATGTCAAGAAGAGGGATGGAGGGGATTGAGATCTTAACCCCTTTAAGCACAATTAAGTTTGAAGATACAAATTTTCTTCAGAGTGAGCTTTGCTACAGGTTTGCCAAGAAACATATCAAAAAAGTGACTGTGCTTTTTCTGGTTTATTCAAACTCATTAAAACAGAGAACTGATAATCTTCATTATAAAAAGAAACAAAATTCTTTATTTCATACAGCAAGAATTACAGGATGTGCTGTATCTGACACCAAAATACCCAGTGTGAGTAGCTACCAAATCATATGCTTGAGGATTTTCTTGAACTAATGTTATCTACACAAGGGAAAGAGAACATGGGCTTTCACTTTTGTAAAATAGATTCCTTTCAATCTAATAATCTCTCACCTCTCAGTCTTAACTAGCTAGTGGTAGAGATATGACAGGAAATTAAGTCCAACAGTAAAGCAGCTGGGTTGAGTATACATGGTGGTGGCAGAACAACTAAACTGCAGAAGCACCTGACAGGTCCTCACTGTAGTGGGTGAGAGTTAAAAGAATTTCTCTGCCAGTAACAAACATCCAAAGCCATCATCTCCTTGCACAGAGAAGTGCTTTTCAGAACAACTCAGTGTGCCCCCACTGCAGCTGAGTCAGCCTCTGACTAGATGCTGATCTCATTTCCCTGTAAATGCTGTGAGATTCCATTAGCTTCAGCAGATTTACATCAAATTTACAGGGATGTGAGATTAGCATCTGGACTGGCTCCTCTAGTGAATGAAGTACTAAATTCCATATTATGCTTGCTCATGCAGTATCTACTTTCCCTTAGCCATGTTCTGTGCAGAGATTACCTATTTATGACTATGTGCAACTGCAACATTAAACACATTTATTAATGGGTTTGGATGTTTTTCATACAAAAGGAGAACTGAATGAAGAAATAAGAAAATTAACCAGAAACACACTGGGGCACAAAAAAAGGAAGACCCTGTACTAACATCTTGTCAGTCTGATTTTTGCAGCATCAGTGACATCTCAGAAAGCTCCATACCTGCCATGAACACTGATAAAAATCTTTCAATTCTTGCTCACTGAGATGGCAGCAACAACCAAGTGAAATGAGAATTCACGAGGACAGAAGTTCACCCCAAATTTGCTGCAATGGATTCAGACCAGACTTCTTTTCAGGACTTGTGGTAAGTCATCTTTCCCTAATGTAAATGGAGAACCACCTCATCTCTGAGTGCTGTGCCCTTTGCTCTCCATCTCAGATCACAGACTACACAATAGAGGCTTGTCTGCCCAGAGGCTTGGCTGGCACAGTGATAACAAAAGCACAGTTCCACCTGGGTCTGCCAGGCTGATGCTCCACACCAAAATAAGAGTCACTTTAAGCTGGAGTACCTGTTCCATTAGGTTTATCAATTAAAACAATGTAAATTTTCCAGGGATGTAGAGATGTGTGTCCTGCCCTCCTTAGCCTTCCAGTGTCTGAGAGCAGGTCCACAGAAACCCTGTGATCCATTTCAGATTCCTTTCAGCCACAGATTTACATTCCCAATTGCATTTAGCAGTGCACCAGCCTTGCACTAGTGACCCATGGAAGGGAGAATAATATCTGCATCAAGCTTTTGAGCCACTGACTCTCAGCAGCAATGCAGCCCATCCATGAGGAGATAAATGAGATGTGGTCACACCTACCTTCTCCCTGTTGCTGTGTGCCGTGAGGGATCTGTGAGCAGCCCCTCGCAATGCTGTTCTGTAGTTATAGAAGTTACCAGTAGGGTCCATCTGGTGCTAGACACACAAAAGAAGACACCTTGCTTAGAAAGTGACCTGGGTGGTCTGAAGACAACTCCAACCTCAGTTGTAGCAGACTCTGAAGAAAGCCTAGCCTACATCTTCAAAAATACACACACACACAAACCTCCATGAACCAAAGATACAATGAGAGATCTACAGATTATGGCTCTTTGTATCTTTGCTTTCTCTCTAGTAACAGCTTCCTGAGCTTCTATGTGAAGAATAAAGACTGAACATTTTACATATGCCAAATCCTGGTATTCTCAATACAACAAACAACCTTAGGCCTTGACGTCCAAGGTATGGCTTGGGAGCTTTCCACTCAGCATTGTTTCCATGGCCAAACAAAACTGGCATCAGTGAAAGCACTGTGGATTGCATAGAAGCTTTTTTTTAAGTTATTACTATGATTTTTTTCTTCCTCCTATTTATTTGAGTGCTCTGATTCCCTTCTATGTATCAGCAGCTTCACACCTTCCTCACTACACCTGGGAAACTTCAGCCATAATCTATCTGGCTCTCTGCCTGTGAAACACATCTGCAAACATCTCACACCTGGACAACAATGTGAAAATTCACAAACAAACCAAAATCCAGAATATCATTCAAGCAGTATAACAGCACTCTTCTTTTTATTTTTACCTCAAGAATGAAAAATTTGGCTGTTTTCACTTTTGACCAAGTCTTCTTTAGCCTGGAAACTGGACTCATGTTCATTCCAGCTATGAGTGAGAAAGAAAAGAGAGCCATGGATCAGAGTCAGGTTCCCTTTTCAGCTGTGCCAGCTGATGGAGAGACCTGGTTAGAAACTGTACTTACAAATGATTGCCATGAGTGAATTAAAGTTCCCTATGTTGAAGCACTCTCGGGCAACATCAATGAAGAACTCAATGACTTGTGCTCGCTGTTTCTTTTTTGCAGGCTGCAAATTAAAACAAACAAATATCTGTTATAAGCAGATGCAGAACTGGAGGGTGTCTCAGGCATTTGTTCCATAGATAGCATGGCTTCATGCACAGCTTGGGCCATCTGCTATCAGTCACTGGTCCTAATTCTGTTCCAACAAGCCACTGGATGCTGGTGACTGGCAGACTCTAAAATCAAAGCTTTCATTGCAGTGACACAGAAGAAATTCACAGCAATTCCCAGGCTTGCCTCACTTAATATCTTAACACTGGAACAGGCAGCCCAAAGAGCCCTGAAGCAGGGCCTCAGCTCCCTGCTGACCTCCTCAAAGTCAGTGGGCACATCAGCACAGACTTTCCTAAGGGCAGGATTTCACACTCATATTACAGCAGCATCTTTGTCTCAGAAAGACTTTGTTTCACTGCATTAATCCCCTTCCCCTCTTCCATCCTTCTCAGCAATATGGCCTGGCCAAATGGTAGCTTGCATTTTAAATACACATTTTAATGGAACTGGATCACCTCACCTTTCCCAAAGATGATCTTCAGATGGTAATGTTTTTGAGTGACAGGCTATCTAGGCTGGTTTTACTATCACTATCCTTCCCTTCCACACCCTCCTCAAAGGAGGAAACATCCATTTCATTTTTGATGGGGCCAAGTTAAACAAACTAAAACCAGTACCAACTTAAAAACCCAGTAGTCACAGCTACAGTAATGGGCAGCAGGACAAAGAGCCATGCAATGGGAATTCCCAAGCACAACAGAGCTTTAGGATGACAGATAACAAATACTGCTCTGCTAGAATATTTTCCAGCAGAAATCTCAGGATAATTCAAGGCATTTTTTTCTCTCTTTTTCCCTGCAGGGTTCATTATTCCACACTGTGCTCCTACTACATCAAGAGAACAGTGTATCCCCTGTGTGTCACCAGCTCTGCTTTGCAGTCTGTTTGTCATTTCTCAGGTTCTTTCTGCAAGAGCAATATGACTAAAAATTACTGTCAGATGCTTAGCTAGGTCATAAGAAATAAATCCCCAGGTCTGCTTATTAATGTACAATCTCAAACTGCTACTTCAAGCACTGTCACGTACTTCTCACTTACCATGCAAATTTCTGTTGCTACAAGATAGCAGAGTCTATTGAACCATTTCACATAAGCCTCAAGGTTACTGGTCTTCTTCTGTTCACTGAAACAAGTCTGGGGAAAAAAAGCACAGAAAGACTTGAAACTATGTTTCAGTGAGCTGCCTGATGGCTACCATAAACACAACACAAAGGTAACTCCTGGCCACATCTCTCTGATGCACATGGAAGACTGTGCATTAAGGATGGCTAAGATAAATACTACACAAAGGTAACTCCTGGCCACATCTCTCTGATGCACATGGAAGACTGTGCATTAAGGGCCCTGCTCAAAAAGTCAGAGGGTAAATGGGTGACTGGCAGATGCACAGGGTTCAGCTGAGTGCATGCACAATTCACACTAGGGGATAGAAAACAGACCGTTTTGCCTGCAGCAAATGTGCACCAACACAGTCTGTACAGACCCTTGTTCACTGGGATATTAACAGTCAGGGCATTGTAGGAACAAGAATATCCAGAAAAACTAAGACAAGCAAAGTGTTCCACAGCACACCCAGTTTGTGGCTTTGATTCTAGGAATTCCTTCATTTTGGCAAACAAAAATCACCCACAGTCCTTTCCTTGAGGGAAGAGACCCTAATTTAGTGAAGTCAACAAGAGATAAGCTAGAAAAAACACAGTTCTAGTTGTTTCTTTATGGGGAAAAAAAGAAATCTATTTCCTTAATTGAGTTTTCAGGATAAGAGGCTCTCTAGTGACCAGCTCTGTCCTGATGGCTGCTCTGGAACAGGTCAGAGCCATTACAAGAAGCACATTCCCATAACGGATCCAGGCTGTGGGAGCAGATACTTGGCTGAACAATTCCAGTTCCTTTGACATCATTTGACTTCAGCAGTGATAAGGCATTTCACACAGCCTGAAGATGTTACTTGGGATTATAAGAATTCAAGTCCTTTTCCCAGCCCTAACTTCTTAGACTGACATCTAGGACACACTGCTCTCTAGAGTTCACATGATTTATTTGAACATTCTTCAATATCCACTAGAGGGTATCAGAGAATACTGATTTTTGGTCTTATCAAGATGATCATTTCCCAGAGCTACCATAAATACATGCCACTAAGAAGAAAATCACAATGCATAAACACAGATCCATTAATGTAAATGGAACTACCCATATTATGGAAGCCAAAAAGTGACTAAAACCCCTTAAGAAATGGGGCTTAGACATGATTGCCAAGGTAATTCAAAGTAAGAAAATATTCACCTGTGTTTCTGAATACAGGTATGTTTAGAAACAGAAGTCACAGTAGCATGCATGGAGCATATCCTAACAAGCTGGAAATTCCTAGCCACTTTATGAGTAGGCCACATATACAATAAATAAAAAATATTTTAAAAGCATCTCAGAAGTAAATGTCAGCAAGCAGCCTGTAAATACCACACAAAGCAAAGGAAACCCAAAGCAGCCCCAGTCTAGCCACAGCAGTTGCTTTTCATGTGCTCTGTGGTATTTCTTGTTCCCTGTTATAGCAAAAAGTACATAAGCCCTAGGTTTTGGTCTGGATATGGTGTTTCCATCTCAACACTACTGTCCTGTGCCAGGCTGTAAGAACCACAGCTAACAGAATCATAGAATTGTCAAGAGTTGGAGGGGACCTTAAAGATGATCTAGTTCCAACCCCCCCTGCCTGGCAGGAACACCATCCACTAGATTAGGATACCACAAAATCTGTGAAAAACATGCAACAGTTAAAAGTTGATCCAGATTGGTCTTAAAGGTTAAGCTTTATAAATGACAACAATATTTAGCACTTCCTTAGCACCTTCCATCTGCAACTCCAACTGCTTGATAAACAGTAATCAGCAAAGCCTTTTGAAGCCCTCACACAAGAAATATGTTTAATATGAACATGTGTAACTGTCAAGTACCTTGTCATAGTCTGCCAAGGTGGTTTGCTCAGACTTCCTATCCCACCATTATTTCCAGGCTGTCTGCCTCTCATTGTAATCCCTCACATCCATCTTTGCTGATGTTCATTTATTTTTACCTGGTAACCTCAACTTCTCTTGTGCTGGCCAGCACTTGAAATTTTAGACACAGACACAGCCTTGTGCATACATTAGTTTATTACTGAACAATTCCTTCTTCCTCTTAACCTCTCTTCCCCTCTATGGCTTTATGTAATTTGATTTCATTCACTGCTGCCTCCCTCCCAAAATTCACTCAAATTTAGTGCCCTTGTTTGATCCCCTTAATTTTACTTCAATACAGATAATGACAACTATTCATTTCCAGTCTTGTCCCTCATGTTTGCAGCAGGTTACTGATATCTCACTATGGCTGCTTTGATATTTCATGTTTCTGACATACCTTTGCTACCTTGGGATTCTTTTCTAAAGGATGTGATCAATGCTCAGAATACCTAAAATACCAGCTCTGCCCACTCCCCTCTCCACGAAGCCAACTGCACAATCTCCATAACTCCAGTAAGAGAAGGAAAGAGCCCAATGCTGCACTTCTTATGTATCCATCCATCCTTACAAGTTATTCTGGTGCTCTTTGGACAGGACTACAAACAGAGGTCTTCCTGTTATGTTGAGCTTCCAATGATGAAATTCTGTCACTGATGTATGATCTCAGTGGGAGTCCATATGCAGTTCTGGGAAAGAACTTTCTACTTTCTTTCTTTTCTGGCAGTGTGTGAAATCTCTGACTCTCCCTCTCCAGCCAGGAAGTCTTTTTCTTACTGAGCCACTCACTGAAATGCTTCTTCAAACCCCCCTGGAACCAGTGGAAAGACTCCAGTTGGCTTCCACGGACTCTGGATGAAGCCCTGATCAGGCACTCCATTCCCTGCAGTGCTTTGGGTTAAAAGCTCTTGTGTAGTCAGACAAGAGTATGTTGATTCATGACTCACTGACTCATTACTGTGGTGTCTGGGCACACACTATGGGCATTACATCACATCACAGCCTTCAACACTAGGAACAGACATTCCCTGGTTGTGTACAGCCACAAGCCATCTGCCCTGGTCAAAGCAGGGTTAGGAGGAACAAGCCAGAAAGTAGAACATCAGGATGCTGGCCAGTCTCAGGCTAGGACATACTCTCATCAGGAAGGAATGGCACCAAAACTCCACCAAAAGGTCCCATCCTTGCTGTGAAAATACAGGTCATCAGCTGGCCTGGCCATGGTCAACACATGCCCCAGGCCCTGCTCTTATGGCTCTCATTAGATCAGTTCACCTAGAACAGGTATTGCAGGAGACACTTTGCATGTGGATAAGTCATACCTTGGTGCCATCCAGAGGGTCTTTATGTACAAATGCCTGCACAAACTCCTCAGGTCCAATGTGACTTAGCCTTTCCTATTGGAAGGGAGGAAAAAAGAGAGAGAGGAAGAAATAAGAAAGCACCCCAGAACCTATTTCTTGTGGTAAGACATCTCCATTATCTGTCAGTGCTGAATGATGCTACTGAACTGGTGGACAGCCCAACAAGCAGCAGACATTACAATTCCTAAGAACAATTAGAGTTATTTCACCAGGAAGAAGAAAATCAGAATAAATGTAAAGACCACTTATTACAGTGAAGTGGAATGAGAAACTCTGGCTGCATTAGTTTTAATAGAGCAGTGGTGCCCTGGTTACAGGGAATCTCCCCTTGGAAGACAGTTTTATTTTGGAGGAAAAGAAAAGCAAGAAAGAAACTGCAGGCAAAAGGACTCCTGCTCTCTGGCTTAGGCTATATAAAGCAAAGTGAGCCAAAGTTGCATGTTCTGAAGAATAACCAAGGTGAGAAGATGATCCTAAATTTGGGGTTTCTGAGCTATTCCACTTCTTGACAAATAGAATATCAACTACCTTCAGAATTCCCATGGCTAATTCCATGATATTCACTACAGCCACAGTCCATTTCATGGTTTGTTTTTCCAGCCTTCCTCTCAAAGATGAACGCTGTCTACAGGAGGACAGGCAGCAGGGAATCATTACAGCACCAAGAGATCTGCAGATGGCAGCAATGTTTTATGTTCTTCTGCAAACATCCAGGAGGTCTACGTGGAGGACATGAACCTGGGAGAAGGGTGTGCAACACAACAGTGTATCCAACACCTTGGCACTGCAACTGGAGTGATTACCATCCAAAGCCTATTTGAGGGTGGACTGCAGCCCAAAGAGAGAAACAGGACTTTGTGTGGGTTGTTATTTGCACACCCTTATGTGTCCATGCACAAAGTCCCAAGGGGAAGAATGAACAAACCCATCAGACAACTCAAATGCTCTGAGTATCTGTAGAAATGGATTGGAACTGTTAAAAATTTCTTCCAAATTAATAAAAGGGCTAATGGCCAGCCATTTTAATAGCCCCTTCAGGTTGTGGGGCTCAGAGCACCTTACAGAAGTGGGAACCCCTCAACCCTCCTAGGACTATCACTCACATTACAGAAATAAGCAAGCTGAAGAAGTAAAGTGACCCAGTCCAAGATACACGGGCACACTGATATACTGCTTGCTTCCCAAGCATCTCTTAACCTGTCAAACCCTGCCTCCTGCTGCAGTGCTGATACAGCATGGAATATGCTGCAGCAGTGCAGACATTTTTTGGTTATGTCTAGAACACTTAGCAGCTGATGGCTTAAAATAATATCTCTGGCTGCAGAAGTTGGGAACCATTCCCACTTACCAGCTCCACATGTGTCAGCTGCTGAGCCAGAGTGTAAGGGTCACTGCAGACACTCAGGATTTCTCTCTGAATTGATGGAGGCTTACTTTTAAAGGCAACCAGCTTATCAGAAACAGCAGCACTGATCTTGACAATCCCTTCTTGCCCATGGCTGAGGGTTGCAAGCTTCTGATTCAGGGTTTGCAAAAGCTGATTCATCTTTTTCCAGTAGGCCTGGAGTGACAGGGAGAGAAAGAAACATAAACCATCCACAAAACTTGACAAAGAAGTGTTTTTATGCTGAATTTTCCCTTCTGCAAAACCTTCCTACACCAGCAACAGGTTACCATTTTATTTTCAGCAAGCCTATTTCAGAATAACCAGTTGGCTTAATTACAGTTCTGTGCTCTGGACCACAGAAACAGACTGCAGGCAAGAGAAGAGGCAGGCAGGACTGGTGGGTTGGGCTGGCACTGTTACTGGCATATTCCTGCCAACATCAGGATCAGAGGAGAAGTAATGCTACAACATGAGTTACTGCAGCTCTCTGGAGCACAGCAGCATTCAGTATGTGTTGGTTAAGAACTCTTTCTGTCTGTGGTGCTGAGTAAGAAATGTTTCTAACACTATTCTCTCCATCCCTCTGAGCATGCTGCCTCTTGCTACCCAGTTGGAGTTCTCTGAGCATCGTGTGGCTTTAAGTATTTAATATCCAAAATGTTAATTGCTACTGAAGGAAGTTCATATTGTATTCCAAGCACAGTCATGTGCTCAGCAGGATGATCATTACTAAGTTGCTCAGGTTGTTCTGAGAGCTGGAGCAGCTCTTTACAGACAATGAGTGAAGCTGCTGGCTGTGGAGGATAGGCTGAAAGACATGCCTTCAGCTTGTCATGACTGACAGATGCAGACAAAACTGAGAGAACTGGTGGATTGGCTCTAAAAACAAGGAGTGATTGGAAGTGTCCTTGGGCAAAAGCCTGACATGCAGAATGAATGTACTCTGCTCAGGAACATGGCCTCATGGGCTTCCCTAGACAGAGAAAGGAGCATCAGACATGGGTGCAATGGGTGCTTGCTCAATTTCACGTGGAGAACAGTTTGCAGGCCGGTCTACTATCAGCTCTTCTTCCAGCACAAAGACACACAGAAAAGAGATCCTCTGCCTGCTGCTTCCAAGTGGAATAACTCCTTACTCCCCATCCAAACAGAATTTAGTAATGTCAAGTTGCCAGTAACATCAGCTTGTAATCTGTGTGAAACCAGAGCTGGCAAGGCCAGAGCTGGCAGAGAGCCCTCCTCTATTACATCTGTACTGCGCAGCAGATGTACACCCTGGCACCCTGCACGCAGTCCTCATCATCACAACAGGGACTTGGCTGGGTGTGCCTTCTCACAAAGACCAACACACACCTGTGTCACATCCCAAGCTGGAAGCAGCCCAAGTGAAGCCTTGGGAAGTACTCCTGAAGCCCATGGTTTAGAGCTGGCCTTTGTCTTCTTCACTCTTTTGCAGACTGTGGATAGTCTTCAGTGGTCTGCACTGATAGCGTTCGTGTTTTGGGTGTTCAAGGTACCAGAAGCCAGAGGCAGTGCTCTTCTCACTTACAAAGAAACCTTTAGAACATCCCAAGTGCATCAACTTCTGCTACAACACTTTGTAGTTTACACACAGCTTAAAAGGTTTCACACTGCTGAGGAACCTCTCATTCCACTCAGGAAAGATGCTCTCTTGAGCTGGGCTGGACCATGGGCCAGGTAAGCAGTATGTTTTGCAAAATAGAAAAGATAAGTGAGAAAGCAAGCAAATACCTAGCAGGTAGGAGGGACCTGTCTTGGAGAATGACAACACATTCTATTTGGAAGCAAATCACACAGGAGAAGTGAAAATTGAGTGAGAAAGTTGTAAAAATAAATGATTGAAGTTATTTTTAGAAAAGAAAACACCTATTCTTTCAGTTTTCCTCTGTTCCTGATGCATAGTAGTTCCAAGGAAGAGAGACTATTGGCCTTCTTCATGTAAATCCTCCTTCAAACAGATGGTCACACTTTGGATTTACAAAGACTGTCCTGGACCCAAACTACTGACCACCATCTAAATATTTCTCTGGTTTATGCCCAGGTGTGTTTGCAGATCTCAGCACAGCTTATGAAGCTCTCCCAACAGAATGTTATTTTTTACTGGAAACTCAAATGGCAACATATTTGGTAAACAGATGAACTAATTTCAGGAGGTAGGCACTGTGATATCCAAGTTTTCTACTAAACATCAAACATTTGGCTAAAAGACTTTCAGCTGAAAAACCACTGCTCCTTCAAAAAGGAGTTTGATGAAAAATTCTGGAGCAGCCATGTCTGTGCAGGATCAAATTCTTTACTGTTTGGATGAAAAGCCAAAAAGCAGCATAAAATTGCTTGAAAGACATGGACATTAGCCAGTTTTTCAGTAAATCCTTATCAAGAGATCTACTTTCACCTAGTTTTGTAGGGAATACAGCACAAAAATATAGATAGATATAGGCAAGAGTAAATAAAGACTGAGACAAGCCAAACACCTCATAAAGAATGCAATAAGAGAGACCCTTAGTAGACAGAAAAAAGTTATTCAGAAACTGGAGCTCTTGAAGAGTCTCACTGACAATTGGCTTGGTGCATCCTTGCCTAGAAAGCTTTTCTGTGCATGCTGGGGAGAAATTAATACAAAAAAATAGTTCCCTTTTAAAAGCATTTGCTGCCCAAGTTGACCAAGTGAAGAGAACATTGTTCATTACCTTCAACATGCTGTTAATTACCTTGCCACCAAGTGACCCCCACCTCCATTGTTCAGGGGCTGTGTGCTGGACTCTATCAACTGATTTCACTTAATTGCCACACTCACAGTTGAAAGAAGCATATGACTGTTTAATATTTAAAGAAAATGTTTCTTTCTTAACTGGGAAAGTTCCTCTGAAGACAGCAGGGCTCAGCAGGTGGCTTAGGAGCTCAAATTTTAATTACCATTTCTAACTCTAAATGCAAATCACAGCACTTACCAAGAAATGCTCTCAGCATGGACACCTTCATAAGCACATCACAGAGCCTTTGGAAAGTGGACTGTGCAAAGGACAGGAGTATACACTGCAGGGGAAAATCCTGCATTGACCTACATGGACTAGATGACCTCACAAATCTTTCAATCTTTAATTTCTAGGATACACTATGGGAACAACTTTGGATCTTCCAAACAACTAGTGACAGCACCACTACTCTTTTGTGCTGTCTCTTAAAAAAGGACATTTGCATTTGTAGGGTATGAGCTGTTTCTTAAATTAATTATTGATTTTGCTCAGCCATAATCACTTGCAATTCCAGTGCCTAGTAACATCTGAAACAACAGTGATTTGAACCTAATCTAGTTGGAGGCATCCCAGGGTACCCAACAGCACTGGTCCACAGCTATGCAGGCTCCAGAGCAAAGGTGTGCAGCACTTGCTCAGGTGAGGCCAATAAACTATTCATTTGTATGCTAAAAGTTGATTTTTAGCATTTATAGCTCTTCACCAAGACAGCTACTGCTTTTAAGGAGCACCTACAAAGCCCCTGTCCTCTGCCCTTCTGGCTGGTTCCTTCTTTCCAGTGGACATGATTTTGATGGGTCTGTATGGTTTCTCTCATGTCAGATGCTAAAGGGCTGCAAGGCATCTTACTTGAAGGTTGGCAGCAGCAAGTTCATTGCCTCTTCCCCTTAAGGGAGAAATTTTACTGCTCTAGCCAATGAAACTGAGGCTACCTTGCTCTTTCTGAAAGTCCTTTGTGTTTCCCTCACCTCCATCAAAGTGACACACAGCTTCCCCTTCCCACTCCTCCTCTTCCACAGGCTGGCCAGTCCTGCCAGCTGATCCATGCCAGCCTACAGCCACCTGAAAGTGCTAGCCATGATGGCAGCCCAGCCCAAGAGCATCTGTTTCCATTTCTCTCATGTTTCATGTGGGTAGAAGGGTCCAATTTTATTTCCATTGTGCTGCAACCTTACTAATTCCTTCTGTCTCCTCTCCACTTCTCTCCTCAGCCTTATGGGTATGTGTTTTCTGTTGCAGTGAATTGCACCCATCTGTGACCTGAAGCCAGGCCTTGATATGGCCAATGGAACTGAATTCTTCCACATCCCATGGTTAACCTAGAAGTAATTAGAGACTCTCTAGGTACTATTTGCTCTTATCCTTATTATTTTCATAGACTTTGTGGTATTTTTGATGTTTCTGCAGTAATTCATGGGGTCCACCCACCTGAACTTGCAAGCAGGTCTCCCAGAGACTCCATTCACTATGTCCTACCCTACCACACACATGGTTCATGCATTTGAACACCAAGACCATACAGCCACCTGGACTGAGTTTTTGCCCAGCAGGCCACACACTCCTCTCCTGCCATTTCCATGCTCCCAGAGAAGCTACATATCCATAACAGAAGACATGTAAAGTGAGGAATGGGAAATCAGCACAGGAGATGAAGGACATAAACAAATGGAGAAAGTGAGACAAAAAAAGACAATAAATGCCCCTAGAATAAGGAAGCTTTCATCAGGTACCATTAGGCAAATGATGATCTTTTTTTAGCTCCCCAATCCAATCCCTTGATGACTGCCTGTTTGCTCCAATCCCATAAACTAAACATCCTGGAGCACTCCTTGAGCCACTGCTTGGCCAGGATGGTTGCTCTTGGGTTAAGGTACTTCAGCCCTCTGTTAGATTATAACTTGGGAGATCACAGCTCTGTTATTATTTGAATTCTGAACACCACATCCAGCCTATTTGGAAAATGGGAATGTCATTATCTTGCAATTTGACATGCAGTAGATAAATTCTACTGATTGCTCTGATGTGTCCTCATGTCACTGCCAAAAAATGCCTAAACTGAGAGATGTGGCTGTCAGGAAAGCTACTATAGGTTTTAATCATTAGAGGAGAACATAACTCTTGAGAGTATCCAGGAAGAGGCATGCAACAGAATAGGGCAAAAGGAGGGAAAAGGAGGAACCAAGTAGGAAAAATGAATGCAACATCCCAGGTCAGACATCCTCACCTCATCACATGGGGCTATCCTGTGAATCATGTCTTTCAGATGACCAATCATCCTCTCTTCCTGAAAGTCATATGGGAATGTCTCTGTCCACTCTGTCAGCAACTGTAGGATTTTGGGTCCAAATTTTCTGATCCGAGCCTGAAAAGGAACCCAGAATGATGGATGGGGATTGGAACAGGATTGGAAGGAGAAATCCTTCCCCAGCTAATATCACTAAATGTGGAGCCAGATTTTCAAAGAAGGCATTTGTGGCTGCACCTGCAAAATCTGCTCACAGGCAGATAGTGTGGTGCACAAATGATACATTTTGGCATGCAAAAGATACCAGAAGTTGGATGCATGCACAGCTCTCTGCTTTCCATGCAGATCTAAGCATTCTGCAGATGCAACTGGCTGCTTTATGGCTGGATGGGTATTTTGTTAGTGTAACTTTTAGACCTGTTTTGAAAACCTCTGGCCTTTTTGCTGATTTGAACCATATGGTTCCCCCCCCCCCCTTTTTTTTTTTTTTTTTNTTTACCTTACAACCCTCCTACATTTTCATCTTTTCCTGAAAAATTGATTGGAATGCATCTCTTGACCTAAAAAGAGGTGCTTTTTGCTTCTTTGCTTTCTGGCTGTAGGAAAAAACTGCTTAGTGACCAGTGGCAGATGTAACATGAGGAAGAAAAGATAGAGAAAACATCAGCACTTGAGTAACTTTACCTGGGCTACTGATAACATTGCTCTTCCCATATGAGCTCAAGGTCATGACAGGACAAAGACACCCACTCACACAACCCAACAGCTGATGCCCACTTTACTTTTGGTGTAGATTTATCCAAGGATGCAGCAGTGGGAATAGTCAGGAAGATATGGGGCTAAGAGGGAAATGTGAGGAGTGGTACAATTGGTGCATTAGTGTTATCTCAAAAGATGGCCAGTACAGCTGCTTCCAAAGCTTTTATCCTCCATTATCCAAGAACATGTGAAAAGGAAATTGCATTAAACAACAAACTGCATTTTTATTTACAGAAAACACAGCCCAAAACAAAACAGCCTTCTGTATCCTATGTACTGTAGCTAAAGTGTACCCTGTAATCAGGAAAAATTATACTCTTGAGCTCCACAGATCTGTTTTTCAACCAAGGTGGTTAAAAAGCATATTTCAGCTTTCCACCAACAACAGGTTACAATGAACCACATCCCTAAAAATAACTGCTGTCAGCTAGCATTAAGTTCATGCTCAAAGACCAGCAGGTGGTTGCTAAAGGGAAAGCTTTATTGGAAACTACAAAGGTCTGAGGAGACATTTGCTCCAGCTGTGTAAACTGCTATTAGGAATTGAAGGAGAGGACCTTGTGCAAGTCACAGGACACAGGGGACTGGAAGTCACTCCTGTGCAGTTTCAAAGTCAGCCCCACTCTCAGGAACATGAAATCAGCTGTGTCCCACCAATTCTGCATCACTACAGGCCTGTCCCAAATGCAGACTCAGTTCACACAGAGAGATCTTCATAACAAGACAATGTTTCTCATTTCGTGCAAAGTTGAATGAGCAGCAAAACTCTACAGTGCTCACATTTCAAACCTCTCTGTCAAAGCATCAGAGAACAGAAACCATCACACCTTGGAAAAAACTGTTCTGTATGGTGCACCTCCCAGAGATATTTCTATTAAAACTGACTGTATGGGCAACCCAAACCCCATATTTCTCAGGAGCCTAGCTGGTTGCTCCCCATAGTGATGGCAGAGCTCCTGTTACTCATACAACCAGTTGCCTGGGCAAAGCCAAGCACGAGTGTTCAGGTGTTACTGATTTCAGTATCTGTTACTCAGATCACTGTTTCAGAGCTGGAAAGGTTGGTCTTTAGAATCATTACAGAATCTTGGGGGTTTTGGAATGTTGCAACTAAGGTAGGTTCCTCTCCCCTCTACTACACTGAAGGCCCCTCTGCTGCTCCAGGTATTGTACCAGCTAGGTCTTCACCAATGCACTGAGGAGAGCTTGGGTAGAATACAGCACTTAGCAAGATCCAGTGGGATCCATCTCCACCACGCTCTCTGTGGGACTGCCAGAGGATGCACATGTGTTGTTACACACTGTATCAGTCTGCAGAGTCCCTAGGGCTAAACAGGAGCAGGAACAGCTTGGATTTTCTCATTCTGTTAGCTTGTCACAGTCTCACTACTGCTCCAGCTCATTCCTGGTGTGCCAGGCAGAGCTGCTCCTCAGCATGGCTGTGTGGGAGATCTGTCAGGGCCAGCAATGGAAGGTTAGTGTTGCATGGTAAGAGCTGAGGCCAAGAGGAAACATTACTGTACCAGAAGGAAAAAAGAAAAAGGGCAGACAAATCAAGTAGAAACAGGAAAGACAGTGGTGTGTTGACATCTGTGATTGACAGTGTGTGAGGTGCTTGTCCTACCTCCTTGCATCCTGCAGGCTTCATCAGAACCTTAAAGAAGTTAAGAAGGAAAGTCACCTGGGAAGACTGAGACAGGGGGAAAGGGAAAATCAGAAGATTTGAAGTGACTAGTGTGTGGAGCACTGCTCTTGGACATGGACACCAGGATGCCTCAATGTCAGGATCTCAGCAGCAACTGTCATCCTTTATGAGAAAGGTTCATTCAATCCAAAGGAAGGCAAAGGACACACACCAGAGCCCCAGAATTCTCTGCCCACAAAAAAACACCTCACATTTTTCTGCTGTAGAGATAAACTAACCTTGTCCAGCACAGGGTCGTCCAGTCGTTGCTGTTCAATGCACTTGTGACAAACCTGGGACAAAAGCTCATGAGGTTCAATGAAGAGTCTGGAGCTCAGCAGGAATGTGAAGATGTAGGCTTTCTGCAGGAGAAAGACAAGCAGACTTCTGTAAGCAGCCTCACAATGTGTAGGAATAGGCACAAACCCCCTGACCTCCATGGTTTTTGCATTTCCACTAGGACAGAGCTTTATGTTGGAAAGACACAAGGATTCCTGACCCTGAAAACAGAACTGCTTACAGTGGATGGAGGAGGCAACAGCATCTCCTTCCTCCACAGCATCAATTCCCTTCCCTTGGGGCCTTTGGTTGCCCAAACCCTGTGCAAACATCCAGGAAAGATGGTGTGTAGGTCACTCTACAGGAGTGAGCCCAGGTATAGGAGGCAGCACAACCAGGGATGCATGGAGACCAGTGAAAGCTAAACATGCAGGCACTCAGGCATCTCTGTGCTGTCCTGGTTTGTGAGCTGCAGAAACCCCCAGATTAGTCATATCTTGCTATAGCCCTGCAGGTCCCACCCATTAAAGAGTATTTCATTTATTTTACTAACTCCCCAAAAGTAATTTCTATCAGCCAAGCCACATCATATGCAGTCTCACATCTGCAAAGCTGTGGGAAGCAGGTCTGTTGGACAAATCCTTGGATTATTTAAAGTATTCCAGCAGTGAATTTAAAATATATGCATGAATCCTTAGTTGTCTGCATCCTGACCCCTCCTGGTGCCTGAATTATCTTCTTTCCCCCAGACCTAGCCATGCTCCTGAGCAGCAGGTGTAATATTATATAGCACATATTGCTTAATGAAAATCTTACAGCCTAATCTGTCCATTAGCTATTTTTATTGCCTTTCTGTTCTTTTTTTTTTAATTGATATGCTTCTCTATTACTTATTTTTAGCTGATCAGAAAACTGAGCTGTGGGTAATTTAAAACATGCTGTCTGCTCTGCATTGATAAATTCTGTAGTCTTCTGAACTGCCCAGAAGTCAATGCTGCTCTGTGCTTTGAAATATAAGCCTTTCCATAGACAGATATTAGCACTTAAAAGTCTTCCAGCTAAACTCCATCCTGAATTCCACTGAGGATGTGCAAAATCCAGTGAAACCAATAGTCTGCAGGACCATAAACCTGCTTCCAGCTTAGATCCTCACACTGCTGGTGAAGAAACACTGGATAGTCACTGATGGAGCATTAGGATCTGGACTGTGCTGTCCACTGACTGCAAAGTTGGTGTGACTATAACCCCAGGTAAATGATCAACCCATCAGAAGGAAGGTCCCTGAAATGTACTACTGAAATGTAGGTAACAATGCTAGTTCAGGCTTGAAGTCTTTTGTGTTGGACTTTACATCTAGACCTCTCTGGATGCATTGCTGATTTGCAGTGCTCCAACTCTATCACTAATTCATCACCAACACAGCTTCCCCTTCCCTCTAACTCTCACCATCCTCTTCTTTTAAAGGTAGTATCAACTTTGGGATCTGCTATTTCATGGGAACAATTACAGAGCAGTGAAACAACATTTAAAGCAATGCATCAATCTGCCAAGCTTTAATTGTATGCAGCTTTTAAATTAGCCCTCCTAATTCATTAGCCCTCTTAATTCAAAATTTAATGCATTTGCACTTTTGCATAAAGTGCTGCCCCAATTCATCAAAATTAAACCATTTATTATACTGTGAATTGCTTACTTCAGGGTAGTAATCAGTGGTAGGTATCAGATGCTGGATTAGAGCATCCAGAGATGCTGAGGTAAGGTTTCCATCCTGGAAGATCAATCCTCCTTGTTCATCTTCTTTTGAAGTATGTAGATGAGGGCTGAAGCCACATGGGGTAAACATACTGGTAGAACTCAGAGTTTGGGGCATGCCTTCCTACAACAGAGAGAAATTCACATCAGGGACAAGGTCCACCAGACTCACAGCCACATCTGTCTCTTGCTTGATTTGAAAAGCACAAGCCACTAAGGAAAGCTTGCTGTTCACAGAATTAACATAATCCCTTGATTATAACCTCTTCTACTGTTGTCATTGGCAGAGTATGCCTGCCATAGAAAATGCACAGGAAAATGGCACATTTTGATTTAGGCTTTTTTGGCCAGAAAGTGATGGCCACTTTGGGCTCCCCACCTCCATCAAGAATGCCTCTGATGATTCCCTCTTTGCTGCCACCCCACATCAGTCCCATGTAGAAGAGGCAAGACACTCGTGACTTGAATTCAGCAGGCTCCTGAGCAGATCAGAGCCGTCTGAACCACTATGCCCCTGACAAAAATGAAGGAAGAATTTAGTGCAAGAGAGGGAGAGAAAAAAGGTGCTACCTAAGGCTGCCTCAAGATGGACCTTGAGAAATGCTGTGTGGCTTCCAAAGGACAGGAGAGGAATCGCAGTGAGTGAGGAGGTAGAAGCAGGAGCAGAAGTCAACTGGAGGAGGGTGGAAAAATGAAGGGAGTTGGAGGAAATGGAGAATGTGGGAGCTGAAGAAGAGATAAAAGAGCAAGGAAAAGAGAAATGAGGAAGAGGGAGAAGGCAGACACCTGCACTATTTTTGGAGCCTGAGGTTACTCAGTCCTAGGTCTATACTTAGGTACTAAATAAATGTTTCAGAAAGATCCTGAGCACTCATCGTCTCCACTAGAGATGCAGAATCCTCAGCACCTTCCAAAAGGAGGCCAGGCAAACTCTGATCACGTAGCTCAGTTCCAAGCTCCCTCTCTTTCAGTTCTCTGGATTCTTCAGGTTGCATTCTAGGCTCCATCTCGATTTTGTGGCTTACAATCAGCTTTCAATGTTTCTTCTGCTGAGCAAAGCTGTTCTGTTGCTGGATTAGGGCAGGGGTATGACAGATTTTGCTTTGAGAGCTTTAAAGCACCTCCAGCTGCCTCTGAAATCCCTGCTAGAACCTGCTCTGCTAGAGGCAGCATTACAGGATGTGGACAGGGCAAAGGACACTACATGGTCACTCCCAGGTCAACAAATACACCCATCCAGAGCAAAAGACTCCTCTGTGACCTGATTATTCGCTTCTAAATTTGATTTTGCTTGGTTTGAGGGAGGATGGGAAAGAGATGATGGAAGGGAAGAGACACAGAGCCCATCTCTACTCCCCTGAGCAGTTAGAAAACTTCTCCCAGGACTCCAGCTCTCTCCTAAGCCTAGCCTCTGCCTGCTGGAAGAGCAAGATCTGCACCCCATGGCCTGCTGAGCTTGCACCGAGCTCCCATGTAGGAAGGCAGAGGGCCACAGTATAGCACTGCCTGCCACTGCTCCTCAGCCTGCTGCTGCTCAGCCACCACTGGCCAGCAGACAGACATTTTTAAGTACACCTCTCTGCACTTTTCTGTATCCTGTTCTGTCTGCTTTCCTGCCTCTTCACCATCCCATACAACTTCAACAGCTGCCCCATGAAGTTGGCTTAAAAAAAAAGAGAGTTTTCTCCCTCAGACTTATGGGTGAATAAGCTGTAATCCAGAGTCAGCTCAGTCTTAGTTACACACGCAGTTAGGTTGTACCTGCTCCTGCAAAAGCACCTCTCTGCCTGCCACCACCCATCCACTCTCCCAGGCTCAGGCTGCTGCAACTTGCCACCTCAGAGCAACCTTGGACCACCGAGGATGAGAAGGGCAACGTGCCTGGAAGCCAGGCAGGGTGTGAAGCTTTGGGAGAGGCTGGGAGCTGGGTCCCAGCACCGTGGGAGTTCAGGCTGTACAAGCAAAAATTGGGTGACTTCATCCTTCAAAGGAGGGACTGTTCCTGGGAGCCACTGGTTCAGTTACTGCATCTTATCTCCATCTGGGAGGCTCACATGGGCTGCCTCTGGGATTTGCAATCAAACAAAAAGAAACCAAAATGTCAAACCCAACACATTTTCCTGCCTTGACTGAAAAATAAAATAGATGTCAGGGATTTAGTTTAAAGAGCAGAATATTTGAATGTCATCCCAGCCAGAATGGAGGTTGAAGTATCTAGTTTTAATGAATGTGCAGATGTGCCTGTTAATAAGGCTCTGAGAGCAAGTAATTGCTGCTTTTTGTACACAACTCAGACTCTGTGTAGTAAATGAGGAAGGCTGCCAAATCCCATTTGTTACTTCTAACACACTCTTTGTTACACCCTGTTTCTATGGCAATAATCCCAAGAAGGATTGCATGCCCATAGAGATCAAGAAATAAATCTCATGGACATATAGCTGTCTAGATGAGGAAAAGAAAAAGTTAAAACAGCTGTGAACTTACAGGACACATCCTGGCTGCAGCATAAAACAGAACTCCAAGTCATAATTGATTCAGTGCAATCCCTCACTGTCAATGCCATTTTTCTTACCAAATAGAAATGTACTTCAACAGGATATTGCCTGAAATTCTGCATCTCTTTACATCAGAAATCTGCTGAAACACATAGCAATGCTTCTAAAGAAAAACTTGCCTTTTTTTTTTTTTTTACAGTAAAACCCCAAAGTGAATAAAATTAGCTGTACAACTGTCACTAAGACATCTGTCCTGAGTACTATTAAGAAATTAAATTTGACTTGATATTATTAAGCTCCTGGTCTAATCTCAAGTTTTCAGGCAAGGCCTATGTCCTATCTGAGCTGGTGCCTGGCTGCCACTTCACTTGCCACCAAAGAAGATGTGAAGGTTTTAACTTCATGCCTTTTTGCTCCCTGTTAACTGATACTGTTAGGTCTGCAGCAGGATGAAGGCCAACTCTGCAGAGACTAAAGAGCTCTTGCACTACTAAGCTTGATAATAACTAACATTAACATCCAGGACAGAGACTTCTCTGCTCACAACAAAGTACTAACTAGAAACAAGATCTTGCTTTGAAAAAGCCCAAAGATGTGATTGCCTGCAGCAGGCAGAAGGCAAGGGTCTGCTGTCAATCACTCACAGAATACAGAAACAACAAGAGAAGCACTGAGAGAGGAAAACAAACAAGCAAACAACCTCAAAGAGGTTTGTCTTGTTGTACTGATGGTGGTTTGGATGATGGAAAAGGTAGGCAGTGTAGACAGAGCCAGACCCTTCTCCAAAGCACACAGTGACAGGATGAGAGGCAGCACCTCCAGGCTGCAGAAGGGAAATTTCAGCGAAAGGCAAGAGAAAATCCTCCCCCAAGCACTGGGTGAAAAGTGAAAGTGGGACCTGGAAAAGATGTTGAATTTCCACCTGAAGGATGTTCAATTTCCATCCTGGGAGACCTTCAAAGCTCAACTAGACAAGGCCTTCAGCAACCTGAGCAAACTTTGAAGTTAGTCGTGCTTCAAACGGGAGCTTGTACTAATGGCCACGAGAAGTCCCTTCTGATTAACTTTTCTGTGATTCTAGCACACATCTTTCTCCAACTGTTGCAGTATTGTCCCATTTCTGGACTTTATAATACAAACCATGCATGTAAAATCGAGTTCAGGTCACTAGCCATTTCTAAAGATGTCCATGTTGGGCATAAAACCAAATTTTCCACTTTTCCTGGAAACAACAGCTTGCATGTGGTAATAATGGCCCAAAACCTCACTTGAAGACCACTTGGGCTTCACCTGAAGTCAATGAGATTTAAGCAAGTGAAAGTTCAACAGATAAGTACTTCCCAAAACTTTAGTCCAATTCAACACACAATGTTTTGTTGTTGCTCTCATTTCAGAAGGAAATCATGTTCCAATTTCACCCCAAATTTGCAGAATACAGATACAGATATCTCCTAAGCATCTGACTTCCTTCACATGCCATAAAGCTGAGCAGCTGGTAGAGGAGAAAGACCCAAATCAGTGACCTTTTGGAAGAGAGCAGCAATATGAGGTGTCCTGTCACTGAAGAGAGACCTTACAAATACATCAGCCAAAGGAACAGCATCCACCAACCTTCCTAAGTACAGGGAAACCCTACACCACACAAGAAAAAGCCAAACCCCCATGTTCCCCAAGTTCTGCTGTTCTTTTGCATGCTCACTCAGACCTAGAAATTTCCAGCAGCAAAAAAGGGCTGGTGCCCTGACTTTGGAAAGAGATGCTGCCACACATCAGTCCCAAAACCAGACTAGAAGCTAGAAGCTTGTGGGTTCAGAAGGAGCAGAGATGTTTTGCTGGCAGCACACAGGCTCTGGTGGCAGTGACAAGGGTAAAATATAACCTGTGCCTTGAAGGACTGCTTTGATAAATGGAGTTCTACTGGTGAGGGGATCTTAGTGAAGGGCAGATTTCCACACCCCACCATGCAAAATGACTGATGATGCTGGTAGCTGCACACACACACACAGCATTTCAACTATCTCTGTGTTCTAAAGGGCTGAGGCTTGGAGATGTGCAAATGACTCTGCACTGGTTAAAAAAGAAAGAACACTGCAGGGCAGACTGGTGCTGGGACTGGTCACTCAGGACCTCCTGTGTGGGACAAGGCAGGGCATGTGGCACCTTCTCTGCCTAGAGAAAACCAAGGTTATAAAATGGGATAAAACTCCAACAAAACCCAGCAGTGACAGCACAAAGGCAACATAAAATACTACTGAGTTGCTGCAGTATCATTTTGTATTAACTTCACCAAAACATTATGTCCAGCAGCACAGTGCAGCCAATAACTCCAGCCCTGTGCAGGTGGTGCCAAACAAGAAGGCACAAGAAAGGTCTCTCCTCATTTGCTGGGGCACCTTGCAGTAAGATGTCCTTGTGACCCTCTATCACCAAGACTGAGGGAGGGAACAGAACCACACTGGATCACAGCAGGCTCCTCAATGTTCTCCCAGATCTTGGGGTTGTGCATTCCACCAAGGATTCTCTGACTGGGAAATGTAACAGCTCAAGCAGCAGCTTGTTCAACTGTGGCTTTTTTGGATGATCAGGTTGGGTTTGCTGGAAGTGAGCCCATTGCTACTGCAGAGGAAATGCACTTCTGGGGTGTTAACAGTTGTAAGTGAAACAGGGAATTGTCTGCATTTATTTCTACCTCTACTCTTCTTTTGCTATTCTTGAGTTTCATCATCCATGGGTATCACAAAGTGCCTTCTCTTTACATTCTTTCAATTGTTTTCATATATTCATGAACTTGGAATTAAAAAATAATGGCAATATATTGCTTTTTAGTCTTTCTCTACTGGCCAGGACAGCTCAATACCCCAACACAGTGATGAAAATAGTCAAACCATAGACACTTCTCACTACAAATTATGCTGCTTCCACAAAAAATATTTAAGGACCTGATTCACTGAGCCAAAGCATGGAACCAAAGGATCACCAGTGCTTGGAACAGAAGCTACCCACAAAGTCTGCACCTATCTACATCTCCAAGTGCCTTACAACTTCTAGAAAACCAGTGCCCAAACCTGGAAAATTGAGCAGGGCATGACTTAAAAGAAAGGATTGCCTAACCACACATGTAACATGGGCCCATCAGCATGCTGGAGGATGGCTAACAGCTGCCAGATCTGCCCTCGTGGTGCCAGCCAGGTGACTGGCAGCAGAGCCATAGTAGTAGATACCCCACCAGCATTTCCCAGTTCCAGTGCCTGCTGCTACAAATGTCCCCATGGCAAGCACAGTTAATGCTTATGTGAACACAAAATGTTCAGGAAACATTTAATATGTTTCCAGGGCCTTTGATGTGATAAGTGTTTTATCCTTTATCAAAACCTTAATCACGTTGTTTACTTTTGATCTTCATTTCATCTCTGCCTTCCATCTGTTCTGCCTCTCTCAAGGGGAAAGAAGAGCTGGTACCATGTGACAAATGGAGTGGGGCTGCAGACTTATCTTCCCACCCACTTAACTTTCAGATTAACAAAACAAATAAAACCCTTCCCACTTCGAGGATGAAAGGCACAAGCTTCTGACAATCTCCCACCAGAATTACAGGAGCTAGAGAGAATGGTAAGGGAAGGTGTGGAGACTGGGGTGTCCATCTGTGCTATGAGAGAAGCTCCAGTTTCAATCACTATCCTGACCATGACAGTGGGCTCCTACTTTTATAAGGACTCAGGACATGTAAGGCAGTGCTCAGTGAGCAGGAGCAGAGTATGGGAGACTCAAGGTCAGCATCATTTGGCAAGGCATAGACCTAACAAATATACCTACTCCAGAGTGAGTTGGACTGATTGGTTCTTACTCCCATCTGGGAAGAGAGGTGGGGGAGATGTTTCCCATCCCTTCCCATATCTATCCTGCAAAAGTCTTTATTGACTAAGCTTTCACCAAAACCAGAGTTCAAGGGAGTGAAGCTGGTTCACACTACAGCATTCTGGACAAACATCCTGGAGAATTCTTGGCCAGCTTTCATAACCAAACCTATTACCCAGCCATCACTAATCTCTCTATGTGACACTGGAAGATCTTTGCTGAAGGATTTGCTCTGCTTCAAAAACATCAGGAGCTAAGGGATGGAACAGCATGAAAAAAAGAATCACAAGCAAGCAGCATGTTCTCTAGATGGATGTTGGCCCAAAGATCCAATGCATTGCCTAGGGCTGCAGCTCACAGAAGAAACACAGATCTCCTCTTCTTTAATGTTTAGTCACAGTATCACCAAAACCCAAGTCCTGTCCTTATTCACATAGAGGTAAATCCTGCCCCAAACAGAAGTCAGTACTGTGATGGACAAACAGTGGGATAGAAAGCTGGTGAAAACAGCCAAAGGTGATCTACTTAATGCCACAGGTGGGAGAAGAACCACTGCCAGTCCTAGTCATTGGGCTTTGAGGTCCAAGCTATATAACCAGTTACCACCTAAGTAGCTTGGAAAAGTCTTTTCCTCCTAAACTGAGACACAGTTTAGGAGCAGAAACAATTGCACTGTGGAGCAGGCTTCCCAGTACAGGGGTTCTGAACCTTCCCTACTGACAACTTTTCACAGAGAGCCTGAACAAAGTAGAGCCAGAAAGATTTAGCTGTTCATAGATGCATTATTTGGCATGAAGACACTTCTATCAATGATGCTTCTCATCTCTGCCACACAATCCCTGTGGGTCAGGACATGGCATGAGTCCTTCAGCTATTCCCCCTGGAGCACTTGCTTTCTGCCCAGTCCCTTGGGGAACAAACCCTGCTCAATGTTCTCAGCCAGAACAGCATGAGATACACTCAGGTCTCATCTGTCTTGGTACCTGTCCACTGCTGTCATACAAGCCTTAAATACTGGTGGGCTCAGCAGAAACTTTAGTAACAGATGTTAATTTTCCTTTACTTTCAGTAATTTTACAGCTATTCATCTCTGCAGAAAAAAAAAAAATCAGAACATAATCATGAGCTAAAATTCAGATTTAAAAAATTTCTTTTGTAGAGAGTAAAGCAGAGGAAAGAGGAGAAAGAATTCTAATGTTATTAAAAAAAAAGAAAACCACTGCAAAATAATTGCTTTCAGTTGTCAAGGCCACAGTTGTGGGTTTTTTCCAGCAAGAGTGCCTGGAATTAACAAACTCTTAATGTATTTGATGCTGATGTAATTAGGAAACTGGTAGCAGATGTCAAATTCTTTTCACCTTCTCCACAAGCCATAAACCATTCAATTTACAGTCCAGGAAGTTGTAAGGTTGCAGAAAACTCATCCTGTCAATCCACTACTGCAATCCCACTGCTGCTGGAAATGGTTAAATGAGCAATATAATGAAGCTATGCAACTCAGAAACACAAAAGGATCACAAGGGAGAAGGACCACAGGACAGGAATGGTGGGGAAAAAAACCCACTTATCTGCAATATTCTCCAAATTCAGTAACAACCATTACATCTCAGTGCAGGTACCTCCCTCCTCCTCCCTACCCATTCCTTGCAGCATTTGAGGCACTTTACTGAGATTCCCATGACTGAGACTGCAAGAGCAGCAAGAGAATTTAAGGGGTTTGGGTATCTAATCAGAATGAGATGACAATTCTATTTCCTTTGATCCCACCTGGTTCTCACCTCTTACTCATCCCCCCTCCCAAATCACTTCCCTTCCCTAAAGAATTCACCCACACAGTCCTCTAGTGTGGATCCTCCTTTGGGTGTTGCAGATCAGGAGGGGAAGGAAAACCTCTGATGAATCTATACCAGCAACCACAAACAGCAACCTTGGGCCAAAGGAAAGGAAAGGAGAGCAGAGCAGTGGAGAGTGAGAGGACAGCACTGCAAGGTGTGGTGGCACACAATGCTGCTGCCCATTCTAGGAAGGATGGGGAGGGCATGGCACAACCCCAGCCCTCAGCACAAGGTAGGGAAGGGGATGTACTGAGGAGCTCTGACCAGGGCAGAGCAAGCTGCAAGAGCAACCACACTGCAACTTCCAAGGGGTGTGAACTCTCTTTACCCAGTTTTTCAAGGAAAAACTCCAACCACAGGAGCTGGACTTGATGATCCCTGTGGGTCCCTTCCAGCTCACTAGACACTGTGAAACTGTCAACAGTCGAAGTGACCTCTGCTGTAAAAAGCAGCTACAAGCTGACACACTAAGCATTCTTGACAGCCTTCCAACTTCTCCTTGAAAAAGCATTCCAATCCAAAAGAGCAATTCCAAAGATCCAGACCAGAACCTTGGCTCAGCATCTTCAACACAGCATTTACATTGCCCCAAAACATGCAGAGAAGCCCTCAGGTCTCCATCCTCTCCCTCCAAGCACTTTGGACAAGTCACGAAGCAAAGCCTGAAGTTCATGGCAGGCATAAACCCAACCTCCAAACCAGAAGGGCCTGGTGCAAACAGCACCTGCAGCATAACTTCAGTCCCCTAAAGACACTGCAATGTGACAGGAAAGAGATTCAACTCAACCCCCACGGAAATGACTGGGCTCTGCATCTCACATACTTACTCCAGGCTACAAGAAAAGCTTTTATTCTCCAAGAGATGCACATAGCTGCAGCCAAAGCCAGCCAACAGCAGAAGCACGCGAACATCTGCCTGCTGCATTCTTGCCATCATGTCAGTAGCAATGACCACAGCTCCTCCTGTACTAGAGCTTTATAAGAAATCTCTCACAGTCAAAATACTACAGTGACAAAACAACTATGCTAACCAATTACCTCAAAATCTGATGGATATGCCTCAGAAAGAAGCCCAGTTTACAGGGTAAGGAGGCATTAAATCAATTACCAGCACAGTGCAAGCACCAAGGTCACCTTGCTGAAGGAATATTTCTGTTTATGCTCATGTCAGAGTATTTTGTTCAACAGAGAAAGATGAAAACCTGATTATCATGAATTTGGTAGACTAGGCTGAAGTTGAATGTAAATCAGAAACAAGAAGATTTATGGCCAATTAAATTGAACTCCAATCAAAATCCCATTCAGGCAACAGTTCCCTGGGGGCTTCAATTTGTTAGTGCCACATCTTTTTTTTAATAACTTTCTTTTCCATGTAACATCAGCAATAATAAAAGCCCTTCAATAACATGCAGAGCCATGAACACATTATTTATCTTTAAATGCCATCATTGCCTGGAATCAGAAAGCATTGAAAGGAGGTACTGTAATCACCCAGGAACAACCCCTCCAGAGAACTGCAATGGGTGGAAAGCTTTTTTTCTTAGTCTCAGAATAATTTCTCTTTTCATTAATCTCATTGAAGCTTGCACTATTTCTCCTGAGTAAGAACAAGCTGGCATTGACCCTGCCACGAGACTGAACGTAGCCTCTGATGTCTCAGACCCCTTCCCAATATTACATGTGCATGTGAAGTACAGGGCCAGTGGCATATCTGTGCCTCATCATTAACAGATTCTTAGATTTATTGGAAGGAGAGAGATACCCTAGCAATATATTCCAGATGCCCTTGACAATATTTAAATGCATGCTAAAGGCAGCAGTCTAGATTTCTCTCACTTTAGGCTAGGAAATCTATTTTCTGCTCTGATGTGCTTCTCTCCCTTTACACCTCCCCCTTCCTCCTGAGTTCCTGGTAAAACCCTCAGACAATATAGAACCTATTTTAATGTTTAGGATTCCCCCCCCCTTTTTTTTTTTTAAGAAAAATGTATCCTTTATTTTTATTTCCCTAAGGAAAAGAAGGATTTTCTTTGACTTATTGAAAGAAAAAAGATAAATAGAACATAAGGCACAAGGAAAATGAGAGTGCTTAGAATGGGAATGAATCACTGTACCTTTTGTTAAACACAGAATTGCAGAATTCGCCCCAAGTAAAGTCATAGCTCACTCAGGCATGGATAGAGAGGGAAATCCCAGAAAAAAAAACCAACCAAAAACAACCCAAACCATGCAGGCAGCATTCCCAGAAACCACTGACATCAACAGGAGCCTTTTGGCTCAGTTCAGTCGTCGCTGACGGGCCACCACTGTGACAGCCTGGAAATCAGTCAACACTTGGATTTTCTTGCTCAGGCAGTAGAAGTGGTGAGGAGACAAAGTTAATTTAAGGATAACTAACAGTTGTCAATCTGAAGGGCTGTGCAGTTTTGTGGGGCAGCCTGGGCTGTGGTATCACCAAACTTAATGATTACAAATGAGAGAGCTGCTGCAGGAATTTTATTTAATATCTAAAAACACAGGCATGACATCATGACTGCCTTCAGACCTCAGCAGCCACCTCCTCTCAGGAACAGCTTCTTCCAGGCCAAACCTGGAGCAATGAGAGCAGCTAAAGGCAGCATGGCAGAGTCTAGCCCCTGCAACACCGACAGCTTTGCAGGAGCAAGGACACCTCTCCCCATCCAAATGAATGCCGTCTCCACTGCATGCTGTTAGAATTACAATGGCAAGCCCGTAAATAAAACAAAACTGCAGACCTCAGTCCTCCTCTCATGACATCTTGGGGAGAACAAGCCCTGACAGGAATAAAGAAAACCAAACCACCAACCCAACCCTCCCACACTAAGCAAAGTGATCCTGCTATTTATGCAGAAGGAAGAAGGAAAGCTGTATATCAAACAAATAATTACAAGAGCAGCTTTATCAGTCCCTGCTGATTACTCTCAGCTCGGTTTGATGATTCTGCCAGCACTCTGCAGGTTGTTCAGAGAGGTGCATGTCACAACATTTCACTTGCAGTTCTTTCATTTATTAACACCTACTGCTACCTGTCTCAGAGTCAAAAATCTTGGCATGCATGTAGAAATTGGTCTCCTGCCGTCTGTCAGGTAGGTTTAAAAACCCATAAATCATATTTTTATATATATACATACAGCCTCAGACAGACTCCACACGTGAACATGAATGCATAATGATGGATCTTGGGCATTACATATATATCTATATGCAGTTATATACAGGTACATGCATTTTTTGTGATGTCCCCTCAGTATGTAAATACAGCAATTCAAGTAACTTGCTCATCACTGCTCCAGTTTGGGTAGGACAACATTTCATTTGACTTTTTGTTCTTCCCAAATGCACTAAAACATTAAATGGATTAAAGCCTAATCCTTATCTCAGAAAACATCAATGCCTTCTGAAGAGCAGCATAAGCTCTGACTGTCACCAATGTCAATTTGTCACCACTGTTAATTACACTGCATATGAGCAGTGCTCAGTTACCAAATGCACAATACCTCTTAGATTTTTGCTCTTAATGGCCACAGTTTGCAGGCATCCCTGAGATTTATGTCCCACTGCAAGGCACTCTTTGTGGCAAGCACCTCTGTGCTTTGGTGTGCAATGCCCAGCCAAGGGAATGGACAACCAAGCACCCAATTTTATCCTCAACTTGCCTTCAAGAGCTGTGCACAGGAAAACTGAGCGGTCAGAGCTGTGCCTCTCAGCGATGGATCCGGCCATGTAGGCTCCATAGCCAACTCCTCCCAAATATCCCTTCAGCCCTGGGCTGAAGTGGCACTGGTGATGACACACAAACATTGGACTTCACTCCCTCCCAAGGGAGATGGACAGAGCACAGAGGCTACACCAGTGCAGCCAGTATCAGGCTCCAGTCTTAGCTAGAGATTTACATTATTTCACCCTAGCATCCCCAGAGTGCTCCAGACTGACGAGCAGGCTCTTGTGCTCTAAGGATGGCATATGGATATGTCTCCCTAAAAGAAATGAGCTTGTGAGCTTCTGGATTTCCCCTTCTGGAGCACCATCTGCACCTACTCTCAGTCCCACCACCTGCTACTGCAGCGTGACCCAAGGCAGCTGAGCACGTGCTGGCACTGGGGCGCTCGCCAACCCCGTGCTTCTCACACCAGGCGAGAAAGCAAGCAATGTCATCTCTAGCTGTCCCCAAATTGACACACATCCACACTGGAATATGCTCAGCCCACAGAAGTTTGGGCAGGCATGGAGTCTTCTGCTAACAGATTTTCTCTGGCTGCATTAGGTATTTAAAAAGAAAAAAAAAAGAAAAAAGGAAAAAAATAGAAACTCTGCTGACATTCAGGATAACACAGCAAGCTTGTAGCTGGAAAATAAATCCCTCAACTTCAAATGTCAGCTGCAGCCCAAGCACCACTGCCAGTAAGGATGCTGGGTCCATGCAGGTCCTGCTTGGGCTCCTCACACCCCAGGGAAGCACCAGGCTCAGCCCTGAGCACCCCTTCCCCAGGCAGGCAAGGGGGCTGACTAATTGCTCATTAGCTGAAATTAACTCTACAAGACAATTCTGTGATCGCTGCTAAAAGCCTGTCATTAAAAGGGACTGCAGACATTAGTTCTTTGCTTCCTATCAAAGCACCAGTGATGTGATGCTCTGGCTTCGGGCTCAACAATCTGCTCTCAAAGAAACATGGGAATTGCCCATGCTGAGCTGCCCAAGGTCCATCCAGCTCACCTTCCTGCCCCTCACGCTGCCCACCATCGGAATCATCACAGAAAGGAGCAGGAGCACTGCAGAGGACAGAAATACAACAGACTGCTCACTACAGCAGCCTTTCTGCTCTCCAATAGTTAGAGGCTAGTTCACATCCTGAAGCCCAAGATTGAATATTCATCCAAATTCTGCTACTGTTAGTTCTTCTCAGTCCCCACATAAAAATTATAACCTTCAGGAACCAGCAAGCAGACCTCTTCCTAGAACTATGGCAGACCTCAGTGAAATACATGTGTTGAAGGAACTGACATTAAATATTAGGGGATGAATTTTTTCTTGGCATCTTTCCACTGATTTTTGTGGTATAAAAGCTGGGGTGAACATGGTCCAAGATATACACAAAATGAACTAAATTCTGAACTGCACTTGCTGACCTCATAACTCTTCAGCAGTTGAAATGTGGGTTACAAAGCCAATTTCCATCGAGGACGTGTTCAGTTAACAGTGGGAGACTGTGCTGACTCGAGCTGTGTGAGCACAGTACTGGGATATTTCCCACATAATCCACATTCATTCCATACTTTTTGGAAGTGCTCCTCAAAAGATGGTGTCAAGGGTGCAAATTCTATAGATCAGAAAGATATGTGACCTGTCAGAAAGCACAGAGATTTTTAAACTCATTATTCTGGAGCTTTGAGAAGCCACAAACAACATACATGGGGTTTTTTTCTCACCTCCAAGACTGCAGAGCAGCAGCTTGCTCAGCATATAGAGAGCCCAGATGGGGACAAAGACAACACACCCCTCTCCAGTACATGAAACAGGACACACTAAACAGGGAAAATCTCAACTTTTTTCTATGGCTAGGGCTCAACATAAAATGCTATATTCATTCATTCATTTTGCATATTGCTTGAGCAACACTGAGGTTTTTGAAGCAGCAACCACCATTGTTACGAAATTGTACCATTTTAATAATATAACAAACTACCTGATACAAAACTGGAATGCACACCAGAGTTGTTAGCCTGTGGCTAAATGTCTCAGCCTTACCTAATCTTCTAAGACTCCAGACCTGCACAGACAGAGACATACACCACAGGACTTTAAACACTGTAGGGGAATTTCTGATAAAATTATGCATGTACAGATATGCAAATGTATAGGATTTGCAAAAGGAAAAGTCTAAAGTCACCTGTAATCTCTCAAGCCTGTAGATTTACACATGCAATTGAAGAAAACCCCTGACTTGCCACTCTGCATGGGAAATTGGCTGAATCAGATGCTCACATGAGGTCTGGCATCACAACATAGCTGGGGCCATATTCTAACCATCTTATTGCTGTTCAGTAGCCACAAACTCACCAAACTCTTGAAATCTGTGTGGCTATATCTTCTGCTTCATGTGGATAAGGGTAAGTACACCCACATAAATATTTACAGCAACAAGGTTAGATATCACATTTAAAAATTCAGTCTCTGGTATTTGCAAATATTCTAGGAGTGCTAATAGCAAAGCCAGAAATGTGCAACTTTGTCTTAAAACGTTTATTCAGCTAAATAATCATTTCAGTTTGGATAATGCTGAAGGAGCTGAGCCAGCAGCCTGTTTCAAACAAAGAATATTGATGGGAATGAGCAAACACTGGTTTATGCTCAATTTAAGGCATTAACTAGAAGAAACATACAGCCCATTGTCAACTGGATATAAACCAAGCAGGAATATGTGATAGGAGAGAGAGGACTCAAAGACTATTTTAGTACTACTTAGAATTTAAATAATATTAGAGATTAGTGGTCAAGACATCAGCACTGTGCCCAAAACTCAGATGGATGTGTTCTCAGTGGAAAACACCCTGCACAGACTCAGTCTTTGGAAGTAGGACTAGGGTTGTACTGACCCAAATATTTACTGTTGCAGGAGTCTGCAGCAGGATGGACACAGGACAGATGAACATCTCATGGCTAAATGCTTCGCTAAGCTGCCCCCAGCTGCAGCTATGCTGGACACGGGGTACAAGAATTTGCTTAAGAACAAGCTGAACTCCATAAAGGAAAAGCTCTGGAAGTGAGGA
Source organism: Galbula dea (assembly GCA_013399015.1). Taxonomy (NCBI): domain Eukaryota; kingdom Metazoa; phylum Chordata; class Aves; order Piciformes; family Galbulidae; genus Galbula; species Galbula dea. The sequence continues at coordinate 4,907,023 of VWZX01007460.1, forward strand.
ACACAATGAAGTGTGCAGCATTCACTGCTGCCATGACATGGATATGAATGTTGGTTTGTAAACAATACTAATTAGACCAGAAAATACGAACGGCAGAGACTCACACCAGCCCTTGTCAAAGTTTTCAGCAGTGCAGCTGAGGAGCTGAAATGCCATCTACAAAGAGCAATGCCCTTTCTCCTGGCTGCACAACACTACACTTTAGATATAGTGTATGGTTTATTCTGTACTTTGAGATCCAGGATGCTTTCCTTGCATTTCAGATCTTCAAATCCCCTTTTCAGCAGCCCCTGTTGTACTTTAAGATGATGCTGAAATTTCACTGTATTTCCTTAGCAACACACGAAACCCTGTGAGAATCTACTGAGAGAATGTATTTAGGAGGGAACCAGGGAGGAAACCAGCTGGAAACCCATGATGAAGGAAAGACTACTTGTTACCTCCCTGAGGGAGACAGAGCAGAGTAAAAGTTAATGGAAGGATAATCAGTAACTCTTCAGGGATATCAGTTTATAGGCCAGGAGCATATATAACTCAGACTCGTTTGCATATCAAGAGACTACAGGAGAAGGTGTGACAGCCAAATGCAGCTTATGAAAATATGGCTATCTGTAAAGCTGATAGTTCCTTCACATGTGAAAACACAATCCTAACACTCAACTTGGCAAGTGAAGGCTAAATAACATCAATATGTCTGTTTTGGGCAGCCTGTACAGTGAAATCACATCTTATGACACGTACAGTGTTTTCAGCAGACATGCCTGAGACTGAGAAACAAGCTGGGTTTTTTGAGGGATTTCAAAGATCCCTGCTTAAAATCCACAAAGAGAATGAAACATTCATGCTTTAAAACAACATGATGGAATTGGCTGCTTTTTAATGGTCAGTGAAGAAAAAAACCCAGCAAAACAACTCAGAATGCTCAAAACCACCACATTATGCTATGAGAACAGGACGAGATGCAATTCAGCTTTGGACAAAGCTGAACTCTTTTTCAAAGAGTTTTAACAGATTAAACTACAGGGAAGCTGCAGTGTCCAAAAGCACATCTGTAACAGCCATCTTCCTGCTCTGCAAACACCAAAAGCAGTGCATGTCTACAGTCACATCACTTTGCCTGGAGACCTCCTGGTATGTCAACAGGGCCAAGAGTCCCTGTCAATAATGGCATGGGAGCCTTTTTGGGGAAATGTAAGGCATTCACCCATATCTGAATTCCTCTCATACTGGAATAAGCATTTTTGTTCCAGTACTATCACCTACATAGATATATCTGTGACAATCCACCCCCTTCACACCAATTCTCCCATTCACTTCCACTCTGCACATTTAATAATGCCTCCAGCTGGGCCCTGCAAGTGCCATCACACCTTGTCCAGATCTGTGCCCCAACCTTCATGCCAAGGCCAGCACAAAACTCCCCTTCCTGCTCTGCACTGCTTGGCAATATCCCTGCAGCCTATTAAACAGCACAAAAAGGGAGGACTACTAAAAGCTTTTCATTGGGCTAAGCAATCAAAGGCAGGATTTTAATATTAGAATCTGTTTTGTCATAAAGGAGGATATTGGCCAAGATTATCTCAGTCTGTTTTGTGATCATTTCAGTGAAATCTTTCATGATGGCCAAATCCAGAAATGTGGGGGAAATTAAGTTATTTAGCCCATTACATCTCTTTTATCATACTAATGGCCAATATTCTTTATTGTCCAGGGCACTTTTAAGTGTGTGCCTGTCATTTATAAATACATAATTACTTTCTTGTTTATAACTTCTATTAACATAGTGAGTATATAAATGGCCACCACATAATTAACTGGGGGGGAAAAAAGTTCCATCTCTATATATAGTACAGTTCATCAATATTTTCCAGGACTGCAGTCCATTTTACCAACCATGTCATTTCTCAGTGGGAACTCAGTTCCAAAATTCCCAAATCCTCCACTTTTAAAGCATCCCTTTTCATGTTACATCAGCTCTTCATTCCACTTCACTGCCACACTGCACACCACAAGAAGCTTGAGTCAAGAGGTTATTCTGGAGCTCAGTTCATAGTTATTCAATGCTCATTTCTACAAAAGCCTCCAGGAGCTTCCAATTTCGAAATGACTCTCCCACAAGGAAAGGTTTTGGTCCAGCACCATGTCTCCATCTTCTCTAGAATCCTATGACTTTTTTTTCCCCTATCTCTCACATCTGCCAATCTTTGCTAATTCTGTAGGCAGTTCAGTGACACTTCTGATTTGCAAGTGAGTTCAGGCAAGAATTCTACCAGGTGAGGAGTTTTGCTATCTGCATGCATTTCACTATCACATCAATACTGGCTCTCTTCCAACCAGGAGACTTAGAAGAATCCTGAAGAGGTCTTTTGTGTTCAGACCAAGCCTTCTGCTGAGCTGAGGGCACTATCTGCAAAGTGACTCTATGAAAATGAGATCATTGTGTGGCAAACATGTTTCTCCTCCAGTAAATTTCTTTGGCATGCAAAGTCAAAACTGAGCCTTTTCAAATTGTCAGCATCTCGAGCTCAGTCTTGCAGCGAAACACCACGTTGTGTTCTTTTGACTTCATGTCTCACACATCAGCAACAACACAAACTCAGCAATCACACCTGAGCTGGTGTTTTCTGGGCTGACTCACAGAGCTGATTAAACTACTACAATTGCTCTCCCACATCTGGGCTGGCTCAAAACTGCAGCAAATGTATCAAAGAGGTGTCTCTTAATTCCCCACCCTTTGTTCAGAAAATTAAAGACACACAGAGAAGAGACAGATGCAGCAATGGAGTGTGCATTTTACCCTCGTTTGTAACCAGTCCAGCTCTTAACTAATGGGGCTTAATGAAGTTGTACATGATGATTGCAGATGGGTGTCTTTACTCAAGCTGAGTTATGGACTCCATGAGCAGCAGTAGCAAAACCACTCACTCACCAATGGAAGCACTGAAAAATAAGGCTAGAGTGAGACTCTGTAAGTTAAAATGACATTTAGTAGCATAACAGCCACATAACCTCGAGACAGAGGCTCTTAACCCACAGAAGGCTTATTTCTAACGCTGTGTTTGTCACAAGTGACACAGTTACATGCTCCCAGAGAACAGTGACACAGAGAAACCCTCAGACTCTCTGAAGGCAAAAATACGTGTCCTTGTCACCCAGAGGAAGATGGCAACCCCAGCCCAGTGTGTGCTGTAATCACACCAGCACAGCAGACCCAGGGGGAGGAAAATTAAAGCAGCAAAGAGGTAGTGCCTACCTTTTGAACCAATTTATCTTAGGGCATGCCTGCAGCCCTCCTCTGCGAGACACTGCTGCTGTGCATTGGCAATGGCTTTAAAGCAGTCAACAAATATCGACCTCTAAAACACCAGCCAGACTTTTCTGTATGAGCCTTGGATGTGACTCAGCGTGGGAATACATCTTCAAAAACAAGAGTTTCAGACAGCATTCTCTTAAGAAAACAATTCCCAACCAAACAGTTCATTTTAAATCATTCTTCCTTCTTTCGTTTTTCTTTTTAATTGCACCAGGAATGGGCTTTTCTGGACTACTCTTTTAATAGTCTAGACCTAGGAGAAGTTCTGCCAAGTCCTAGCAAAACAGAATGTAATTTTAAAATTACAGTCTGACAAACTGCTGCTTTGAGAGAACCATCATCTTCTAAATGACTGGGCAGGCTGGCTCAAATCCCTGCTTTACATGAGCTAGAGAAGGGGCCACAAGAATGCATAGTGGTCACTGCTCTAACCCTGTGCACGTCCCAGACTTCAAATGCATCTGAACATCACCATGTTGCTAATGAAGATTCCAGGGAATTGCTCTGCACTGTCCTTGTTCAGCTTGAATTGGGTTACTGTGCTGAAATGGCAGGATGGTACCCAGACAAGTCTGTTCATGCCCTGCTACAAGTCCAGATTGGTATCACGCAGCTCCATCAAATAAAAGTAAATTATGTCTCACAGATATAATTAAATTCCTTTGTGTTATTTAAGCCTGAGCTGGAATGAGCAGTGGAGAATACTACACAGAGACCAGGCACAGCAGCAATCACCTGAATGGGTTTGATGCTCTAGATGACAATCCAGATTCAAGCTGAAAGTGAGACTGAAAAAGCTGTGATGGATGACCTCTAGATCTCACCAGAGATGGCAGAATCATCCATTTTCATTCTTCCAGACTCCTCCACAGCTTTCAGACTCATCAACATTAAAGCACTGCCCAGCAGGAACAAAGTAGTCCAGGATAACCCTGTGACAAAGCTCTTTGTACTAAATTGGAGTGATGGGCAATAGCACCTGCACTATCGGGCCCTGCTCTGAAACCCCACTTGGCACCTCTGGGACCACAGCATGCAGGGAGGATGTGAGAAGCTGCAAAAGGGCTGGGAAGACACAGCACCCACAGCACTGTCTGTCCTTTTCTCTACACAGCCACGCTGCAGGTACCAAGGTTATGCACTTCACAGGACAGGACGATGAAGGGTGAGGAAGCAGCTGGCTGAAACTGAATCCAGGCTTCAGATACATAATGCTACTCAGCAAAGAAAAGTGGTTTGGAGAAAGCTCCAGCCACAATGCTGTCTTTTAGCCCAAAATGATTGGGCAGTGATCCCTCCTGGGTCCAGGCTGAGGGACTGTGTGACGTGCTAGCCCCGTTGCTGACAGCCTTGCTGGCAGGCAATGAACAGCTTTTTGTTGCTGGATGGGAACCCACATCCTTCAGCTGACTTCCCAGAAGACATCAGATTTTGAACCTGTGTGTCACCCTGAGGCCAAAGCCAGTGCAAACCACCCACAGTGCCACTTCCCAGGGTGCAGGGCCCTGGGCAGCCATCACCAACAGCACAACCTGGGGCCACCTGCACCACAGCTGCTGCCTCCAATCAAGCAGGGTGAGAGGGTGACAGCAAGAAAGAGATGAGTTGTCTGGTGAACATTCAATTATGTCACAAGCTGATTTATCCAGGGAGGGAATTTAGCCCTGAATTTGTCTCAGAGGGGAAGGGGCAAATTCACTTTTAAGAGTTTACAGACTTGAAAAAAAATCCAAACAGAGCAAGACATTGCAGCCCAAAGCAGGCACGTGTCCCTGACTTCCAGCCTTGGCAATCTACAGAGCTCTACCTGCTGCTGGCTGTAACCTAGAGCATTAACATTGTGCAAGATTTATGTTTAAAAGCATATTAGTAACTCTTTTTCATGATGGAGGCATTTTAGCAAACAGTAAATTCTGCAGAAGCTCAGTTTGGCAGGGTTATCAATAATCCCATTAATGACAAGGTGCAATTTACAGCAAACTGTGGAAAGGAGATACAGGACTTATGTGAAACAAAAAGATAATACAATATTATTCCATTGACTATGCTTTCTCTTAATTGCCTTGTTATGTACGCTCAGGGCACACAATCTATCATGGATGAAGTTGTTTGTTCATAAAGCAGCACGCAAGAGGTTTTTAATCCAAGATCCCTCTAGCTGCATTTCAGGATTTATTTCAAAGTTGTCTTTAATTTTTCTATTTTATGTAAGTTTATCCTAATAGTCATAAACATTCCTCTGAAAAGAAACTGCTGTGCTCAATTGTACTACTTGGACCAGATTAGGTGACTGCTTAGTAAAGCTTTACTCAGTGAAGACTGCACAAAGAGACACGATTCACAGAACAGGCTGCAGAGTTAGTGTCTCACCTCCCTGTCCTCAGGTTTGCAGAAGAACTGCTGGCCCTCAGAACAGAATCCAAGTAACAGTCATTTGTGCATGTCCAAGTGCCCCATGGTCAACATTCCAGGTTCAGTGCACGTATTATAACAGAGGCATCAAGAATTTGCACAAGTACAAAACAACTCTATCAAACTAAATGCCATCATTTTAATGTAACAAGCAAATTTTACCCCTGAGAATATCTCTAGCCTATTAACATATGAAAAAAAGCCACACTGGAAAAGTTCAAGATTGTAGAAAGATGCAATTGGGGCTTTAAAGTTATTTAAATGACTTGTTTTCTTTTCAACATTAACTCATCTTCAGGTGTCCGTGTGGGAGGGCAGACAGATGGTTACTCAACTGAGGAACTGGAGGCAGTTGTCTTTGTCTAATGGTAACAGCCAGCTGTCTGGAAAGAAGATGGCCTTCAGAGCAGGCCAAAGTCCAAGTACAGGAGAAGAGGCTGGAAACATCATTTAAGGGAACTGCTCAGATCTAGCTTCTTTTGTGTGGTTTTGTTTCAGCTTAGATTCCCAAGACTCTCACAGATAGATTTGGTCTTTATGCCATGAACAGCTAAAGAGCCCAAAGTGCACATGTTTATACTGTATATAGTCCTAAGAATGTAAGCTATGCTGGGAATGAAGGTGATGACGAATGAATTTATTTTGTTTGTAGTTTTAATTATCTGGTAAATTCCATTTACCACCTAGAATGTGAATGTGTTTTATTACAATAATATGCTTTCGGCACCAAGCCAGGCCAGAGCTTCCAAGGAAGGGGGAGGGGACATTAAATTGTGCTGGCTGGTGTTGAAAGCACTTGACATTTCTCCATTTCATTTCCTAGCTACAACATCATAAATAAGCTCAATAAACTGTTGCTTACAACCCTGGCTAATTTGAAACCCTACCTGATAGATTTATTTCAAGTATACCCTGTCCTCCAAAGCTGCTGGGAAACAACAACTTATCACTGCCAACCTGTTATTTCTAGCTCTGACATGGTTTGTAGCATCAGCAAAGCCATTTCTAGTGCTTGTTTGCAGAGCTGCTGAAAGTGACTGCAAGCTGATGGTTGCCTGCACTCAACAACAGAGAAGCTGGGTGATGTTCAGCTGTCCCTACCTCACTTACACTGCCAAAAGTGGAGACCACAGAAATGCAGAAGCAAATTTGGATTTTTGCAATTTATATTCCACAGTTTAGGAAAACTACAGAAATATTTGTTAGGATAATAACATTGGCCAATCTTTTTCTGTGGCTCTACTCACAAAGCAACCAAGTTGACTTGCACCAGAATAACTGAAAGTTTCTCAGAACTTTCTATGATGAAAGCCATCAGCTTGGCATTATCTGCACATAATTATCTTGCAAACACAGAGCAAAAGTCAGCTGAGGCTGTTTCTCCACAGATGTACTTGTCAAAATACACACAGAGCTGGCATCCTCCATACAGATGACTGATGTTAAAGTGACTGGAACTTGAACTTTCCAATTGTGAGTGTAGTGATAGGGCAAGGGGTAATGGTTTTAAACTGAAAGAGGCTAGGTTTAGACTAGATATTAGGAAGAATTTCTTGACAGTGAGTGGGGTGAGACACTGGAATAGGATGCCCAGAGAGGCTGTGGATGCCCCACCCCAGCAGTATTCAAAAATCGTGTTGCATGGGGCTTTGAGCAGCCTGATCTTGTGGAAGGTGCTCCTGGCCATGGCAGGGGGGTTGGAACTGGATGATCTTTGGGGTCCCTTCCAACCAAAACCATTCTGTGATTCTCTGACTCAGAAAGCCACTTCACACTCACATGGTTACGCTGCTCTGGGTGACATTTCAGCTTGCAAATAAAACCCTATCCTGTTCATTCCTTGACAAGGCTGTTTGCCACTCACCACCTTCTGCATGCCCAGAGTCCTACAGCAGCATTTTCCTCTCCCACATTCAATTCAGCAGTTTGGCCTCTGATCCCAGCTGGAGCTGCAGGCAGAGAGAGACAGTCCAAGAGATTTCCATATTATCACAGCTCTCCACGAATGACTTCAAAGGAACACAGAGATTCTATCTTCAGGAGATCAGCTGGAAGTGTACTGCCTGTGTAGTGAAGCTTGTTCCAGTCTTTTATCCTGAAACTTGCAGGATATCCATACAGCAGAGACAATTCAAGACCACATTTGCCAAAGTTTCTACCACTGGGTCTGTGGGATGGTCATTTCCAGCTGCTAGAGCTTCAGAGAGGATAGCATAACACTCATAGCTTCTCCTATAGGACAGAGAGGTGTTTGTTCCAAGATACACAGCAATCATCATTGTTTGGGTTAATAAGTATTCAAATCCTGTCCTGTTTTGAGTTCCAGAATTACTTTTACTAGTTAGTTTACACAACATACATAATTACATTTCCATGAATACAAACCCCATTTCCTGTTGTGCCTTACATTCAGACAAACAGCTCAGTGATACACAAATGCATGTCTGAAGGATAGCAAGACCCTGGGAGCTTTAAGTGCATCCTTACAGGAAAGAGCTTTACCCTCAGTGTGGGCAACAGGAGCTGCACCTGCCATGAACAGTAAACAACACTCGCTTGGAAAAGTCCATGTGGGTTTCTGTGTGCAGCTGTGACGCTCAGGGGAAGCTCCATATGCTGTTAGATTTCTAGCTGGCACTGTTAGACATAGGTTGCTTGGGCTCTGCCCTAACTGGTGTGGATGAGGCTTGGATAGTCCCTGCTAGCTGCTGTGTACACACACAACTCTGTGCTCTTCCACAAGTCAGATTTCCAGCAGCATTGCAGCTGCAGCAACTGCCAGGTATGTGATGAAGCTACCCAAACTCATGCTTTTGGATGCACTTGTGGATTTTCACAAGCATCTCCACGTTTATGATAGACTCTCTGGATTGCCAAACATCCTAGCAGGACAGCTCTGGAGAAGCAGGAACAGAAAAGGCACATTCTCCATGCATTTCAGCCACTGAAGAGGTTAGCAGAGAGATCTCACTGAAGGAAACATAAGCCGAACTTTACCTTCACATCCTCCTCATGCCAGCTGGAAAAGGAAGGATAGGGCAGAGAGAACAGAACTCTCCAGGCTGGGCTGCTGACTGCCACCCCAGCTTCCAAGAGCCAAACCCTCTTTGCTCCTCCCATCCTCTGCACGCTCACGGTGCCTGGCAAAGTCTGTCTGCAGGCTGTTTCTGCTTCCTCACGTAAACCAAAACGTGGATAAACCTCAAAGGTACAGGGTGGCAAAGATAAAGATGGTGCAAATTCTCCTCTCCTGGATGAAACCTTGGGTTGTGCCAACCACTCCTGCATTATGCACACCTCAAACGGCTCCAGCTCTCCATTAGCATTCTAGAGCACAGCTTTATCCTCCTGCCTCAGAGACCAGCCCCTGCTTTACATAAATCTTTAATGAAACGCTCTGCCTCAAGCACCGATGCCTACGAACAAAAGGCAGACTTGAAGGAAAACATGGTTTTACCTCCAAAAATAAAAACAACCCAGAGCGGTTCTACAGATAGCACGTGGAAATGACACCTGCTACAGCTTCCTAGGATCTCTGAAGCACCACTAAAGAGAAGGCAGAGCATCAAGAGAAGCGAGGAGCTGGGAACAATTGTAAGTACTTTTCAGCAAGGCAGGGAAGAGTTGTTCAGCTGTGGTACATGCTAAAACCAAGCAGGACCGATCCAGCCTCCCAACACACGTCTCTGGTTGATGCACACGTAGAAGACTGTGAGGCTGCGTGTGCTGGGTCCCCAGCATCGAATGCTCCACAGCAAGGAAACAGGATCACACTGATCAGGAGAGCGATGCTGAAACCTTGAGATTGAAAAAACACACACGCAAGTCTATCAACTTTATATTCCCTCTGGGATTCTGAGCACTTATGGTTAATGCTGTCAAGTGTTTCAAGTGCTTCCTTCACGAATTTAAAGGCTGTAAATGTCCCTCTCTCCCCCACAACACACACTAAGTAGAAGGAAGAATAGACGCTGAGACTGTATCCTTGTGTATTAGGACTAGGAATTTTCAGGTAAAACCAAGTACCCTAAAACTGAAGATAAAATTGCAGGGACTGGCAACACAATGTGATAACGATAGCTATGGTCCTGATGCAAAACAATGACCAGCAGATGTTAAAATGCCCACACAGCTGAGAACAACGACTGCAATGCAAAGACATCAAGCATTCAGAGCTTCATACTGTAACACTTGATTGATGTTTTTCAAAGCAGTCCACAGGAATTAAGGCATGTATCTTCCATTAATCTTAATGGAAAATGTTTGTTTAAATCCCCAAGACTGCCTTAAAAAAAGAAATATTTCAGCTTCATGATCTGGATTGAATGCCTAAATTTTCATTTTTAATATTCACATCTGCATGCAGGCCCCAGGTCAGTAAATCATTTAAACGTGTGCTTCAAAATGCAACAGCCAATAAGGCTACTCCTGTGCTCAAAATTATGTAAACATATAAATATCCCTTCCAGCAGAGATGGGGTTGCTCACATGGTTTTGTTTTTTGCTGAACTGGTGCCTAAAAACTACAGAGAGGGTGCCATAAGGAAGTTATCATTTTGCCAGCAAATACCATAGCGTTACCATGCTTATTCTTAAAAATCAAGACAAAAGGCAATGCCAGAGACATGCTCCAAGACAGATTCCTGCCTTGGGAACATCACTTACTTGTGCACCTTGGCTTTCTCATACATATTTTGGGCTCCCAAATCAGGGATCTGAATTAAGTGGAAAAACTGGACCCAACTGAACATTTTTCAAATATCCCTTTAGTTTTTCTGAGCAGCAGGAGTCCTGGACTAAGTTTTCTGTATCACACAAAAAGCTATTGTGAGGATTAAAAATAAAACAAGAAAGCCCTCCAAACCCCCAAAACAATACATTAAAATAACAGTAATGTGGAGTAGAACAAATTCTCCTCCCCAGCTAGACTTCAAATACACTAAATAGAGAGGGCTTGGGCAATTCAGAATACTTTTGGCTCCTCTTCTCTCTGCAGGACAGCACAGGATGACCAAGGACGGGAACTAAACCCAAGAACTTGAGGTGAGTGCCCAAAGATGGACAGGGGGTTGCTAGGCCCTTTTGGATTAGGCATTTTGGAAAGGATCACCATGAACATTGGGACCTTATCTCCAACTTGGGAACTGAGCTCTCTGAAAGCATGGAAGGATTTGGATCCCGTAATATGCTTCTCATTTATCCTGATCAGCGTAAGAGTCTGACAATAAATTAAAAACTTAATGCACACATTTTAGCTTTTTAAAGCCAAACATCTATTTGTGACTGCATTTTGAAACTTGGAACCCTACCATAATCATGTAAAAGCTCAGCAGTTTCCATTTGCAGACATGTCCAAGGTAAGGAGTAAGTAGGTAAGACAGCAGTGGGATGTTAAACATAATCTGGTGTGACCACGTGCAGCATGAAGGAGACATCCAGCTGTCCCACTGCTGCCTGTTGCTTTACTTGCAACAAGACAGCACCTGGCAGGTAAGTGGGGTGAGTTTGTTCAATCTGCTGATCTAATAGAAAATTAACATACCAAGAGGTAAAAAACCCACCAAGGACTGCTCTGTCCCCTATCAAAACTGAACATGAGCACCAGGGAGTCTGCTCCTGTCAGACACACGACCTACAAACCCAAGGCAAGCAAGAAGGAGGAGATGCACAACCTCAGAAGAGGAAGGAGGCTGCCCCTTTTGGCATCAGCCCACGGGTAGGGTAAAACCTTCAAGCAACACTCTTGGTGAACAAGTAGCATCTAATGCATGTTGGGGAGGAGACAAAGTTGTGTTTTTTGGGGGCTTGCCAGCAGACAGAGGTCGGTTTACAGAATAACACAGCTAATGTACGTAGAGTTCTGCATGTAAAAAAATCACAGCACACGTGCCACCTTCCCACAGGTGAGCTTAGCCATACTCAAATGGAGGGTGTGCACATTTGGCCTCCCCTCTGTACAGCTGGAAGGCTGGACAAAGTCCTGCCAAGCACAGAGGAGTGCCACTTTTCACACTAAATCCCTCTCCTCTCCCTGAAATCCTGCATGCATTTTTGCAGTTTGGAAGGAAAGCACATGTGAGAGAGAGGCAAGAGGACTCACCTACCCAAACTGCGTACAGTTAGGTGCTGAAGGCATGTGGACCATTTGCACAGGGGCAGGAGGCTCATGACAGCAGATACCAGCCACAGCAGCTTACTGTTCACAGAATAGCAGGGATTGGAAGGGACCTCTGGAGATCTCTAGTCCAACTTCAACTTGGAGTTAGGTCAGAATGTTGGATAACTGCACAAACTACCATGTCTTCCTCAAATGGCTGCTGCTGTCTGACTTGTGTCCATGTTGTCCTACAAAAAGACTCAGCAAAACCCAACTGAAACAATCTTTTACTCATTGCACTGGTACTTCCAGCAGAGAGAAAGCCAGCTGCACTATCTTCTGCAGCCCTTCAATCATATTTCTCCCTGGTAAGGTTATTAGCCTGGCTCTTCCACAGGCAAACACCTTTGGGAACCCACATCCTCCCAAACACACACACACACAGACCCCTACTCCCACATTATGGCAAGACAAGGACTTCAGTGAACAGGTACTCGGAGTCACAGCACACCCTGTACAAAGAACTGGGTTTCTTTGAATTCATTTGTGTGTGAATGACAGCATTCTTTTCAGAAAAAAAGCAGCTCATTTTGATCCTTGAGTAGTTCTACTGATTGGAGCCATCAGTAGATTTCTCTGTGGCTCACTGATTATGCTCAATGTGAATAATTGCATTACTAAAATAGGCTCAGGCACCACTGAAGACAGATCAGAGCAGCCAGGGATGGCAGGAGCAGTGCACCCACCTGTACGAAGGCCACTCAAGCACCCTGACTCTAGGAGGACAGAGAAGGTGCTTGTGCAGCTGCAGACAAGCGACCTCCAGAAGGTCTGCAGCTTGTCTGCTCTTCCCTATGGCTCTATCTTGCTCCCAAATAGATGGAGCCACTTGAAACCGTGGTCCCAGACGTGAATTTAGTATGCATGACGGTGTTCCTGAGGGCAGAGCCTATACGAAGCAATGCTAAACATGCTGACAAAGGCAAGGGAATTGACCTGGAAATGACAAAATGAAGCAAGGCAAGGAACAAAGAGGAGGTGGCCAAGGAGAAATGTTTGCACGATTATATTGATAAAGCCCTCTGAGGAAAAGCAATGAGTTTTGTCTGATACATTTGGCACAGGCATTGTTAGGTGTCTCTAGTTTGGGCAAAAGCTCTGTAGATTGGCAGCCAGAACATTAATCTTGTGTCACTCAGAAGTGATGGGGGCTACATACAGGAAAAAAAAAGAAGCTACTTTAGTTTTTCATCACGTAGAATATTACATCGAGCGGCAGAGACGCACTGTCCTGAGCACAGTAACAGCTTCCTGGCAGCAAGCAAAGAGCTGCCACAGTTCTGAGCAGCTTAAACTGCAATTCTCAAAGCTGAGGTCTCTTTTTTCAGAACAAGCAGCAGCAGAAAAATTATTTTTAATATGCAGAAGGAGTCACTTGTAAAATCAGAGATCAATTCTAAAAAACTAGAGACCTACTTTTCATGATAGATGGCGTTTTAAACACTGCAAGAGAGAAGCAACTTCCCTTAAATAGGTGCCAGTTAATTAAGGAGATTTGGTAAATGAGTGCATTTCCTGCACAACAAACTACAAGCTTCCACTTCCAAAGGACATTATGTTAAATTGGACAAAGGCCCATTATTCTGAAAGAAAAGATTGCCCACTGGAGGGTTCACACTAATATAAGTATTCCAAGAATATCTTCATCCAGGAATACAAGCAACATATTTGCAAGTGGAGACCAAGCAATTTTAAATACACTAAAATCTCCTAAAGGAATTAGTACAGTCAAAGATATAGCACTTAGTAGCTAAAGAAAACACAGTAGCTGGGCTTATTGCTTTATACAAAAGCTCAGAAGACAAAGGGATGAGCTGCCTCTTGTGAATATAAGACCCTGGGGGCAGGTATATGTTCTGTAGCATATAGTTATGAACTGGCTCTGTACCCCTGCACTATACCACACAGACATCACATCTCTCAGCCTGCCTCAGTACCCTGGGACATCTGTACTTTTAATTAAACAGTGAACTACAGTGTGAACTGTTTTTTTCTGGAGTTAGCTGAGCATTTGGGCACCATGCCTCATTGTGGGGTATGGACAGGAGAAGGTGAGCAGCCTTACCACTATGCAGAAGTCCATGGTGGACTGGGGCATTATCATCAGGTGGCTGAGGGCATGGCTTGAGCACAAGACAGTGATGGAGACCACAAATGGTATATCTGCTCCCACTTCACACTGGAGGACACAGACATGGCAACTTTCCATCACAGACCCCTAGACATTCTAAACCTGATGAGAGATGGCAGGGGTGTCACTAACCAAGGTAACAGGAGAGACCAGTCACAAGACCAGTGTGGTTTATAAGGACTGCCCCAGCTCAACCTCTAACACTCCTAAAACCACCTTCTCCAAACTCCTCCCAAAAACCTTGCCTACAAAAAGCCAGTAGGGTTCTCAGCCCAGATGAAGGGATGCTCACCAGCAATTCACACAGTGGGCTCCTAGGCCATTAAGTCAACTGGGGTAGACACCATCTTGACCACACACTTCAGGTGTCTATTCCCTAGGCCAGTAGTTGATAATCCTTAGCAAACCACATGCTACTGTTATTCTCTGGAATAATAAGCATCAACCTTACCTTTTCAGAAACATCTCTGAGCTTTCTCATTGCAAACAGCCAAAGTCAACTCACCAGGATGCCAAATTCTTGACTTTCATTATGGTAAATTATTCACAGCACAAGTGTCAACTTCAGCAATGTAAAATTCTTTGCCATTATAAATATTTTCACATCATGACTTTCCTTCTCTTATACCTGTGGTGTCTTGGACCACACTGGTTTCTTCAGCTTCAGACACTGTACAATAGCTGTTCCCACACAGAGGACAGTCCCCATCTTACTGGAACAAATAAAACTCACAAGAACCACCTCTACACCTTCAGAAAGCAGCATTAATACTAATTTCTTACAGCACTTTTGGTGATTTTTCCCATTCCCTCAAATAAATCTCCCTTTCCTACCAGAAGACTCACCTATCCACATACTCCACCTTCAGCATGATCAATATATTGATACAGAAATTAATGCCTTGCACTACATCTTTTTACTGCTTTAATATCCTGACTCTTCCCTATGGCTGTTTGCATTAAATCCATTCTAAACCTTAACTGCATTTCTGTACCAATGATTTCCAATCCAGAGGCTTTGCATTGCCAATTACCCACACACATGCACATATCTCCATGGGCATCTTCTGGTAATACCTTCAGCAATACTCAAATCCTTTCAGATTCTCTTCAAGGCCTTCTCCTATTTTCCCACAATGCTGTTTAGGCTACCTATTAACCCCACTGAACCATCACCATTGCCTAATGCTCTTACAACACCAGTCACAGACAGGAGCACGTCACAGAACACGGATTCATCTTCTCATATGCAGATACAAAGCCTAGGCTTGCCTTTAACTGTTTTTTTTTTGCTAACTTGGCTAGGGATGAAAACACTTTGTATTAGTCACTCACAATTCCACTTACACACATCTGTTTTGACAGCTCAGAGCAGGAGCTTTTTCATGATACTGGAATGACTAGGACTGTACAGCAGCAGGACAGCAGGTAGGTATGCTAGAGAAGCAGGGGGACAACAGGCCTCTGATCTCCAGCTAGCCATGAGATGGTAGCAGGGAGAAGCACTACTTTCCATTTCCAGGTCGGGTTTCTTGCTGTCAACCACCCCGAGGTGTGGACGTGGGCAGCAGATTAAGCTGTTACAGACAGAATATGGCTGATGTCCACTAAGGGTTTACTCTCCTCACGCCTTGTGGCAAAATAGATTGGGAAACAAAGTGGAGACTCAAGCACCTGGATGTTCCCCAGAACCTCAATTTACAGTCAATCTTCCAAGAAGCTACTTCTATATCTATGAGACCTTCAGGATCATATTGTTTCCTATCTGTAGGCAATAAAAGAAAAAACGAGAGTAGAAATAGTCCCTTCCACAAGCCCTGGCTGTCTGGCTATTCTTGCTGCTAGCAAATGTTTGACTTCTCAGTCTGGGTGGCTTTTGAATTGAAGTCACCTGCAGTGTCCTGTTTGGGAAAGCATTTCCTAATACACTTTTGTTCATTGGCATAAATGCCCCTTTCTGTGCTCTAGATAAAAAATGAGACTATTTCTTGATCAAGGGAACTGGAACTTCTATGTCAAATAAAATACTATAGAAATGAAAATACACTTTCCCTATTGTGAGCATGAAAAAAGAGAAAACTTCCTACATAAACATGACAGAACAGATGCTCAAGTCCTATGCTAAGCATGTTACAATTGTTTGGGAAAGAAAAGAAACACAGAATTTGAAGTTAATATTCCTCACAGAATGAGATTAAAGATATTATTTAAGCCCTACTTGAAACATCATAGTCATTTTCAGCTGCACTAATAAAAACAAATCAGAAGCTGATCTTCCATGCATTAAAATTACCATTTCATGCAAGAGTCACATTGCTTCTGAGATGTATGTGCCCTTTGGAACTCCTGCCACAAACAGAGCTGAATTTAGGGACTGCTGCGTGCACAACTTTATTACATCAATTCTTTCCAAAGGAGGATACTGTCATGTACAAAATGCAATGTAGGCAGCTAGAGAAAAGCATCCAGCACTGAGTAAATACTCTCAGCTTTGAAAAAGAAAATAATTAGAATCAAACACCTCAAAAAGAAAAAAAAAAAGATATTGTATGACTCCAACTGTTGGGTGACCAGCAGAGCTTTGTCTGAAGCACACTCATCACCCAGACACCAATTAATGAGTTCACAAGCAGTTCCCTCACTGCAGCTCAGTCTCTCACAAGGATGCTTATTTGCAGAGCAGGATACAACTTGCTGTTAGACAGGAAAAGTTCAATAGTCATTAACCAGAGGAGCCCCCACTTTGTGCTGCTGCCTGCAGTACAAATCATCTGCCCGTGGGTTTTGTCAATCCTGTCACCTGCTGCTTTGTGAATGCTGTACCTGGAGGCACTGAGCAGTGCATCCACACACCTGGCCCTCAGCTGGGGTCTTCATAGCTGGAGTCCAAAGCTGGGAAGCCACAACTGCTTTTTGAGCAATGAAAGTAGAAAATGCTGGAAAGACAAGAGGTTTCATCTCAAATTTGCACACAGCAACTCCTCCCTGCAATAGCTCACTCTCCAAAACAGAGCTGTGTGAAAAGGGAGAACTGAAGCAGGCAGTTGTATATTTGGGAGATTTACTCCAAATCCTCCCAGGAGTCTATAGCAGGTTTGCAAGTGCATGCTTTTCTTTTGCTACCCTGGTCAGCAATACATTCAACTGTGCTAAACTGAAATTGTCAGGTGAACAGATTTAAGGAGGTAAGACAGTGATGGCTCAAGGACTAGATACCATCATAAAAAGATGCAGACAGAAGCTGCTTCTTCCTTGCTCTTTACTATCAATCATCTCCATTGTTGTGTTGAATGGGGAAGACACAGCACAACTTCAGAGGAAAGGGTGCCTGGGGTAACCTTCTCCTCAAACATGCATGGCAAGCTCTTGTGACCCAAATCCAAACCTAGATTGCCCCTGATCATCCCTGCCCTTCTGGCTAAGCAAAACCTCACCAACACAAATGGCTGCATTCAGCTGCGTGAGGCACCAGATGCACGAGATCTCACTTTGCTCTAGCCAAAGCTGTCAGGTGAAAGTTTAAGTTGCTTAAGAGGTCAAAAATGACCTTTCTTAGATTCTTCTATGTCCACATTTCTACTATTGAGCTCCACAGTAAGTCTTGGCAACATGCAGGTGATCCGAGAAGCTCAGTATAGCCATGGATGGGAAATACCTAACTATGGTAGAGACTCAACGTACATAAGCTGCCAAAAAACCTACTTTCAAATCTCTTGAAGCCATGCAGAAAAGATCTCCAGAGCCATCTGCTTGGTCCCTGAAAGCACTCAGTCCCACAGGTCACCCTGGAAAAACAAATCCAGCAAACTGGAAAACCCCATAGCCATCTTTCTGAGAGCACATGGGCTGAAGTCTGCTACCCCTGTTCTAGCCACGCTTGGTCACACAAGTTTCTCTCTCCACTCTATGCTTGAACATGCTCTGTTTAAGACACAGCTATGTCAAATAGTCTTGTCACCACCTTCCAAATAACTCAGACGAATGTCTCGCATTTTTCAAGTGGTGCCATAAAACATGGGGCTGCACACACCACAAATACTGACATATTTCACTAACACAATCCAGTAGCAGCACATGGAGAATATTTATAAAGCTCTTCATTATTTTTTATGAAAGGTAAACGAGCCTTTTGGTGAAGCAGTGACTTGTGCTGACAGCATCTTTGTTCTTATGAAAAAGATACCAATGTTGGGAGGGGCAGAGGGCTTGCAAATCTAATTCATGGGGACAAATTCCTCTGGTCCTGCTGTAGGAAGAAAACCCAACATTCTCTTCTTCCCAAGATTTTACTCTCATTTATCTTCTAAGCTGGCCCTGCTAAACTAGTTATTTGACACAGCAATTAGCAGAAATAAGAAGGTACACATAAATAAAAGTCAGATATTGACTAAATGAGTCTTGAAACAAAAGTTTCCATTATTTAAAAGTCATCTCCTTGACCTACTTTCATATCTTAAGGTCAGATACTTCTAAAGGAGGAAAGAAGTGATTCTGCACATTAGCACAGAGCTAACACTAAGCAAAGCTCACTGCACATGCTGGGCTGCTACAACATTCCCAGGCCAAGGCAGAAGTAATACTTCAGATGTCTAAATCTTCTACTTGCTGTTTTACAAATTGAGCTGGGGCAGTTTTGTCATGATTTTAGCTGTTGACAAACAAGTAAGTAGAATGTGGCATAAATTCCCTCTTGATCTGCTGAAGAAAGCCAACACAGGCCCCAACTCCAGTGAGAGAAACCAAAACTAATCAGAGTGATGCAATATTAGCACATTTCACCTTACCAGGTGGAAAGCCAAGAAACCAGCACTCGTTGCCTGTAATGCCAACAGCAAGGATCACTTCAGCACTCCCAGCCCAAGCTGGTAAGATACCAAAACCTCAAGTCTTTGCACTTGTGCTTTGCTTGCTGACAGTGATAACTCTAGAGAAGTCCACGATCTCACTGCCCCTCTATTTCCATCTGCCAGAAGTGGAGAGCAGCCTGTTCCTAACATGGAAGGACACCTTGATAGATGCACTAATTACCACCAGATAGTCCATCCAGCAAGTGAGATAAGAGACCATTTATTGACCCAAAAAACTTCTAGTTCCAAATTCACTACCAGAAAACTCTGCATATCAAGACCCTGGAACCTGATTTAATTAAACCAATGACATTGACATCATTAATTTATAAGAAAGCTCAAACCTAACCAGGAAATTGTTTATATTAACCAGCAGACAAAATCCTTTCATCTGCTCAAAGCAAATGCATTTTTATTCTTCTTAGCACTGAAGACTCTCTTCCAGCCACTCAACAGTACCTCTGCTATCGAACAGCCCTTGCAGTCCAGCTGCACCTTTGCTGCTCCATTTGTCATCTGAATGCACCATTTGTTCCTCAGAACACAGATCATCTTACACAAAGCAGTTGTCATGACTCTTCCCAGCCCCTACCATCACAACACTTTACACATTCCTCTCCCCATGTGCTCATAAAGATCACATGCCATAAGAGTTTTTAAATGGGGCTTGTCAAAACATCAAGGTAGGTGGTGTGCAAGGCAGAACCTCAGATTTCTTCTTGTGCTACTTGCTGAAGCATCCACACACAGCCTCAGACAATAAGCTTTTCTCTCCATGACATACCACTGAGATATTTGGATGTGACTTGTAAAGGGGAAGAATCCTGTCAGGAGGGGAGGGGAGAGAGATACAACAATCCTGAAACTTCACACATGTAAAAACCTACAAAAGGTAAAACCTGGCTATGTGTAACAGAAACTTAGAAAGTGATGTAAAGCAGTTTGGAAATACTGTTCCAGCAGTTGCTTGAACACCTCCTTGAGAATACTAACCTTCAGCAGGCTACTTACAGCCCAAGGGGAAAAGCTCCTGGTTTCTCCCACCCAAGCCCAGCAGCCCACACTCTATTCTCAGTGAAGAAGATGAATTTTGAGCAACTCCAATTGACATGAACAAGTCACTGGATTTATCTCAATCTAACTGATTTTAGAAAACTTCAGAAGTGATACTCAAGCACTCTCAAAGACACTCATACCCCTACTAGACCTGCCTTTGTGTAGATGGCAATTGCTGATTTATTGACTGCAAAATGCTGTGGATCAAGCCTTAGTATTTCCTCATATCTCAGCTGAAATTGGCCTTTAATATTCCAACCCAACTCCCATTAATGAGAAAGCAATAATGCATGCTTGCTTTAATGGAGTTGAATGAAGCTGTAGCAGTCAGCATCTGATCAGGAAAAATAAAACATTTAGACCAATTAGGCTTACTGGTTGTGTTTTACTTGATATATAAACTTCAGTCTAGGGCTACAACTGAAGTTATACTGCTGTTTCCAAATTTACAAAACAGAAGTTGTTGAGAAGTGGAAATTCACCTCTCATTCACTTGGGTGTGATTCGGAAGTAACCCTGGTGAACCCAAGGCAGCTCCAGGAACACAAATAGGCAGTGACAGGGAAATTCAGCCTACTAGTCACATCACACATTTCATGCTTTTTTCTATTTCACAGTCATACACCAAGTTAAGCTGCTTAGTAGATGGGCACATTCTCCTAACCACAGCCAGGCTCACCATCAGTACTGACTGCCCTTTAATCATCATTCTGCTGTCATTTGTGGTTCCTCTTTGGAAGATACTTGCTTTAATATACAAACAGGATAGCTGTTAGCACTGCTGTGGCCCTGAAGAGAGGTGTATGAGTAATGCCATGGACTTAGCCTAACTATCCCTATTCATACAAATCTCTTGCACATTTTACTAACAACCCATACTCTGAAATACTACTCTTGGCCTATACAACCCTGTGGTACATGCTTTTAGGCCCCCACAGCACACCAATTCACAAATAACAACCTTCCTGAAATGACATAACACCTAATAACTATGCCATAAAGGCCAAAAAGGTTGTTGTACAGAAGGTCTTTCATGCAATTAAAAAACCACCAAATTTTTGTTAGCAGAACCACTAATGGACACATGGTTCTCATGTGATCTATTTATTTTTAAGAAATGCCTGGTATCAGATAATGAAATTAGCCTAGAAAACAAAAACAAACCCCAAACCAGCAATTTCAGAATGCACACTGCAGGCTGGCAGCTTATGAATGAAATACTCTGTAGGTGTTTGTGTACATTTATAATTTACTACAACACATTAAGAAATAAGACAACTGCAAATGACAAGCTGATGCTCTCCCAGCTGTGTACACTATGTAATGGTATCTTCTACCAGGGCTTAGCCAGCTTTACAACCAACTTCTCATTTGGGAGACAGACAGAAGGATGCAAAGGAGCCAAATTATCTCCAGCAACTCATTAACAAACTGCAGTGACTCTGCCTTTTTAAAGTTTGTATTGCTGTTGTTTTAAAGAAGTACACACTGAACATCTGAAATGCTGTTTAACACTTGCACATGCCAGGAATAAAAGCACAAATCCTGTCCCTGATGTGCAGAGCAAATATATGAGGCTTGCACTGACTGTCTCCATGGAGGCTGAGAGGAACAGCATGTCCTCCAGGTCTTGGCACAGCAGCAGCCACAAAGAGGCTGCTAACCATGTCTTCCAGCAGTGCTTGAACACGGGGAGCAGTAATTGCACCTCTCCCTCCATCTCCTCTGAGCAGGGCAGAAAATGCCAGGGCACACTGCTCCTTGGGAGAGAGAGACATATCACATCTTCCTTCCTGGTTCTCACCACCCTCATGTTGTGTGCGAGGCACAAGTAGTTCAGCTGTGCTGAAGCTCACCCTTGTATCATCAAAGAGGAGGGTCTCATCACACCTTGCTCCACTCCAGACCTTGCTTTCACCCAGTATCCCAAATTTGTGTAAAAACACTCCTAATCTCACACAGAGGTAGACATCCATATCTGACAGGATATGTAGGACCAAAAAGCCAAGTACTTGACATGGGAATAAGGAAATAGCTAAAGAGCTTATTGCCTGTAGCCTTAATCTGCAAAGGCCCTGCCTCAGATACTGCCCCTGCTGACTTCTGAAGACCTGCTCACACACCCCAAATTATTCAACTGTTCAAAATATCTGCAAGATTACAGGTTTAATGTACACATCAATTTGTCATGACGATGTATTTTAAAGAGAGCCAAGTAAAGAGAGTTCATGTCCTGATCTTCCAAACCTTGCTTGCTTCCCGACTTTGTTGTGTTGGATGTGATTGACATAGTAACCATCATTAAATCAATCTGATTTAAACAAGCAAACCTCCAAAATCCAAAGCACAAAACAACTACCCCAAACAAAACCAGAAACAACTCCAGCACAGAACTACCTGATTCCTTCACCCATCTTTTACTCTTCCCTTTCCCCCTCACCCCTTCTTTTTTCTGCCAATAGATATTGTACCTTACCCTGACCTGTGAGAAAAACAGAGGACTCCACTGCATCTGTGACCAAGTAACAGTGGGGGTCATGTTATAGACTCTCAAACATCTCCAACTTAACACCTCTGGATTTGCAGCAGCTCCAGCTGTCAGACTGCAGGAACAAGGTGCTACTCAAGTAAAAAGCACACCCAGTCTGTAAGAGGAGAGTCAACATAAGGATGTTAAGGCTTCATACCCAAAACCAAGGGATGCTGCTTCCTGAAGACATGAAAGCTGGAACCACAGACACTGAGGCTGCAGGGTCAGTCCCTCTGGAACGTGGTACCAAACTGAGTCAGCCACACACTTTGCTTTAAGCATGCTCCCAGCTCAGGAAGAAATCTCTAGTTGCAGTTTTAAGCACATAACTAATCCTGTGAAACCTAGCAGGTTTTTCCCTATGTACTCACCAGGAGCAGACTCTGTGTGCACAAAAGTGCCTCATGCAGTGACTGGGTCACAGGAGAATTTATACAACACTTTCACATGCTCTTGATCTTTCAGACTGAATTCTTCTGTTGGACCTACTTGCACCTGTAACTTTGGTGAGTTATTTCACACTGTGTCACCCTAATGGCCAAATCCTAAGTGACCCACACAACCCCAAACTCCCTTCTGTGCACGTGGATACAGAAGCTCTGCAGAGTTTCAGTTCCATGAACACAACGACTAGTTGGAATGAAGTGATGGAAAATACAAGATCTCAGCAGTCATCTTTGTTCTGTGCAGACCCACTCAGTACACATGGCATCTTGCCTGTGTTCTGGCTTCCCTACAGCTGAAGTCCCCTGGCAGCAATGATGGCCACTGATCCCTGGTGCTTTTGGAGGGCACCTTCTGCACCCCCAGCGCACAGCAAGGGACTGTGTGAAGATATTCTCAGTCTGCTCTCTTGCCCAACTACTACACCCCCATGTGATCCTCATTCCTATACCTTTTCTTGAACTCCAGCCCTGCAGAAAGCATCAGGCCTTTTGCCAGCACTGATGGGGAGCATTGCAGCTTCTTGCACTTGTGCCTCTCTCTTCTCTCTGCTTTCATTCATGGAACATAACGTGGAATATGAGCCCTTAGCCCAGATGACCAGACTGTACACGGTGTCTGATGTTTATTACATGCACTGGAACAGACTATATATACACATTCAAAATTGCTGTAATCAGGAAGTGAGCCATGAAATGTGTAAGCAATGGCATATTAATAATCTGTTTTATAGCTTAAATTAGAGTCTTTGGAATTTCACAGCCAGAGACTTTTAAATAGATCAAAAATATGGTAATCACACTTAATGATCACACTGTGATATGCATTGCATCAGAGTTAGGAGTGACAAAACCTGAGCAGAATGGATATGAACCACTTGCACGCTGAAAAAAAAGCATTTCACAAACCAAGTGATTTCTTGCAAAAAACAAACCACATCACCCAAAAGTTTTTTTTGCTTTTGGTCCTGCTCTCTGGAAATGAGCTGCAAGATTCCATACAATCACAGAAATCAACTACTGTGCCTCTGCATCTTCCTTTTAGATGGCACTGCAGATTAGCAAAGGCTCCAGATTTAACCACTTACAGCTAGTGAGTATTTAGTGGTGGAAATAAAGCCTCCCCCAACTGAGGAACACAGCTTATTACTGTACTTGCCCATGAACAGTTCACCCCAGGTAGGCAGAGTTAAAACACATTCCTGGGTATCAGCATTTTGATTTCTTTTGAACAAAAGAGTAAGAATCGACAGACTAATCACAGTTATCTTCTAGGCACCAAACCAAGGAAATCTTCCACAATTTTTTTAAGTTTAGACACATGCTTATGTTCTCCTTATACCAACTTGACTTTAGGTACAATAAACCTGATGGAAAAAATCATGGAAAGAATGAGAAATTTAGCAAAATAGACAGTTGCTGCTAATTAATCCTATCAAGCTGTTGAGGCATTATCAAGAAGGTAAACCAAGAAAAAAAAATAAACCAGCTATGTTCTGTGGAAACAAAGTCAATGTTTGTCTGCTGTGAAAGTACAAAGTCAGCAGGGGAGACTGCTTGGAAGCTTATAAGAAAGCAGGAGAGAAATGTTTTTTTTGGTTTCTTTTTTTCCTCCAGTCAAACTTGGCTTCTTCTAAAAACCAAAGCAAGGCAAAAGATGAAAGGCCTTCTTCTCTGAAGCCAAAGATGAAGAATACAAAGAATATTAATGACTAACAAGTCTGTCTGTAAATGCCATGAGTTTAGCTGTAGTAGGGACAAAAAGGAAGCACAGCACTACTATTAACTAATGAAGTTTCTGATTTAACGAGCAGTGATGAAGGCTGATTGGGTCATTTATGGAAGGGAGTGTTAGTTCAGAAGAGCATAGGTTCCCTACAGAGGATAAAAGGAAAGGGGGATAGATGCCATTATATACAGGCAAAACTCAGGATGATTATGGCTCATTCACAAAGCACATAAAGGCAGTAAATTCCCAATTAGGGCTTGCCTGTCCCTTACACGTGTTTGTGCTCACAGGTACATCAGCTGGTTAATCTACTGGAAACTCAAGAACTGCTGCAAATCTCTCCCTTGCCTTCTATCAAAAACCACTGGAGTCTGATAAATCCCACTTCCTAGAAGAAAACTTCAAACCCATGGAATCTTGCCTTTGTCACAGTTATTTGATCTGGTATGAGCACCCTATTCTCCACAGCTTCCCAGGATCCTGGCACCCCACAGCAGTCCAGGAGGGATGCTTACTGACAGAGGGCAGGACAGCAAGGTGGCAGGTGCCAGCCTCTCACCTCCGTGCTGCCCTGTGACAAGCACTGCCATGCAAGATCAGTGCAAAGTTCCTCTGGGTTTGAAGTCTTCCCATTCTCTTCTGAGAAATTCTTTGAGCTTAAGGAAATGAAGCAAAACAAAGCCAGGCAGAAATGAAAACAACTCAGAGCCAAAAGTGACACTACAGAAACTTCAGATTTGGAAGCTGATTCATTTGCCAGTTCGTAGGCATAACACACCTAGCGTGTCTATATTTATATGTGTGGACTCAGGCTCTCTGCTCTGTACAGGCATTCTGAGTGGTTTTAAATCAGCCAGAAATCAAAAATCACTGCACTTACAGGAGAGAAAATTGGAAAAAATATCCCTTTTTCTCTAAGCTGTGCCCATTTTTGTTACAGAAATCTTGAGAGAGAAGCTCTCCTTGCAACAGCCAACAAGACTGAGAGCTGCGACAGATAAAACGTTGTTCCTGAGATTATTTCCCTTGACAGGACACTGCTCACTCTTGCAGACAGACCATATTTTGGATGGCAGTCTGATCCAGTAGACTACATAAAAAGCCTTTGTGTTGGGATGGAAATTTGGGGAGCATCCTGATCATGTGAAAGATGGCAACGTTTAAGAAAGCACTGCCAGAGAGCTGTGTTGCTGCCCCTGCCTTACAGGGCTGGGAATTGAAAGCTCCAAGTTCAATGCTGAGCTTTGTCCATAACCCACAGCACATCACCAAACTCTCTCAGCATCTCCTTCTGGAAAATGGGGATAACAGCATGCCCCAGCAGCATCACAAAGGTTTGCTAATGCTTGTAAGTACTTTGCAGATAAGGAACATCAAGACAGCAGTTAGCAGAGGGATTTGGGGCACAGACAGACATAAATCCGAAGCACTCATATCATACACTCTTTTTAGACAAGCATAGCAGCAGATCAGCTCCCTGCATTTAGTGGTTGTGGGCTCCATCCTCTCAACATACTGAGCACTCTGCCTTTGATCCAGAAAAATGAGTCTGGGGAGAATATTTACATGTCTAATGTTAATCATAGGCTTCAATCCTCTGAAACTATAAAGAGGGTAAAAGAGAAAAGTGTTCCCCAGCTCCAAAACAAATACCATTTCCCAGAAGTTATATTTAGGATATGAACAAACGTTTGACCAGCAAAGACAAGACCTTCATTACACACCTGCTAAGTTTCTGCATCCCTGAAGAAACCTGCAGGTGCAATAAGTGTCTAGAGAGAGTTTGCTTAGACAAAACATTTCTAACATAACCAGTGAAATACTATTAGAAAGAAGCTCCCCAGAGTATATGAACTACTATTCCACAGGCAGAGCAGACCTTGAGCAAGGAAACAAGAAAAAAAAGAATATTTTACTAAGTTTACTACAGAAATCACTACACAGATTCAAAATGAATTATAAATTCATTTGGTATTATTAATTCCTTCATTTATTAGCTGTCCACTGTGACAAAACAGGTCTTCCTCAGGGGACAGACACCATCACCCAGACCTCACCAACACCATGTGCCCTGCAGCAGCTATCAGCAACACTTAGAAAGCATCTTCTAAATCTGTATCAGAGAGCAACAACACTAAGAAAAAGGCATTGGACTCCCCTTAAAGCCTTGTTCATTTTAAGCACACACTGCTCTCTCTCATCTTAGCTATGTGAAACATCTAACTCATTTTTATATCCTGGTAAACTCCAGGCCTACCTAATGGCTTGGGGCCACAAGTGTTCTGCACTCGCTGGCTGGGGTGTTCACCAGTCTCTTGCTATTGCATCAACCCCACCTTGACTCGTTTACTTCAGGTGCATCAAGTCAGTGGAGTGAGGACACAGCACTGCCTCTATACAGGCAAGCTCAGCATGGCCAGATTAGGAAGGAACCTGTAGCATTAGGGTGCCCTGAGCTCTACATGGTCACAGACACACTACTCCTGCAGAGCAAAGACTGCTTCAAGCTACATCCATGACCAGATCAACATCCACAGCATAAACTGGCTTCCAGAGATGATTTTGAAAACTCTGTTAAACAAGCATATACAGTGAGAAAAGTGTGAGGCAATTAGAAGCCCACTATCCAGAGCTTGATTGCTTTAGCAGATCTGTAAACATTATCTAGCTTACTCAGGATACCATCATGCTTCACCAGCCATGTGAGAAGGACAAACACTCCCCACCGTAAATCGCCCAAGATGCTAAATAAGGCTGCTAATTAGTTCTAAGGATTTTTAAAGAATCCTTTAAGATTATTGTCCCCTGGCTTCATTAAATAGCACTTTAAATCCTTGCAACTGAACATCATTAGGTGAAGCTGACTTCATGGTACAACAGAAATGTTGTCTCCTCAACAAAATGTCTTTTGGTGAAGCGTGCTGCACTCTAGAAACCAGGGGGAGCTGTACCAGCTGCATCTTACAAAGGGTTAACAAGGTAATTACCTTCTTTGCTTGGCTGAATTAGAACTATACAAAGTGCCATGCCTCAGAGGAGGCAGAAGTGTATTCCTACCCTCACCTGCCACAAACCAAGAACCACAAGGGATGGAATGATGTCACTGGGTAAGGCTGTAAGAAGTCCCAAGGGAAGAAAATACAGCAGTTCAAATGCTGGGTTTGTTTCTCCAGTTGCTTTGTGAGATGCTTTGCTGTCCCAAAGTTTGTAGATACTACAGAACAACACCAATATCTGGCAGATCCCACCACTAGGAAAACTCTCTGGAGAGAACTGAATGTCCCAGAAGACATCACCCTTATTTCTTTCCCATCATCTTCCTGGAGGAAGAATCAATGTCTTTCATGATGGGGTAAGCTACAAGGCACAACTCCAATTCCATGCAGAAGCAGAGCATCTCTGACAATAAGCTAAGACCTCTTAGACATCTCTGCTGCCTTTGTTTTCTTTGGTGCCTCCACTAATGCCACCTTGGAGGACAGCTCTAACAGACTTCATTGCCAGTCACTGCACCTGGCTAAAGACCTGACTCCTCCTTGCTCTGTTTCTTTGTTGTAATCAATCTATAAAGAGCTGGAGGGTAACAAATCAATGCACTACCCATCCTCACCCCTTTACCTTATCTTCCTTCCCCATCCTACACATGCAGTCCACTCCTCCTCCCATCCCTAACAAAGTGAGAGTCCTGGAAAGCAGAGCACCCGCGAGGTGCATCTCACAGCGTTGAGGAAGGCAGAGGCACCTCCAGGCAGGAGGTGCATTGGCTACATCACAGAGCACAAGTATCCACAGCAGGAGCTGAACCTGAGTGAGGACTGCTGGAGTATGCCTCTTCTGCTATATTGGCTTGAGAGCAGTAATTAAATTCCAGTCTAATTTCCTTCTGATCTACAGCTCTTAACTCCTGAATGACTCCCATTAAGTCACTTACCACCGTGGTGTCACTCTGGATTTTTTACCTTAAATAAGGAGCCCATGAAGCTACTACAACAATGACAATCTTTATACCTATGAAGTACCTGCCCAGGAAATGTCCTCTGTAGAATATAAGAGTCAGTATTTTAGATTTCAGTAACAACACAAGATATGCCATCACCACCTTACCCAAAAAACCACAAGGGTAAAGAACCACATTAAAAGACCAAGTCTAGAGAATACAACCTGAGCACAAATGGCTCCTCCTT
Source organism: Galbula dea (assembly GCA_013399015.1). Classification (NCBI taxonomy): domain Eukaryota; kingdom Metazoa; phylum Chordata; class Aves; order Piciformes; family Galbulidae; genus Galbula; species Galbula dea. Next base: position 4,935,825 of record VWZX01007460.1, read on the forward strand.
AGCACTTCTCTTTTCCTACTCACCTCCCAGTGTTTCACGCTGTGCAAAAGCATCACTAAGGGACTAGTGCCTAGTGTGGGTCCTCACAGAAACAACTAGAGCACCTCAAGCTATAGAATGTCAGCCAGAAACACCCTGGGTATTAAAGCCCTCACTGATGGTCAGGGACTGTGCAGCTGCTCCCATGTCCTGTTAATTAGGTACTATGGACACGCTCAGGCTGTAAGCACATCTTTGACATAACATAGCATGACAATTTCTTCAGAGTCACAGAAATGCAGAGCATACAAATAAACCTGAATGCTGAAACAATTTCATTGTTCATAAGAATATGCACACTGCACCTGTTACGACCAAGGGCACTGCCTCTGCCTTATTGCTGATTATTTCAGCCTCTAACAAGCGTGTCTGTCTTGAAGAACTGTTAAATTCCAGAAGTAAATAAAGCACAACAAAATTATTTTACAATAAGAAATCATTCCCCAATATACACAGCGAGCTCTTTAAACACAAGGCAAAGAAAATCCTCAAACTGACGTTTTCCCCTGAGCTTCTTACAACCGCTGAGTCAGTTTAAATCAGATTTAGCCGAAAGAAAATAACTCCAAGACTGATATCGGCAGAACAAAATCTTTGGAAGTCCAACTGCACATCCCCCACCAGCCCAGCCCAGGACTCCTAACAGAGAGGAGGACAAGGACGATTCCCGCAACTCGACCCACGAGCACTCTCCCAAAACCCATCCCGGCCTCAGGGACCAGCCCGCAGAGGCGACGCTCCCGCAGGGAGCCTAAGCCGCAGGGAGCAGGTGGCAGAGCCAGTCCCTGCAGCCCAGCCCCAGCACCACCGGCAACAGGGACCCGCCGCCAGCATGCGTGGGGCTCTGAGAAAAGGGATGGCTTGATTTTTAGGCAGAGAGAGAGGTACGGAGGAACGCGACACAGGGAAGCAGCATCCCCGGTTGCGGCACCGCGGTACGGGCAGGGTGCTGGGGGAGGGGATGGTACCGGGACCGGCCGCAGCAGTACTCACCGAGCTACGCGCGCCTGCTGCCCCCGCTGCCGTCCATAGGGGCGGCGGGGGGACGGGAGCCCGCTGCGGGCGAGAACCGCCCCACGATCCGTCTCATCTGCCCACCACTATCGCCGCCGCGGAGGAGGAGGAGGAGGAGGTGGAGAAGGTGGTGGTGGAGGAGGAGGAGGAAGAGAACCTAGCCGCACCGCCCCGGAGCCCCAGCGCAGCCCGGCCGCAGAGCGCCGCCTGCCCGCCGCGGCCGGGATGGGACCGGCTGCGGCGGCTCGGCTCGACCCGCCCGCGGGGGCAGGTGCAGCCTGCCCAGGAGGAGAAGGGAAGGGAAAAGAGGGCGGAGCGGAGCCGTGCGCGGCTCCGGGCGGTGCAGCTGGCGGTGCGGGACCGGCTGTACCCGGGGCGGTGGCGCCGGTGGCAGTGCGCGGTAAAGGGAGAGGGGAGGAGCGGCTGGAAGCGGCTGGTATGGCGTGAATCTGCCCCGCGAGGGCTTTTAATGAAGTGCAGATGTTCCCTAATATAATTATGTCGTCCTCTTTCCTGGTAATTGGTTTTGGCAGTCGTGCTGATCGAAATCCTGCTGGAGCCAGCCCCGCACAGCCAGGACCCTACTCCTGTGAGTCCTGCGGTTAGAGACTTAGGGGTTCGGTGGAAGCTTTTCCTCGCAGCAGATGGAAGTAAGGGACAAGGTTTATTTACTTATTTCTTAAAGTGTATGTCTTTAGGAAGAAAATGACTGGGCTGCTTGTGGGAGGGGAAGACAAAACGTCAAGAGTTACACAGATTATCACAAATGTTGGGGAAAAGCCATCATATTGCAGAGAAGCCCAGCGCCACTTTAGGATGGCAGCAGAGGTTGTCCTGGCTGGGTGAGCAGGACCAGCACCCCAATCTGTTGCCCCTTGGCTGCTTGAGCAGGACCAGCACCCCTTTCTGCTCCCCCTTCCACTATGCCTGTGCTCTCTACAGGCAAGGTGAACTGTGGCTGGTGAAAACATTCTGGTTCTCCCGAAGCTTGGTTTGTTTTTAGAGAAATTGCCAGTGAGGACACGCTAACACAAGCCAAATGCGTGGGCATTTTATGCATATATGTGGGGAAAATGGATCAAGCCCACAAATTCATCTTGCAGAGGACAAGCAGCCAACACAAGATAATGATTTCTAGTCACTACAAGCCCCAGACCAGACTTCTTTCACCCAATGACTCAAAGCTGAAACTCAGCCTGCTGACACTCAGGCACTATGGGGAGTGTAAATACTTCAGATAAGCAGGATTAGGGAATTCTCCTACCCCAGGGTTGCAGAGGTGAGCAGCAGACAGACTGCACATACCTCTCTCCATACATCAGCTAGGCAGTGTCTAAGGGGTTGAGCATTCCTGCTTGCTAACACAAAATTCAGGTTGGAAGTGATGCTCTCACATCCCTAAAAGACGGTATGTCCTACCTGCCCCTCTTGGACAGTCCAGGATCTCAGCCACCAGCTTCTATCAACACCTTTTTTTTCCCCTTTTTCAACCTCTAGGTGAAGGTAAGTGGCTACAGTCCTTTCAAGCAACAATGAACTTCTTAGCCCAAGCCTACAATGATAACTCACACTCCCATTTTCTGTTTATCAGTGATACAAAAATGAAACTTGTAGACTGAGAATTGGTTTGTACCTCTGCAAAAGGGTAGCTCTACCCAGAGACTGGAGCTACATCAGTATGAATTGTGGCCTCGAGCCTATGCTCCAGGCCTGTCCCCATGCAGGTTTTTCCTCTGCAACACACTAGCCCTCCAGCCAGGCAAGCTCAGGTCCAAGAGGCTGGCCCTGCAGGTCCAGCTTAATGACATCTAGAGACAGGCTGAACTGCATATGTGGACACCAGCCTTCTGTGCAAGGATCCCTGCCTTTCCTCAGCAGGAACAGGAAAATCCTCAGTTTTGCAACAGTGCTCTGCAGATTTCCAAGGGACACAAGCAGACAAGGAGTTTCACAAGCCATGTGCCATCCTTGGTTTGTCTTTAATTGGGCCCCTTTGTGGCTTTGCTCATCCTCTAATACCCCTATGACTGCTTAGAAGACTGGGAAGCCCACATGATCACAGAGATGTAAGCGATGCTGTGTCTTCCAGCTACTATTTTCCATATGCCTGCTTTCTGTTCTTGATTCATTTGGGATCCCTGGAGAGTGAAGGCTTGGGGAAGGTGTAAGGTCAGAGGCAGCCATGTGTGCTCCCGGAGCACAGATGCCACTACAGTGGATGGCTTAGGAAGCAGGATAGAGGTGAAGCAGCTAAAGCTATCCTTCTAGTTTCACTTCATCCATGGTAGAATAATTTTCTTAGAAAGATATAAATATAGAAGAGGTGAGGGAAACAAAAAATCAACACAAATCGGAACAACATGGCTTGGACAGGCAGCCTGACAGACTGACTCTGCAGTCTGTCTCTTAAGGTCTTTTCTCTAAATGTTAACTTTCTTATTTTAAAGACCCATCATAATTACAGGCTCTTACTTGGACTTCCCAATCTTCCTCTAAAACCAGCACAGAAATAACTTCAGAGAATTACTTTGTTTAATTTTCCCTCGAGGAGAGATGCAGGAAACATTTACCCTCAGTGGGGGAGTCCTCCTGTTTGTGAGCTCCAGTGAAAATATAAGTAGACTCACACACTTACCTTGTTGATAACATCCTTGTTTTTCTTATGCTTCGTGGACCTTTGAGCAGGAGTCTTCTCCTCCCCCTAGTTTTAGAGATCAGAAGTTTGCAGTTGTCTCTCATTGATTCAGTTTTTCTACCATCTTCCAGGTGTTAAGCTGAGAAGTGTGTAATTTCCAGGGATCAGCTTTGTCCAAAAGAGATTATATACTTACTCCTTTCTGACCTCTGTTATATTTTCTCTCCTCCACCCATTATTAAAGGTAGATGGTTCAGAGCTGGCTTTAACTTCTTCCTTAGACACTCCAGGGTAATATTCCTCAGGCTTTACCCATTGCAGTGTACCATTTGTTTCTATGCCCCTCTGCAAGTAGGTACATGTTGTTTCCTGAAGCTGTTCTCCTGGAAGAAGAAAACAGGGAAGCTCACTGTAGAATTCAACCAATAATAGGTCAATCATTGATTTTGTTCTTGATTTCATTCAATTTTAAGAATAAATGCTTTCTTAAAAGAAACAAGGTAAGAGAACTGTTTGATCCTGAGCAAAGGAGACCAAAGCCTTTTTTCCCCTGGTATAAGGCACCTGTCCAACATTTTATTAACTTTGCTAATTGCATTAAGCATCCTGCAGTGCTGAACAGGCCACAGCTGCTAATTCCCAGATCACAATAGTTTAGCTCACTGTTAAATGAGAAAAATTCATTGCAGGAATAATAATTAACAAAAGACATTTTAAGTCCACAGTAGCAACTGAGTGATCTTATAGTTCTGGTCAGCTCCTAGCAGTGATCATATTTTATGAACTACTGGAAGATGATGTTAGGACTCAGACAATAAATATGGAATGCTTCTGAGCTCTGTGTGTACCAGGGAGATTGATTGATAGACCTTCCATGTTCAGACATTTATACAAACAAGAAAAATTAGGTTTCCATATGTGAATATTTTATGCAGATTTTTATGCAGATGATTTGTATCTGCTCTTTCATTCTGTTACCTGTACTATTGCATGTGAACATAATAATAATCTGGATTTACATACACTGGCACGTCTGGCTCTGGCACATTGGGGATCAATTTCTGGGTGGCAACATTAGCAGTGGGATAACTATTTTGACAACTTTATGAAATAAAATAAGCACTTGTCAAAGGGAAAATATATTGTTAGGAAAACTGGAACTGTTAGATTCTCAGATAAAAATGCAGTCTGGGAAGAAAAAAGTTAATTGGAATTTTATTTCTGCCACTCTCCTGCCTCATTGCTTTCCTTGTTCATTCCTGTCCTCATTTTCCTGGGGTGAAATCCTGCCACTCAGAAGCAGAGAGCTGGGGAGGCAGGAGCAGCCACACCATGTTGCAGAGGTGGAAAACCAGTAAATCAAGGCTTGAAGCAGAGGGTTGCCAGACTCCCTGAAGTCCAGGGTAATGGCTCTACCTGCAGGGATCAAACATGCACGTGCCAGAGGAAGGAAGACCCCATTCAAGATGTGTGGGCACCACACACGAGGACTAGTGGTACATACATGGTAGGTTTAATATGGCAAATGTTGGACTTTATAATTCTGCTTGAGAAGAAAGAGAAGCAGCAGCAAGGTTAGAGGGGTCATATGGAAGAAGTTGCAACTGTCCCATAACCACTGTCAGGCAGTGGTTTCTGGATGACATATATCCACATTTTCCTTTTTTAAAAGGATTAGGACCTTTTGACCATGACTTTGTGAAGAGAATATTATTTCTGCCTTTTCTTATTTGATCCCCAAGGAACACATTCTACAACCAACCAGGAAAAAACTATATGGAAGATAGTAGAGATAAAAAAACCCCAAAGCCTGTCAAGATACTGCTAGTCTTATTAGTATATATATTTTGTTTATAATTATCCTGTTTAAACATTTCCTTTCTCTAGTAGAGACCATATCTCTCCAGGCCCCTTGCCATGTCCATTGTCTTTGTGACATCCTGTAGATTTAGGTACCAATTACTCAGCTCTTATTTAGTAAGTACCAAAATACTATAGTGCAGCAGTAAATTCTCAGTAGCAGCCAATTGTCTCATTTTAATCCATTTTTAATGAGACACCTGGAAGAACAAAGACACATCACAAACCCACAAAAAACTAAGAATATTTCTGAGTTGGTCTCCCACTCTCTCCTTATTTCTGCTTTCCTACAGAAGGACTTTTTGGTATTAGCACAGAGAGGTGCAGCCCCTTAGCTTCACTGAGCTGTGTGACAGCATCGTTCTCTGCCACATCTCCCACAGGCTAGGGAAGGTGATGGTAGAATCTATAAAACATAGTGTGAGAAATCCAGAAAGAAGAGGTCTCTGGTCCTCAGATGTTCCACATCTTCACCTTTTCTGTCTCTCTAGGCAACCAAGCCACATTTCCAGTGTTGCCAGCAGGCTGTAGGGTAGGGCTGTCGTTCATTGTCATTTGACATGTAGATGTGATTTTCAGACAGAAAGGAAAAAAAACACAGCAAAGGAGTATATTTCCTTCAGCAGCAGCTGAATCACTCCACACATTTTTGTGAAAGGTGTTCTCTGACAACCACCAGCTTGGTTTCCTTAGTTAATACAGATATGCAGCCTCTTGCTTCTCACACTGCTTAGCTTTATCCTCTGTGCTAACTTCAACAAACACGTTTTATTGGCTCAACAGGGGAGTTAATTCCTGCAAGACAGAACTGCCGAAATCTCTGTCAGCAGGTTGGTTTCAGGAAGTCATTGACACAGCATTCTGTTGGCCTCTGCTGCTCTAATGGCTGGAGGAGAGAGGAACATGCTCCAAGGCAGCTGTTAACCAAGCCACACAAGGAGCTCATAGATCAAGCTCAGCATCATGAATTGCACCCAGGAGAAAGAGCACTGGACATTGAGGAATAGATGTGGTATGTTCTCAGTTTAATTAGAAAGGTACCTATGATGACATACTGCTTATGTTTTCACTGAGGGATTTATCAAGAATTGAAAGGCATGGCCAGTAAGCCATTTGATTTCACTAAGGTATTCCCTTTTCAATTTTGGTAAATATCTGTGCTGCAGCCACTGACTAGCTTGAGCAGGGCAGAACTCTGGTCCAAGCTTAGTATCTTTGATGCTTAACAGTATAATGATATTTATCAGTATACCAACAAACTGGATGCTTCTTTTATATGTATTTTAGCTGCTTAATTCATAAAGGAGCTTTGCACATTTGGAAGCACTGATACAAAGGGCTTGTTGATTCCAGGAGAAGAGCTCTTGAGCCTGTGGTACAGCCATGGTAGAGTGCCTAGCACAAACACTCAAGAGTTTTATCCTGCTCAGCTGCAAAACTCTCCTTGAATGCTTCTTGGAAATGCCTAAGAGTGAAGAGAGCTGGCTCCTTGCACAGAAAGCTGCTAAGCTGCTGATTTGTTTGAAACAAGGGGCTGAGGGTCATCTTGTGACCATAGGGTCAGGGAGAGCGTCACTTTTGGGAAATGAGCCTTGATGTACTGAATCTACTATTACAGGGAAAGGAAAAAAAAAAGCTGCTAAAATCCAGTTAAGAGTCCTTTGTTGATGAAGGTTATTTTGACAAGACCTCCAGGAAACTTACTTTCCAACTGTAAGCTCATTTTCAGACTATTTTTGCCCTAACTGTATTTCATTTCTTTTTCAAAAATGGACTTTTTCACCACAGATAAGATCCCAATTTCTTTCCAGTCTTGGACAATGATGCAGTTGAAGAGGGTGACAACAAGAAGCTTCCTCTCAAACTACCACACAAAAGACTTCAGTCAGGATATTTACAATAAATACAGGCACCAAGTGTTGAGGGCTCCCATTTTCTGGCAGCGTTGCTCTACGCAGTGTTTTCTCTGGATGGAATCTATTACATCACTGGCCTTAGGAATGTATATTGAGATGGTTTAATCAGAGTTGAAAATCAGAGTACAGAAAGGGGCTTCAGTTCTTCTGGCTGGACACAACGTACCCAATTTGGGAGCCACTAAAGAATTTCACGGATACCAGACACATTCTTTAGCTCATCTCCATGCAGTGTTAAAATGGCTCGTGGCAGCATTATGGTCCTGATTCAGCAAAGCACTGAAGCACATGATAAACATTAATTTCTTCAATTAGACATAAATATGTGCTTTGGGCTGAGGATATGCCATAATAGCCACAGAGATCACAGCACTGTTCAACAAGTAATTTGTTTTGGCCAGTGAATCTCTCTATAGTTAAGGGTTTTGTCAAGTTTCCTGTACTCCTGTCTGTTGCTTGGATCTCCCAGCTGACTTTCTTACCTTGTTAGGCAGTCTTTCAGGACACGACACTTCCTCCTCATTATACACTTGTACAACATCAGGTACAAATAAGACAGTACTTTCTGTAGCTCTCATAACACCAGTCGTTACAACAGGAAAGGATTTAATCATGGGCTTTGTTATGCTTCTAAATGGAGACTTAGATTTAGAGTCCTCATCTTTCTTGTGTTTTCCTCCATGTGTGAAATGGGTCTTCACTCTACTGAGCTTGCTTTAGATCCCCGTGGGGCAAAGTATCTGTGGGTGGAATTACATCTGTTTGAAGGGAACAGGACAATATGAAGTGAGGAGCAAAGATTAAAAGGTCTGGAAAACTTCTAAGACTTTAGCTGACATACTGAGTAAGTCCAAGGTTGTGGCAAGATGACAGAAGCCATGTTCCTATGTGGCTTGGAAGCTATGGAAATGCAGAATGTTTCTGCAGGAAGTTAATTTGCTGATAAGCATGGTTAATTAGAGAGCAGGTTCAAGGGAAAGCTCAGCTGAACCTATTAGGTTATTGCATCAGTGATACAGCATGATGTTTGGAAGGAGGTACTGAATGTAGGCAGGTAACCTGCTAGAGATAGGCCCAAGCCCACTCTGTTCCAACAGTGTAAAACCCTGATTGTCAGCAGGAGCAGCTACAGGCTGATAAGTGTCAGTACCGCTGGAATTGGCTGCTTAATTGCGTGAGAGTTGCAAGAGAACGATAAAGGTGAATCTAACACATTAGTCAGGGGCAAGTTCTAACACTGCTGGACAAACATTTTGCTGAAGGGTCTTTCTTAGGTATCAGGTTTTTATCTGAGTTCTATCAACTGCATTCCTAAGAGGACAAAAAAATAAACCCCTGCGAGAGCAAACCCTCACCAAGAAAATAGCGTGTGTTTGATTGGCAATCAGGCACTTTTGGTTTTAAATTAGATTTTTCAAAGGGGTAGGGTCAAGGGCTTTCTCTTGCAGAAGATCAAAGGTTAGATCCTTTGCTTATCTAAACCAACTTGGCTTCACTGACTCCTTTGTTGATTTGTAGCAGCTGAGTGTCTCTACCAAAAATACAGAGCAGACACAGAGTCAGCAGCACACCCATGCCTGCTCTCCAGGCATGAAATAAAACATGATTCATTCATACCCCAAGCACAGAAGCCGAATGCAAAAAGCTTAACACCAAAAATTTTGCCTTAGATTCTTTCTCTTTCAAAAACTATAAAATATGAAGACAGGCTCTTTACTGAATCCCTTTTTTTTGGCAGAAAAAGAAATATTGTTGTAGGAATTATTGGAACATACATCTAACTGAAATCTTGAAACAAAAACGCACTGTTAATGTAAGAGCTATTAAGATGGGCTGAAATACGTAGATCATATTTAAACTGAAAGGAGGTAAATAATCCATTGCTCTTACTTGATTACCATTGGCAGAAAAGGAAATAATGTGGAGTTATGATAAACACTGCAGCCAATAATGGAAGCTGTGGCTAGAGTCCCTGAAGGAGACACCTCCCAGAAGTGGTGAGTAAAGAAGGTAGTAAAGTCAATAAAGTGGTGGCAAGACTGAAAATACAACATCTATTTCACAAACCTCATGTTTAGACATGGAGTGAGTTCTGTTCAGGTGACTGAATCTGCAGGGCATGGGAGCATTTGCAGAGCAAAACTTTGGCTAACCTGATGTTATGATTTACTGCCATTGGATCCTGCTGAGTGACAGGCAGGTGAGTGTCTGTGTGTGTACTGGGGCATGGACTGTTCTCCATTTCAGCCCAACCCAGAGGAGGGGATGGTTTACTTTCATTAGTTTTAACTGGTTCCAATTATGTAAACATTAATTTCACACTTACAGGTTGAGATAATAAATACTGTCAAAAGAAAAATTAAAGGAAAGATGTGTGCACAAAAGTAGAAAGGGCTCAGCAGCACAGAGAAGAAGAAAACTCTCCTCAGAGCTCTGCAAGATGAACAAAGCAATCACCTGGGCCAGGGATTACCCCACAGGAGCAAAGTATTTTCTCAGTGAGAAAAGAAAGTAGTTTTTATTTTTGCCAGAGGACATTTAGGCTCACTGTCTGTGATGGAGTTTGTGTGACTTGAAGATCAGCAGAGTAATACTGTGTGTGTGTCCAATATTGTATCACAAAACAATTTATTTGCCTTTTCCATCAGAACACACTCTATTCCTGTGGGGTTATGATTTTAGAGCTCAACTCGCAATGCTGGCTCTGAGAGCTTCTATTAAGACAGAAGTCTTCCAGATAATAGAAAACTGTCTCAGGCCCATTCTCTTGCCTCTCAGGCTCTGTCTGTCCATTCAGGAGTTTACAGAAAGCTCATCTTTTCAATAACAGAGACTTTAAAAGAAGTCTTAAAGGGCCAATGATTTCTAACAGCATCCCTGTCCCCCTTCCTCCACTGTTGTCTCCTTTTTCTCCCTCACTTCTGACTATCAGTCACACTGCAGGTCAGCTCTGGTAAAGAGAGAGATCTTGCTCTGAGTTTGGAAGGTGTCAGGATTTTGTATCATTTTGACCTCTTTGTCCTGCAGTCAAAGGGTCCCTTCCTGGCAAGCTCTGTTCTGAACTGGCATCCCACCAACATCACCTGTAATGCCACATGGATTAGTGGTGATGTTTAGTCTTGAATGTGAAGTTAGTTCCTGAGACACCTCCCCAGAGCACCTCATTAGCACACCAGGACCGTCTGCAAGAGCAGCCTCTGCCTTTCCCCAACCTGTATTCCAGGTACCTGTGCTCTGATGCAGGCTCCCTGGCTAGTGACTGCAGCCACTTCTGGCTGCACAATGGGGAACCCAACACAGAAGAACTCATCTGGTCACAACTTCTTCACTGTTTCACATCCCTGGTATGAGATGACTCCAAATAACATTTTTTCCTAGAATGACGTTCCATAGGTCCAGACAACAGTGAAGAAGCTAATCTAGGAGTCCTGAACCAAACCTCCATCCCTGAAGCTGAAATCCCCTACCAGGTAGTAGTCTGTGCCCCCACATCCCCGCAGCTGCAGCAGGGCAGCCAGACCCACATGCCAGGCTTTCCCTAGAGGCAACCTACTCCTGCTTTTCCCATAGGAGGGGATCACAGAACCTAGGTTCTTCTACAGAAAGATTAATAAATAAAAGAGGAAACAGAAACACAGCATTTCATTACTTTCTGATTTAGTCATCCAGAGAGTTATACTCACAAAGTGATAGTAAACATTGTTATCTCTATGTACTAGGTGGGTGTGAAATACAACTTGAAGGACTCACTCAGAGATGTTATTGGCTTGCTTTACACTGTAGACTTTTCTAATAGAGCTGAAATAACTTTTCTGTACAGTATTGTGGAATGAGATTGAATTTATTTAACATCCAAAGATGCTGGCCCAGACTGGTGGCAACACAACCCTCCCTCAGCCAGCAGAATATTTGTTTTAACATCTTTCATTCCCAGCATTCAATTAGTCAGCAAGGTTAATCTTTAGCTAGAGCTCATTGCAATGACTGGGTTTATTTCCTCCTTTCTGCTGGAGTTCCCTGTTCATGAATCCTTGAGTTTGTACATCCACAAAAGTCACAATTGACCTGAGTAAGATGGGGAGTTTTCCCCTTGTCCCTCAGATTCTTCCCAGCTGACCAGGCAACATGAGACTGCATTAGGACATCCCATCTGTTGCCATGTTTCCCACTGACCCAAGCCTAGTCCAAAACAACAACAGCCCTAGCCAAACCACTAATGATATTCTATTTGCTCTTAAATGTCAAGCTGAGGAATTTGCTCCAGTCATGTCACTTCCTGTGCTGAAATCGAATTTCAGCAGCTGCACTCTCCACACCAGTCGGAACTAGCTCTTAGAGCATTTCTGAGTGGGTTTACTGCTGCTCAAAGCTGTCAGGAGAGGCTGAGCTGTTTTGCTGAACAACAAACAGCAGTCATACTTCACACATGAACTCATTTTTTCTGAAGAAGAAAAAAAATTGTTAAACCTCAGAAGAAAAACTCTAGATTGTAAACTTTAGATCTCTTCCCAGCAGAGTACTCTTATCTTGCCCTAGAATGAAACGCAGACATGAGAGCACAGGACAGCTGAGATGTGATCACTCCTTTTCCTTTGTTATGCGGAAGTTACAGAAGGACCAAGCCAGGACAGATGATTTGTCTGTGCATTAGTCAGCCAAAGAACTCATACTCTTGCAAAACAAAACCACTACCAACAATAATTCAGGCTCTCCAAGGAACATGTCAGGGAATGTAAAAGCTTGAGACTGAAAGACAAGCTGGGAGGAGGGGGAATGCTTGCCTTCCCTTGACATAAGCAAAGCATTCATGTCAGTTATACCCAGTGGTGCACCATGTCAAGATCCACCAGCGAGCTCAGAGAAGGTCTGTGCTGAGCACAGGCTGGACCTCAAAAGCTGTTCATGGTAGTGCCATACAAACTGCGGAAGCTGGAAAGCTCCCGTTTGTGGAGCTCAACTAAAATTAGATGAGATAACATCACACTTGATTGCACAGTATAGACTTGTGCCTTTGTACCTCAGAAATGCATTTGGGGATTTAACTTCCTTGACACTTCAGAAAAATAAGCTCTACAAGACATTGTTACATACAAATACGAAATGTTGAGCAACAGGAGAGGATTTAAAAAGCTCTTTACAATAAGTTGTTATAGGTCCTTTAAGCAAGGAGGATAACTGGACTATGAAATAACCAGTCAATATAAAAGGATACAAAGAGGCCAAAATCCTAGTAATAGATTTGATATATCCAGATAAACTAGAAAACACTATCAGGGAAAATGAGATTGGAAAACTCTTTGGTTTTCGTGCCGGATAGTAAAGTTAGAGCTGAGGTGTATCTGACAGAGAATGAAGTTGTACAAAATTTGATTAAGCAATACAGGAGCTAGACTGAAGTTGGGCAGAATAGGCAGAACAAAGCACAGGCTAGTGAGATTTTTAAAGGCAAAGTGCACTGACAGAGGAACCCAGATCTCTCTGAATGGCAAGCAGGCAAGACTATTTTCCGAAGTACATTTTCCTGCAATCAGACAATAAATTGAGGCATGACATTATTTATTCCCAACAACATCCAAAACTTTTATCTACATTATTTACACAGTCCACAGCTATTTGGCAAACAGGAGAGAAGGAGAAATGTCAGCTGTAATGGGCTCCTGCTTTGAAGATAAATAGATGAGCAGACAAAGAGTCCACGAAAGGCTATAGTGTTTCAGCTGCGTGGCCGAGAGCCACTTCTTTGTAGCATATGGCATACTCTAACAGGTTTATTTTCTCTGAGGAGAATGTATAAACTGTCTGCAACTGCTCTTCACACTTGTCACACTAAGTCAGATAATTTTTCCGAGGCATCCCATAAAAACAGCCCCCCAGTAGAAGCTGAACAAAGAATTTGTGGATATCTTGCAGGTCGTTTGGGGAGAGAAGAGCTGGTCTGTACAGCCAGAGTGTGGTAAAGCACACGGAGAAGCATGTCAGAGAAGCCGACAAAGGCAGACAGACACGATACGAAATGAGAGCAATTAAACGAGGAGAGGCAGGGCTCGAGGGGGACACTGCTGGGAATTAGAGTTAAATTCGGGTCAGGGAAGAGAAGCAGCAAGTGGCAGCATGTCTCTGCAGCTGTCCTGCCTGTGTTGCAGTCCCAGCCCAGCGAGGTCTTGTCTGTGCTGGCAGCCCCCGGGGCTCTCCCCCCAGCGCCAGGCAGTGTCCGGCGGGTGCAAGGGCTGCCCAGCACCTGCTGCCAGCCCCACCGAGCTGCAACCTGCCCTGAGGCCCGTTAGACACCGTGATTAATATGCAGAGACCAAAGTGACTGGCAAAGATAATTACACAGTGAGTCAATTGGCTGGCAAAGTTAATTATGCAGGGAGTCAAATGAGTGGCAAACCGAGTGACTGAGGCAGAATAAAGAAACATTTGGCAGTGACAAATGGTAAAACAAGTTACTCAGACAGGGGGTCAAGCGAGCTGGACACTGGATGTGTTTTCCAGCAGCAGAAGCTGGCATGGTGTCAGGGAGAGCTGGCTGCCTGGAGGCATTACTGCCGGCACGGGTCGGGACTCGCACCTCACTCTGCCTTTGCTTCAATTACTCCATAACCTCAAGTCATTTAACTTCCCTCTGCCTCAGGACTGCTCCCTGTCCCCATTACACCACACGAGGAAGTATTTTGCATTCTCTTCAGCCGAATATAAAGCAGCCATATCGACCTGAAAGGGAAAAATATTAACTAACCCAGGAGCGAATTGTGTGCACGCCCTTTGCATGCATTCCCACTGCAACCAGCAGCAATAACCTCCCAGCACATTCCGGAGCTCAAAGGGAAGTAACCATTTTTCTTTTGCCATTAGAAGTCCAAAAGGGAAAAAAACACACAGCCAACTCATCATAGCAGATCACATCTTAACTTGAAACCAGCTAGATTTATTTCTCCTGACTATGAGCAATGGAATATTTTTTGAGGGCTTAATAAATGAAGATGGCACAGAGTTTTGAGATCCCTTTGGGAAAGGTTGCACACTTAATTTCCATATATATTGTATTACAAAAATGGCAAGAGCCCTGAAGTGACCTGCAAAAGGCTAAAAAAGGTCCTCAGTTACCTGGCTTGCTTATTCTTTACAAGGCATAACTAAACTTAGAAGTGTTGAGATTCTCTGGTGCTTAGTTTTGTTCCTTTCTTGTTTCTATATTAGATATCTCACATGAATGTTGGAGCTAGAATCCTCCCAAAATATGTTATGCCTGAAACCTACATGAATAAAGTTGAGCAATTGAAAAGCCAATGTTTAATCCTTCTATCTGCAATAGTTTTGGGTTTGTTAGTATTGAATAATTCTGCTGGCCAGCTGGCACAATTGGACACTGAAGGGCTTTGAGACCACATTTCTTGGGTAAGCTCAGGTACCTATAGTGCAAATTTGCACACAAGTTCTTCAGTGAAATAAAATAAATTAAACTCAGCTTTTCTTGATTACTTACAAAGACAGTTTTATCCAAACTGTACCTAATGTTTGCTGAATAAACTCCATTCTTTACATGCAACATTTTCCTATCTTACTTGAGCATTTTGTCTGAGATGAATTATGGTGCCATGGTCATGAGATTTAGAAAAGAAAAAAATAGAAGGAAAGGTAACCCTGAAACATTAGGCAGGTTAAAACAAAGCAAAACAAATAACAATAGCAGAGCATCAGTGTGGTACATGAAAAATAAATGCTTTCTGGGTCACACTTAAATTTGCATTAATGGCCTTCTTGTCAAATTATCTCAGGGGAACTTCAGATTAGCATGCAAAAGAAGCATGACACAAACTAGAGCAGTAATACTTGTTTTATTTACCAGACCATTTTCTCCAAAGGAACTAAATATGAGAATTTTGAGGGATCCAACTTTCATCTTTTACAAAGGAAGTGCAGTCAGGAAGAACTCACCATAATTAGCAGCTAGTCAAATAATACATGATTTGTCCTTGTATTTACTCAGCAGTGTGTACTTTAATCATGGAAAACATTAAACTGACCCTAGCCATCTCCTTCTCTAGACAAGCCTAGGAGCTCATTTGTTCAGTTCTTGGATCATCTCTTAAGAAAACAAATCTTAACCAAGCACACTTCAAAAGTAAACACAGGGTATTCCCAAATCTGCATCTGAAAACATATTTGATAAGTGAGATAGAGTGGAGGAGAAGAAACCAAATCCTAAGCATTTCATCTGCCAGTCTGATGTGTAAGAGAGTTCAGGTCATCTAAGGGCTGTTGCTGTTGTTTTGGAGTATCAGGGCGGCGTATTGACATGACTTGGGAATTAATAGAGATCCTGGCTTTTATTGCCAGCTGGAGTCCCAGTGTGTGGTGAGTAACTGGCTATTTCTGCTGCCTCAGCAGATCCTGTGGGATACTCACCACATCAGACTTTTGAGGCACCCTCTCTATCAGCATGAAATGAGACCTCTGACCCTCATCTCTTCTTCTTATCATGCAGCTCTATGAGAAAGCTTTTATTGAAGACACTCCACATCCAGTGGGGTTAGCAGGGTGGAATCTGGAGGTGGTTTTACACTGCTACCTCTCACCTGGCAGGTCATGGTACAACCTGGTCAGCTTAGTTTGTACTTAACAAATCTGTTAAGGTTTACTACACAACCAATCCACTGCTTGCACAAAAAGGAAGCCTGGAGATAACAAATGGACTTCTGCACCCAACTCTGAAGGCTGTGTAAGCACACAGATATAAAGGCTGTCTCACCTACAGTAGGAGTATCATTTGTGCCATTAAATCTCTGCCATCAGAGCAGGGAACTACACCAGGAAGCCTTTTCTCAAATACTAAAATCTCACCACTGTCCTAGCAATACTCCAGATACAAGAACTCTGCCATTACCATTACTTCAGGCTGAGAAAACTGAAACAAATCTTCTGAACTAACAGTCATCTTTGCAAATAGCTAAGGGCTGCCAAGTTCTTGGACTGTCTTGAAACTCCTCTGAATTTTAAAGCTAATCAAGACCTTGCAGCTGGAATGAGAGTAGATAACCCAGCCCAGACACTGCTGTGGGAAAAAGACCCAACAGGGCAAGTGAACAGACAAAACCCACCGTGACTAGGAGAAACTACATACACCAACCTTATGGACTTGCCAGGTGTTACAGGGGGCACAAGGCAGGGGAAAAATCATGCCCAGAGAAAATTTGAGGTAGCCAGAGCAGCACATAAGAAAGCTGCTGAAGACTTGCTTTTAAAGACTTGGCACCTACAGTGAATACATAGTTACCTGTTTCCATCCTGGAATATTCAAATTCTGATTTTCAGAAGTGTAAGTCCCATATATTAACATGGATTAATCAGGAGTTTTACACTGTTCAACCATGGCTGCTTTCATTATCTGCCACCCATCTGTACTGTTGGTATGCTTGGCTCTTTTACAGTGTTGATCATGTCTGATTTAACATGCCAGGTTACATTAACAGCTCTGAAACCCAAATGGCCACCCAAGTCCTGAAAAAGCGATTGGGCTGCTTTGCTGTTGTTACACATCATATTTCCATCCTCATTGCCACTGAATCCAACCCAAGAAGCACTTCTAGAGGAAGACCATTAGCCACCAAACACCCCAGGGCATCACAGCAGCCCACAAAGCTGATACTTTCTGCCAGTTGACCAACAGCTCTAAAATGTGCATAGCTTGTAAGGTTTCTGGATACCCCTCCTCCCTCCAATTAGCCATACCAGTGACTTCTCTGTACATGGAATTAGGAAGAAATAAATTAGCTTTTCCTTTGGCTTTCAATATAATGAAAGGTTTAAAAGTTCAGTGAATTCAGAGAATGTAACCTTTGGGACTCTCATGAAGAACAATGAAAATAATAAGAAAATCTAGTGTTCCTCATATAGGTATATCCCTTAAAACTGCTAGAAAACTTAGGGTTCTCTTGGTGGAAACTTAAACCAGAAGCAGCTCAGTGTCTTGCCAGACTGCTGTAAGATTTAAACACTCTATTAATCAGAAATCAGATTAACAACACTTTGTTAAAGCTAATTATGTGGGGAAAGCCAGCTTCTTGTTACATTGCCAAAATATTGAATATATTTTTCCCCCCCCCTTATTCATTGCACCATTTTAGACCAAATGTTTTGGCAGCTTAATTAGAGGCAGGTGGTGCCATTGCCATAATTACACAGAAGTCCTCATATTTTGTCATCATGCTTAATTAGAGCTGTTGATTCAACATGAAAGTGAAATACCCTGGCCAACCAAATATTGCAGCAGTCTTTATAGGAAATGCAGTGCACCTTTAGATGAGAGCTGACTGGTTTAGAGGATGCCAAGTATTTATTTCAGGTTTGGGACAGTACTGCCTTCACTAGTAGGAAACAGTTAAATTAAACTGAAAGCTCCTAATTGCAAGTGAAACACAAACCCACTGCAGTCAGTGGCAACATTCCCATTGACTTAATTGGGATCAAAAACCTAGCTGGCTTTCCTGAGCAGAGTAAGACTGATTTATTCAGGGTGAATATGGGACAACTCCACAAATATAACTGAGATCAGAATTTGGCTTGTTAATCTCACAGGAGTTGGGCTGGCTGTGGTCAGGGAAAGCAGAGCAGGATTTGGCTTGCCTGACACTCAGGATCACAACCTTCACCTCTCTCTGCTCACAAAGGGGATAACACTTTCCTCAAGAGGTCCCACAAGACACATGCTGACACTATCAAGAGAGTGTTTGGTCATCCTCAGTTCAAGGTCATAAACATAGCCTACAATTTGTTAACTAGAAGTCTGAAAAAAATGATAGAGCTTCAGCTGCTCTTGCCACCTTCACAGAACTCTCCAGTTCAACCAGTCCTGACACTTGCCTTGCACCAGCTGGTATGAGATAGAAAGTGTATATCTCCTGCCAGCCAAAAGGCTGTTTTTTCAGAGTGACAGAGCAAGTGTAGATGGCAACGTTGCAGTCTGTGCATCCCTAGGACTCAAACAACCTCTCAGCCTCAGATGGGCCTTCTGAGCTAGGGAAATTATGTCATGACACACAAAGGAGTGGCTCAATCTGCATCACATCACAATTTCCAGCACCCCAGATTCAGCTCCATTCAGACGCACCAGGGCAACAACCCAGAATAACACCTCTGAACACACAGTATGCACCAGGGCTGTTACTAACTGGAACAGACCTAGTAGATAATAGATATTTTAACACTTGCATTTTTAACACCTTTGCCCTCTTTCCCATTTCTGCCATCCCATTTTTTCCCCACCACATGATTTATCTTATGAATGTGCCCCTTAGACTGAGCTCCAGAGGCCCTGTATAGCTCCTGTGTGTGGATCCCTCTGATCTGGATGTAGTGCTTCTAGAATTAGAGAGCTATTAATCAAAATCAGTGCTACAGAATGTAAGTAATAAAGTCCTTTAAGCACCACATTTCTCTTAAGCCTTCTCATTTATCCCTGAGATCTTACACTGCCTGTTCAAAGTTAGTGACAGGACTCTTTCCCATCTGTGCTTGCTAATTTCTTGTTGATCTTAGGGGTTTTAAACCATTCAATCCAGACAGCTCTTCTATGAGGAATGGGGCCAACCTAATGTAGCTCAAAGAGCAGGCCAGGAAAATCACTGGGGAAAATGCCCAATCTCCCATGACTCCTTGGTCATTTGGGAAACAGTTTGAGGAAATCAGTGCTATGCTTCTCTGCTTCTATGAATTTGGAGCCTACCTCCCACTTACACAAAATAGGCAGATCAGTTACCAACCTAAATGATATTTTGGTTTCCCTATCTTAGGCTAGTGCTGTGACCCCTGAACCTGTTGGTTCAAAACTGATGGGAGCCTCAGCTTCTTATAAGCAAAAAGATGAGGGTTTTCCCAGCTTATCTGGGCACAGTGAAGGATGGTGAATAAATTCCAGCATAATCAATGGTACCTTTTATTCCATTTCTGATATATGCAACAGCTGAAAAACCTTGTGGCTACCATTATATTTAATACCAACAACTTAGCAATAATCTTGTTATAGTTATAGCTTTGATAAAATCCTTAAGATGTCACAAAGTCTTGTAAAGTGCAATCAACTCAACAGCTTTAGTAAAGATATTGCAGATTATCAGGTTTTAGGGTATTTTCCATATACAAAGCTAATAAACTCTGAAAGGTATTAAAAAAGCCCAAGCACAAATCAAGATTATGAGGCTATAAAAGACCTTAAGATGTTTTTTGTAAGTAAGAAACCCAAGAAGTATCTCATGGCCCTTTGTGTAATCTTTGAAGCCTGCAATGAAGAAAAAAACCTCTCATAAAATGAATTTTTGGACTTTAGAGATTCCAAGAAATAGAAGCAGCTTGTCTGACAGCATGTACCTGAAATGAGTGCTCAGCCAAAAAAGAAAAGCAAGACCAAAGGCTTGAGATGAAAACTTGCCTTGTTTTTTTTGTACAGAGAGAAAGGATAGGAGGACAGAATTGAGCAGTTGTCAGAATCACAGCTTGATCTGTATTTCTGCATTTCTCTTTTGGATGGGCTCCAGGCTCCAAATGAAAATGCTCTGCCCTCTACTACAAGGGAGTTTTAATCTACCCCAAATTTAGCAGCAGCAGCATCATCCCTTCCCCAGTGACAGTGAGCATTTAACAGAGCACTACTGCAGTCATTTCCTTCTTTTCCAAATCCACTACAGAGAAAATCTCCATGTTTCATTTTTATTATTTTCCAAATGAAATGGCAGGGAAGTTTCCCCAAGGGAACCCCCACTGCTCAGTCCTACAATCTGGCTGGTTCTGCATGCAGCTGAGTAGCAGCAGAAACACTGGGAAGACTCCAGCAGGAATAGCAATGCCTATGAAAGGCTCAGCCTGAGCTCCCAGCCACACTGGCACGACTCCACTCAGTTGGATATTGTGCTGAGGCCAGGCTAGTTCAGGTGCTCCTAAGCTGGTGTCCATGAATACAGTCTAGGCAGCAGGAGGCTTCCCTCTCTGCATGCATACAGCTGAATGCCTACAGCCAGGAGTGGGAATGGTGGCAAGTGGGCAAAGTGAGCTTTAGGGACCCTAGCTGTGTTGAAACAAGACTAACTCCTTTCATTTCTTCAGAGGGAAGAAAAGAAGCTTGGTACTTTGCACAGTCACAGCTGGATGGCACATTACTCACTGCAGCATTTTGCTTGCTTTATTTACCCTGACTTTTTCTATATAAATTAAAGATGCTTCCTGGAAATAGGAGACCTGCAGACACAAGACAAGATTTGTCTGCAGTTTTTAAGATTATTCTCACAGCCAACTTTATATAGCAGGTTGGAGACACTCCACATGAAGCTTTCAGCTTGTCTGGACAACTGTACCTTTGAGATGTTGCAGATTTGTCTGTAGCTGATAGAGAATCCAACCCCTGCCTCCTCCTGACTCCTATCAGCCCATCTGAAATACCCCATCTCTACATTCTCACATGAGAAACTTCCCAGATAGAAGTATTTTTTGTTCAACAGACATGTGGAACCCCCACCAGGAATAGGGTTAATTTTCCTCCTGGAAGAGTCAGAAGCAAAAGCAAACACTTCACCTAGCTTCATGAAGCACCCAAGTGAACCAGAATGCTCATTATCCCTCTGTACGTTGAAGTTTGGAATATGGCCCTTCCTGAAAAGCCCAAATTCACATGTCAGTGAAAGCTACTTGAAACTGATTCTAAATCCAAGAATTACTTTAAATGAGAGAAATTCCAATAAAGAAAATAATTTTGGACCAAGCCTCATACTTTTTCTTTGGTTTAGGTTTTCATGGCTTAATCAAACTGATATCCTATGGTAGCCAACATCAGCCTCTTTGGGAGGAGGCATTAAGACCTTCCATGAGAAAGATAAGTACACTCTTGGCAGATCACTTAACCATCAGTATGAGACTTCTCTTCCCTGGCATGAGGTTTTACCATGTACAACATGTTACAGATCAAGAGAAACCACTACAGTAATCCAGCACTGCATTTATACACATCTTGTCCTACTAAGGGCAACTAAGCTTCAACTAAGCTCAGCCCTGGGTCTTCAGACACTGCCCAAGTTACACTGGAGCAGTACTTGCCCCCAGCTCTCTCATACCACTTGTAACTCATTTCTACTTTCAATTTTAGCAACTCCTGCAATGGTCTACAAAATGTGTGGTTTTCCCTGTCCATTATAATACCTGTGCTGTGTAAGGTTGGGTGTAAAGTGTTTTTACCTGAAAACCACTCAAAGCAAAATGATCTCTCTCAGTTTTATTCACTCTGTGTTTTATAGGAAGAGTCCAAAGCAACACAGGCAATCCTTTTTCCTTCCTTACTCACTTGAAGAAAATTGATCATTGCCACTACACAGATGTGCTGTGGGTATAACAACTTTGGTTATAATACCTTTGTTGCTATGGAAGTGACATCCCATGGCTTAATGTAGTAACATTCTTACCAATAGTATTCACCCTTGATCATGCTCTATTGGCTTTTATGATGGTTGATTCACATCTCAAATAAATAGCAATAAAGAGGGCTTAGTTTGACATGTTTCCTTTATGAAGGCTTTATAACAGTGGTGGTTATTTGTTCATTGTTACCCAATACTGGTGTCTCTAGGAATGTGGGGGAAGATGTAGCAGCCATCTCCCTTTCTGTTGCAGCCTGTTGACTCCAAGAAATGTCAGCTGAAGGAGTTGCAGGGTGCAGAGTTTTGATGACGAATTAAAGGTATTTCTGACCATGCCACTATGAGTGGTGCTTGAAAAAGTCAAGGTGGGGAAGGTCTCTGCAGTGTGCTCAGTCCTGATGTTTCACTTCACTGCTCAAGTGAAAATAAACTAGGGTCATTCTTGATGGCTTACTTGTTTGTTTTTTTTTTTCTAACAATTTCCATTGCTGCTATCCTGGTCCAATATAGCTTGGCACAGGTAATAAAAATTCACAGGACAATATAACCTGTAAAACAGAATTGGCTCAAGGGTGTCTGTCAGAAAACAAGCACATACCCAACCATGCCAACATAAGCTCCTTTCCACAACAAGCTGATGTGGGGAAATGGGAAATCTTCAGAGCTTTCTGAGTTGCCTGAGCAAGGCTGTTACTCAGCAGCCCCATCAGATTTCAGGTATGGACACCAGTCCTGCAGCCACAAGCTTGAGGAAGTGTGAAGTCACTTCTGACAGGGACTGCAGTCCCGGATGTGAGAAGTTTGGTGTCCCATTACCAGTCTTCCCAAAACCTCTCTCTGCCTTTTTAATACTTTAAAGCTTTCAGCTATACTTCAAAGGCTTTGACCCAGCAATCCTTAATCAAGGAAATCAAAAGGAATTTTACTAGATTAAATCAAAAGCAGATTTGCAAGATTAAAGACTGTAGAATCAGGAATTCAGGTTGAAAAGGAGAAACTCTAAAGTACTCAGTGTACACTACAGAAATATAGTATCTTTGTGTGTCTTGGATGGGGATTTCCAAGAAGGTATAATGCAGGAAGGTACCCAGATCCCACTCAAATTCCTGGGAGCCTGACACCTAATTGCATTAGGGCACTCTAAAAATCTCAGTCATGCTTATTAATTGTCTGTGATAAAATTTAAGTGATATATTTGCCCTTCTGTTTTACAAGGCAATAACCCAATTAATGTGTGGATAAACTCGGAGGCCAAAGGGAATTGGATTACGTCTCAGGAAAACAGAGGAGCAATTAAAGTATCTCCATTATAGGAGAGATTGAATTAACATAGTAATGAAAACATTCCTCCCTGTTTGGGAAATGGGGGCTAGGTCTTCCTTTATGTGTCTGGGGATTATAAGCAGCGAGAGCCCCTTGTAACACTCTACCAGTTGACATCACAGCCACCATTCCACTGCACAAGAAGTGGCTATACAGGGAGACTGAAAAGGTAGGGATTGAAAGAGTAGAGATTCCTGTACCAATTTCTATCCCAAAGATCCATCTTCTTGCCAACCTCAGCCTCCTTTTCACATCCACACCCAGGGGCTGCTGCTCTCCTGCTTCCAAATGATACTTCAAGTTTGAGTCAAGTGAACGGTTTAATTAACTGAGAACAACTTCTGCCCAGAGTAATCTCATTAAACAGACCAATCCAACATGGGTCATGATTCACCCTCAAAATTAAAATGGTGCCTCTAGGAAAACATCAGATTGTCTTACAAACCCCCAAAAAGTTACAGCCATGAACCAAAACACCTCACAGTAGCAAAACAGTTTTATTTTGGCCAGACTATTGCCAAGCCTATGGCAGGACAGTAATTCTAGTAAAGCCAAAACAGGCCCATAGACTAAGTATAAAAATCTTGAGGGGAAAGGAGTATATACAATGACTGTTGCTAGTTTATGGCTTCTCTTCCCCTGTTGTGCAAGTGCCAGGACACAGCTTATAGCACAGACAGTAATATTGGTGTGCACAACGGTGGAAAATGAATTATGACTTGGTGTAAGAGAATGGCTTCTGAAATCATGATGATAATGCTTAATCGTGTACTTTGCAGACTCTGTTCCCCAGAGTCATAAGGATGCAAAGCACTGCTAGAAATACATTAGCAAAAGAAAGGAGGAGTTCCAGCCCTCTTACAGCTTTGTTAAAACTCTGCCTTTTGCATTGTCCTTTCTAGGGATGTGAGTTTAGCCCTGGGAATATTTAACGAACTAACAAGCTAATGAGTTTTACCAATGAATAGGCTTGCAAATTTAAGGCTAGTGTTGGGTTTCTTTTAATTGAGAGTTTTGATAAAACCATTTTCAGATGTGTGCTAAAAAGTATTTGCTCACACGACAACGTGGATTCTTTTACTGCTCAACCAGAAAAGCAGTAGCAGAAAATTGCTACTTCTAGTCCACATGCTTGTGCTAGCAACAGTGTAGCAACCACAGAGGGACGAGATGTAGCAATATGGGGATTTCTGCTGTGGTTTTCTGTTGTTGTTTGGGTTTGTGTCATTTTTATTTATTTGTGGGGGGGGGTTTGTTTGCATAGAGGGTATTTTTGTTTGTTGGTCATTTCTTTTAAGATGAAGAACACTTGTTATAGTGACCAGAAGACAAGTTTCAAGCCAGTGCACCTATATACTGAACTTTGGCAAACCAGCTTCCCAGTGTCTTGGCTCAATTTAGCACATTAGGCTGGACATCAAAGCCAATTTTATGGACTTACCTACACATCAGCACCACTATGTGCACTTTTCAGTCTAAGGACAATTTGTAAGTGAACAGCCTGTTGGGGGGGATGTGGTAAATTGGTCCTTTTATCTAAAATTTATACTTTATCTTAATGAGAATGTAAGGCAGCAAAACTCTGTAATGTGATGAAGTCAGGCTGGGTTATTTAAATGGCTTAATTCAATGCTTAAAAATATACAACTATGATTTTCAAACCAACAACACTAATCCATAGACTGTTGCTTAATTCCCTGGATTTCTGAAAATCTGCCTGTCAAGATGCATGTCAGCCAAGCAATCAGAGTTTTGTAGAGTTAAGAGTTCAGGGTATCTTCATTTGAGGGTATGGATTCAAAGTCATTACTAGATGTCTCCTTTGACAGGCTGGATGTGACAGGGTCATAGCACGGTTCAGTACATGCATACCTGGTGTGCTCATGGCTGCTGGGATGGGACAGGAGCTCAGTTCAGTTCCTGTGCCTGCTGCACCCTCTCATCCTGGCAAGACTTCAGTGGCATTAGCTCAATCTGTACTAGCATTTATACAAGTAAACACTGAAATGCAAATAAGAGTTGAACTGGGGCAAATTTCTTGCCTAAAATCCAAGCTAAACCAGAGCTATATCTGAATAATACTAAAAGTCCAAGACAAACATTCCCACTAAGTCTCTTCCACAGAGCATGATGCATCTGTAAACAGACTTTCCCCATCTGTATGCTGTTGTGAAATGAAACATGGGCTTCCCAGGATCCCAGAGGCTTCAGCTGAATGAATGGCTAAGTCTATACTTCACAAATATTTAAGTCCCCTTCAGTGTTAAACTCTTAAACCTATCCTTGTAATCCAAACTCATTAACAGGAAAAGTGTCTTTAATCACATGTAATCTAATTGAATGCTTTCAATCTGCATGCCTGTAAGTAATGAAAAATCCTAACATTGCACACACATTAGCCCAGTTTAGTGAAAATAAAGGTCCATTGACATCCTTCCAGAGAGTCAGATCAGATCTGCTGTCAGTGCAGGATATCTGCTCTGCAAATCATGTTGTTAAGCTATACTCATTCACCAAAACTAAGGCACTTCACAGTAACCAAATCTCTCCTGATTCATTCCAGGATTGTGCCCTGTGGAGCCTGGCTGTGTGCTCCTAGAGATAAATGTGGCATGAAGTCACCCTCTATCCAAGCCAGCAAGCACCATGACAGAGGTGCTGCTCTTGTGTTAGAGCTGGCTGACTTGGTCTTCCTTATTGAAAGTTGATTTCATCCCACAGGTGAAAACATTTGAGGAGACTGCAGGGGATAGATGGTATTAAAAAGCAGAAGAGCTAGGAGAAGCCATCCCTGAAGATGGCTAAACAGAGCTGAGCAATGGCTATTGAGCAATAAACATGGAAGTTGATTAATTATTGAGAAAAGAGAAGCCTTTTGCATGCAGCATATCCTTATTGAAACAGGATGAAACCCCAACTGCAAATTAGATATTTGAACACTTTATTCTGGTTTTAGCCCATCCCATTTTCTATGAATGCATCCATTATTCCTAAATATCCATCACATTTTGCATCCAGTTGCTGCAATGAGACCATTACCAGTGCAATTAGCCTGGGCATGTGCTCACCAGGTCCGGTGTCTCTAAGCAGACATAAAAGACTGATGCTCAGAGAAGCAGCCAAACAAATTTTCTGGCTCATTTGATTTTAAAGTGTGTAACAAGAAGATCTGAAAGTACATTTATTTTTCCTCAAATTGAACTGCTTTTAATCTTCCTTGGAAAGGAAGTTTCTTCAGATTCCTTCCTTATTTTCTTCTTTGCCTCCCCTCAAACAGCAACCCCTCTGCTATTTTAACAAGCTCTTGGCCTCTTAACACTTCAGTGCCTTCAAACCTTTCTTAATAAGTGCCAAGAGAGGAAACAGAAAGAAGGAAAATTATTAGTTTCAATCCATTCCCTAGTCAAACTCTTACACTTTAACTGCACTTAAGATGAAATTCATTAGCAAATTACACAATTCAGAGTAAGAGTCAAAGCAGCTTTCTCAGAGATGGTTCCCTGCAGTCTTGTTACTGAATGGCTAAGGGAAAAAAAAAACCAAAACACATGAAGATAAACATTTGTCCTTTGAAAATACTTTTAAAAATCTATTCCTCTGAAACAGGGATATTTTTCTTTAAATGGTTAACATTCATAATTCACTAGTACTGAAGCAATTCCAGCATTTTATTTCATTTTTGAGCTAGAGCTCTGCTTTTATTTTCAGAGGTTTAAGTCAGGCAGCACATAACTGGGATTAGGTTAACATAACAAGACTAAAATAATTCTGTTATTAAGATCCTACTAATATTCAGGAGTTGTTAAGTTCAAATCAGCTTCTGCTATGGTGTGTATGTGGGAGTCTGGAGAGTCCATTTGCTCTCAAAAGCATATTTCCTCCAGCTTTTTATTAGACAATAAATAAAATCACAGAATATTATAGGTTGGAAAGGAACTCTAGAAATTATTTAGTCCAACCCTCCTGTCAGAGCAGGTTCACCTACAGCAGGTTGCACAGGATGGCATCCAGGCAGGTTTTGAGACTCCACCACCTCACTAGGCATCCTGGTCCAGGGCTCCACCACTCTCAAAGTAAAGAAGTTCCTCCTTATGTTTAGATGGAGCTTCCTATATTCCAGTTTGTGCCTGTTACCTCTTGTCCTGTCACTGGGAACCACTGAAAAAAGACTGGCCCCAACCTCATGCCATCCACCCATAAAGTATTTATAAGTATTGATAAGAACCCCCCTCAGTCCTGTCTTATCTTTTCTATGCTTAAGAGTAAAGCAGACTTTAGTTTCAGCAAACCCCACAAAATTTCCAGGACCATTTTTGGCCAAGACCTGCAGCCTTTTCATGGAACTGAAACCCTACACTGTTTATTCAGTTTGTATGGGATTTTGGAAATGGTGGGGCTTCTAGGCAACTGTGAAACAGTAGCCATTCAGACATGCTGTGCCAGAGTCTAGGAAGTCAGGTCACTTCCACAAAACTACTCAGGTTTAACAACTGGAAAATCCCCACTCAAGTTCCTTATGAGTCTTGCATACAAGCTCCAACTCTTAAGTTCTTCAGGTTAGAGATGACCTCTAATTACCCAAATGTATAGATATTAGCAATGAAGGATGCTTGTTATCAGTTGATACCTCCACGTGCTCATTGACAGTGTGTACCTAAGGAGGGACAAGCTAACATGCAAGATTTATGTCATGGAATTAGGAGGAACCTTTTGACAACAGCTACTTTCAAATGTCTCATTGACAAGGTAAAGGCTGCTCCTTCCTTTAATGATTGGGATAGAGAGGAGGCAAACCAGAGGTAAGCTGATCCACTCCCCTGTACACACAACTCCTGCCAGATCAAAGCAGAGCCATGCATAGAGGCCGAGGGGGGAACTTGGCCCCTGGCACTTTACAGAGAAATATGCTGGAGCTTGCCTTGTATTTAGTCAGGACCCAGCACATATCTTTGATGTGTGATAACAGCCAGACAGGTAAAAGCAAAGGGGAGGCTTAACAAGTTATAGCATAGGTGGGAAAGGCAGTTACAAGTCCAGGAAAGTTGAATGAAATAGCATTTGTGCTTTTTTTTTTTTTTTTTAAGGAGAACACAGACATACCTCAGTCATAAAATGATCCAGGCAGAGGCAGAAAAGCACAAGATCCAGAAACCTGCAGACAGTTATTAGACTTGGAGGTAAGGTGAATAACCTGAGACCTAATACAGCTGCAGTTGGTGTAGGGGATCAGGAAGAGCTGGTTGAATTAGAGGTAGAAAATCCCATTTCACACACAGAGGAACAGCTTTTAGGATAGCAGCTTCTTGATGCCAAGGTGGTAGGACCACATTTAGTCTCATGTAACTTATTACTGGCCAGATACTGTTGACCTCAAGACACTAGGTTGATTTCAGTTCCACTAATGCTTGCAGTGTCAGGAGCAAACTGGATGTGAGCAATGTATTTGTTGTAAATTTAGCATATTTGCATCATTCTCCCTAATGACACAGATCTGGTAAGCCACTTAGATTTTGAAGGAAGTTTCTTTTTGGAAATGACTACAGAAAATGCACAGGCTGAGCCTAAACATGATCAGCATTGCAGACCACATCTGAACTTTGGAGGTTTCGAGCAGCCCTGCCTGAGTAGCCAATATTCTCTCTCTCCTAAATTTCATATGTCTTTGTCCTACTCAGGAACTGGCAAAGACAAGAAACAATTCCTGCTACCAAAGTTGTAAGAAACCATTTGAATAATCTTTTTTAAGCTTTGAGGAAGGAAGCTTTTCTGCCTGGTTACCTGTATTTGAAGTCTAGGGTACTTTAATGTGTAACATTCATACATGTTACATACATGTAACATACATACATTCCACTTGCAGGCCTCCAGCACAAAGATTTCAGCAAAAAATACAATCACTGAAGAAATGAAGTCAGCTTTCTGCTCTCCATATTTATTGCTCTTTAAGAAAAAAACCCCCATATTTGATTATTAAAACAAGACTTAAAGCACAGTAAGATTGTGCAGGGGAGTCAAGTTTGTGCATGCTGCACACGTTTGAATGGTAAAAATAAGCTACTATGTAGAAATCATGATGTTGTTATGCACCTAACAGGAAGCCAAAGAAACCAACTTGGCCTGATTTGACTGGTTTTACTTTTGTAAGATGCCTTCAGCAAGCTTTTGTTCAGCTCTGACTTTCCAAGAAAGCAAGTGCAAAAAGACTAGCTGTTCCTTTGAAACTTTTATTATAAAGGAAGAAGAGAATTTAGATTTCCTAAAAGATAAAAAAATGTAGTCTGTTTGTGAAGAGTCTGATTTCCTAAATCATTTCCTAAACTGCTCCTTGTAAAGATGTGACTGATTTGATGGCCAGAAAGAATACGACTACTGACTGCACTTGTTAACAGTTATGAATCATCAGCCTTGAGTGAGTGACCAAATGTTGGTTAATCTTCTTAATCCTACAAACACCACCAGGAGATCTGCTGATTTTGGTAGTCAGCAACACCCCCAAGAAAGGAAGGAGGAAGAACATTGGACAAAGTGGATGGTAAATAAGGGACCAGGTCATCTCTGCCTGAGACACTGAGAACCTCCTGGTACAAGTGCAGTTGCCTGTTAGACACTTAGAGAGGGTAACAGGGGGTTTTTTTGGTGTTTTTTTCTTTTTCCATTATGATATTCTGACAAACTTCAATTTCACACTCAGCCTTCTTTTACAGAATAATCCTAGAAGACTAGCCTGCATAAGTATAAATCTAATTATATCCTTGGCATTGTCTAATTAGCTTTTAAAACTCCACTCTTAAACCACAGAATAAATTTGTTTGAGAGGAAAAGGATTTTTTTAAATAACAAGATGTCTATCATACAGTTTTAACAAACTTCACACAAGAGCATGCCAACATTTTTCTGAGCCATATGTGGATTTCTGTTGTCAGTTAAAAATCTGGAATCCCCCATGCAGGAACTACTGAATAAAGTTGTTTATATTACAGAAGTAAACAGAAGAATTTTGGATGATTCTATGCATTTCAGCATTATTACCAACTTAAGGCACTTTCAGACACATTGAAGTTTGTATTATTCATAAAACTTGATGTTTTCTGAACAGAAACATTGTGTTTAATTTGATCTTTAGAGCCAGAACAGCTGTAGCTGACTACAGAGCTAGTGCTCTTTGAGCCAAGAGCCATCTTTTTGTGTTGTGATTATGCAGTGCCTCGCACCAGAAGGTTATCCTTAAATCACTAACTCCTCTGATGAAGTTTTATCCTTTAGGATCAGCCTGGCACAGGATTGAACAGCCTCATTTTCCACTGGAGCAAGTTCTCATGTCTCTTGTCCCCTAGGAAGGCTGAAGATTCAAACTTCCTACCATAGAAAAGTCCTGAAAGTAAGAAACTCTGGTGTGTCACTTGCCTGTTCTATCTTCATCATAAAACACACGAGCAAGGCCCAACACTGCAGCTCTCTCACACAGAGCTGAAAGCCATGATCCAACTGCTTTGGCTGCTGCAGCCCTTTAATATCTCTGGAATTCCCCAGGCACTGCTCTTCTTGGAGCAAGATGAGCCTAAGCAGCTTGTTTGTTCTCAGCCTAACACCCAGCACACAGCCTCCTCAGCATGGATAGAGCCATCTTAGCTGTGATTAAAATCTACCAACAACAGCAAACTGAAGTAAAACTATTTTCTTCCCACAGTTCATCATCTGTGCTTCTATTTTCCTGGAAAAGCTCTGCTGATCTATAAGAGGCCACTGAGGGTGCACCCAGAGCACTGGTGCAAATGGCACTGCTACCTGCAGCAATGGCAGATTGAAGTCAAAACCCTTGCAGCATTAGAGGCAGCCACCCCTACAGTGGTGAAAACATGAGAGGTTTTACAGCTGCTGGTGGGTTTCTAGCAGAAGCCACTCCTCTGCATCTCTGATCACCTCAGATGTGGAGGCACAGTTCTGCTGGAGAAGACAGGGCTGGGGTTAAGCAGAGTTGTTAAAGATCTCAGCTTGTGCTTTGTAAAACAAGAGAACTGGGATCAGCATCCTGGTCAATACCTGGCTCTGCTGCCAGTGTTTTTCCTCTTACCTGTTTTAACTATGACCTGTGGTTTCTGGAGATGTGACTGAGTCTTTCTTGTGCTGGGTGGTGCTTATTATCTCAGCTCTGGTCCAAGCTACAGAAAGGACCACTCCTAGACACCTTCTTGGGCTGGGTCTAATGCTCCAAGATGCTACTGGAATGCAGATGCTTTCAAAAGAGGAGCAGTTGAGAGGTCATTTCCAGGTCTCTCACTGTTATTTATTATTTACATTCTTGGTCACATGGCCTTTTCCCTCCACCATAAGGAAGACTTCAGTGCTTTGCCACAAGATTGCCCTCCCTCACTTCCTTGCCATGTCCCCTCTTCCATCCTTGGGAATGCATCTACCATGAACCTACAGCTCTGTGTAGACTGTATGCATCTTAAGCATGTTTTAAATGCTAACCAAAGGGTTTCACACTACACAATAGATACTGCAGTGGAAAGTTAAGAGCCACTGTTTCAAATTCCTCTCTTGAACTATTAAAATCAGCCTGGAGTTTTGTTTTTTTTTGTTTTTCTTTAAAGAATTTGCATTGACAACAGCCTCCCCGATTTAAACAGGAATATAATTTTTTATCAAAAGCTACTAAAATGCAAATTGTTGAATCTTTGCTATTTTGGAGAATGAGAGTTATGAGTTGACAAACAGTCTACTCACCATCTGAGAGAGCTTGTCACAACACACATAAATTAACCCTCCCACACACACAAAGTATGGTAATCTAAAAAAAAAAATAGATTTTTCTTTTCTTCTTCTACAGCCCATGGAGAATTATCTTCTTTGCAGAGCTTCTTGTGATGTATTGCTGCTCAATCATGCATACACCTTTGAAACAGCATCACAAGTTCTTCCTGACAGAAAGGAATGCATTCCTACTCCAAGGTTACCTTTGTTCAGAACATACAATAGAAACTAGATGCTAATGAGGAAATAAATGCACGGCACAGTCTTTGGAAAAGGCACTGCTGAAGCTATCACCTTGCCTGAAGCAATAAATTCCAGGCAAGCACAGACTGTAGTTTTAAAATTTATCACCTCACAGACTAACAAGCATTGATTATATGTTTTTCTTTGAGTAATTGCCAATATCATTAGTATGTTCAAAAGTATACTTAAAAAGAAAACAGATGCTGAACACTTCTACAAAGGAGAATATGTATGAAGAACAAAGACAGATTTTTCTACCAGAGGAGAATCCTGACAAGTCCCCAACTTCAGTTAACTGGGACAAGCTCAGTAAGGAAATAAGATTGTCACTAAGGCTTAGAGCAGTGAGAGATCAGGAAGGAGGCGTTGGGACCCACAGCTGGAGCTGCTAGCACCCTCACTTGGGACCCTCGCGCCCTTCAGTGATCTCAGCTAACAGCCCCTGTTCAGAACCTCATGATGAAACAGTTCACAAGCTCTGCAAGTGCTTCCAAAGGAAGGGGCAGTCTGGCTTCCATTGCTCCTTCACCTCACAGTTGAAGTGACTTGTGTTTTCCTATGGTAACCTAATTTACATTCAGCTAGCTTATTTCAGAAGCTTCCTTCCCCTTCATTTGGTGCAGAAAAGCCAGAATAAAACTGTCCTTCAGAATTGTTCCTGCAAGTTAATAGCAATCCTTGACCATGAGCATTTAGCATTTATATCAGCATAGCCTTCCATTGAAAGACAAGCCAAAGATAGGGCATAGCTGTGGCTCAGTTCCCAACTGCTACCAGGAATGTCACAGAAAAAATGTAAGGAAAAGAAAGTACCTTCATTTTCCCATTGCATTTTAGAGATATTCCCTGGTCTCTGCTATACCAAGACATATCTGTACAAGACATGCCTTGTTTTGGCTGTCAAAGAACTGACTCTTAAGAAGTAAAGTATGGAAGATATTAGTTAAAATACCAGAACCAAGCAGACTTCTCACCTCAGAGAACTGAACTAACAATATTTCCCAGGGAAAGGGCTTGTCCTGCCTTCTTTAGGAAATTCTGGGGGTGTCCTTGGGTTAATGAGACAGGTAAAAAAACCCCAGAGCATCTGTGTGGAAGCCTGATGCCATAACTCCCTTCCATCTGAATCAGAAGGGTCCTTTCTTAGCCCTTCACATCCCCTGCCCTCTTCGCCAGGGCTTTCAGAATCAGAATCAGACCTGGATTACATTTGTTGCACCTACCTATGTCATATTTCTCACATTGCCACTCTGTGTTTCAGCTGAGATGCTGAAATCCTATCTCCCAGAGGCAGCAGGAACAGAAAAGCTGGGGATAAGGAATGATACATTTTTCCCTATCCGACATTCTAGATAAGAAATAAGCTGCTCATTCATCGATTGTCACCACTGTAACAATGCTAAAACTCTTTCATTTCTGAATATCATCCTTAAACATGTCCTGAGCAATTAACCAGTGCAGAAAGAACAAAATAACCAGAGCCTGGTGCAGATAAGAGAAATATCTTTGTCAAAGAGAAGCCTTAAGTATTCTAACCAACATTAGATATCTATCACACACTTTCTAAATTTAAGATTGAGGGTAATTATTTTAATGTGGAACTTTCAATCACTGCTCACCCTACAGAGCTTCCCCATGGATTTCAGTGTGAGTAATGTAGTAATGACAGCATTACCACTTGTAATAGAAAGATTCATTACAGCATCGTTATCAAGGAATTACTCTTGCAATTAGTAATAATTCCCACATTCACAGTCAAATAAGTAACACTTCCCCCACTAATTTCCTTTTCCCTGTAAGGCTGGAGTAAGCAACTCTTCTTATCCTGTGTTTTAATACACCTGTCTGCTGCTTTGTCTAAACAGTTCCCAAGCCTCTGCTTTCAAAGAACACTGCATCTAGTCAGATAATTTCACAAGGATCGAACTACAAGATCTGTCAGGTTACCAGGCAGGTAAAAAATGAATTCCTCATGTTTGACCTGGTTCTATAATGTACTCTAAATGGAAATCACACCCTTCAGATGCATTTATAACAGGAGAGGAGTAATCACTGAGGACAGTGTAAAACATTATCCTGTGTGCATCCAGTTATTTGCAGTGGCTCCCTGACTACTACTGGTAAGCAGTAGCAGAGGAGGGTGTTGCTGTTCATTCCCACATTCCCTGTTGAATACATTCCCACTCAAATGAGTTGATCCAAAGCCCAATCAAGCTATCAAAAAGAGCAATCCAAGTTTAGAGCTCAGGCACATGCTGTACATAGGAAGGGGTTGTGTTCACTTGTTCTTCTAAGCACATGTACTCTTCTGGGAAGGCTTAGGCAGTGAGATCTTCCATCCTATTTTATCAGCCTCTCCATCATGGCCTGTCCCTTCAGATGGGGTTTCCACAAAGAAATTAGACCTGCAATTTTGTAATATGTGCATGAAGTATTTCCTATCACAATGAACCATCTGTACTGAGACTCTGGAGTATATCCTTAAGACAAGAAATCTCCCTCTTACCAATACAGAACAAGGACGCAATGCAGCACAGAGGAGGGATGAGGGGTTTTCCTGCTGCTTCCAGTGATGCCACTGGCAGAGGTTAACTTACAGAAACATTCTAAAGTTCTCTAGTTGTTTATCCTGGGCAAAAGTTTGGCCACTCAGATAATTTTTCATACAAAACTGTCCTGCATCACACCATCCCACACCCAGTCCTACTGAAGAAACTGCTGCTGCAGAATTCAAAACACTGCCCTCCCTGTGTACTTGGAACTACCCAAAGTTCCTGCAGCCAGTCACCTTCCCACTGCAGGCATCAGGAAGATAGGAAGGCCACAGCACTAATCTGCTCTCTGTTCCTCTTGACTGACTTTGATGAACAGCTTTTCTCCATGGTATGCCTAAGGAGAAAATGCTGAGCATGGCACTCCAGTCAGGACC
The DNA here is from genome assembly GCA_013399015.1 of Galbula dea. Lineage (NCBI taxonomy): Eukaryota > Metazoa > Chordata > Aves > Piciformes > Galbulidae > Galbula > Galbula dea. Next base: position 4,970,937 of record VWZX01007460.1, read on the forward strand.
CAACTCCTGCACACGGTGCCTAAGTGGGAGCCAAAATCTTACCTTAAGTATGGACACTGAATTTCTGAAATCCTTCTGTGTAATTCTAAGCACACAGATATAACTGAAAAAACAGCCTTATGACACAGACTAGTGGTACACTAGATGGATGTGCCAATCTTTTGTGTAATTCTATTACATTTCCCTTCATCCCCCAGCTAAACTCCTCCTCAGTGAGATCTTAGAGCTGCTTCTTATGAAAGCTGATGAATACATTTATTGTTCTCACACAACTCCAAGGCATATAGTTTCTTAGCAAATCAGACAGTCAATACACAGAGGAAAACATTGTAAAATAGTACAAGATCCAGTAAGCAGTACTTGGATTTCTATCAATAATTAAATAGAAACTATTGGATAGTAAATCTGCTGATGCTCCTCATGCAGATTTTTTCCCACTTCACTAATATTACACAGTATCTTTATTTCAGTTCACATTCCCTTAGAACTGCAGAGGATCTCTTGAGCCATCACAATTCTTCTGTCATGTGCTCCCATGTCATACAACCTTCCAGATACTAGACAAATGCCCATTTATGGCTATTTCAGGTGCCTTGCCTATGTTATATTTACTGTCAGCTTTTTCCAGATCCTTGCAGCTCTCATACTTGGAAGCCTCTTCACACTCAAACTAAATTTATTCTCAACTAGACTGTAAGTGTTCCAGTCTGGTGCCAAGCATAGAAACACCATAGCTGTTATGATCTAAGACTAGAAGAAAAGCAAGGTCTGCAGGGAAAGGTAATATCTTTCATTTAATTTACACAATGGAAAAGCACTGGGCAAAATAGCAGATGCACAGACCAACTACAGAGCTCTTCTCCACCCTGCTTGTATTTATAGCCTGCAAACACACTCTCTCCTTAGTTTTCATTTCATGAAGCAGTACAAGCCAAGCTGTTTCTCCTACTAGAGCCTCACCTCCTGTCTTGAGATCAGAGATTCCTTCTTCTTCCTAGCAAGGCCATCGGCTGTAGCACACATGTCCCAGCCTAGGATGACAATCTGTCGCTCTGCTCTTTCAACCAGTTGGCAGAGAGGCAGCCCAGAGCCTGCCAGAAGAATTCTGCCTGGAGAAACTAGAATTTAAAGCATCCTCTAATTTATTTTTATTTGCACAGCCTCTTCAGAAAGGCAAACCATGACATTTTAACATCAACCATTCTAATATCAGTAACAGACAGATGTTGTCCAAACCTGAATGATGATTTCTATTGTTTGATACTTAAAACAACCCTGGGTGCTTTGCTTTTGTGCCCTAATAGTATTCATAGTTAGAAATCCACTTCTTGCCTCTCTGGTTGTGGAAAACATTTCCCAGCTTCAGCATTGATGGGAAACAGTGGTGAAGGGCCTGTAACAAAAATGATTAATGCCACAGTAGGAATACTACCCACACAACACTTGGACAAATGAATATGTAGTTTGCTTCATAGGAAGATCTCTTTCTTGGATGATTCTAACTCATTGTGCCTTGTAAAGCCCTGAGGTCAAATAAGTTTTTTGCTACAAGTGAACATCAACAAAAAAATTGGCATTCCTCCAATTATAGTAAAATGAAGAACATCAAGATCTCTCAGAGCAATTTGTTCTAGCAGAGTGCTCAGGCTTCAGGACTTGAGCATGATCCTGCAAGTAAAGCTCTACAAACAAAGCCCTGTATTTATAGCAGATCTCCTCCTCCTGATGTTGTTGGTATTTCAGCTTGTAAGTGCCATACAAGAACCCCACTCAGCTATGAGATGTCCCTGTTTTCTATTCCTGTGCAGGTCAGTAGTGTTCTTGGAGACACTCTACCCAGAATCCTGGATGCCAGGTGGAGGGAAGAAGGTGGAGGCTGCTTTGAATCAGGTTTCTCTCCTTTAAAAACAAGGAACCGAAATCCACACCCAAGTAAGCATGAAACAGTGGCCTCTATGGCCTTTGATTTCAGCTCCAGAACAAGAAGTTGAACTTGCCTGACCCTGAGCCCAAGCTAATAAATCCTATTAAAAGCAGCTATGTAGTTTGTAGTCAGAAGAAATTGGCACTTCTCTGCTCCATCACTGCTTTGTACAGCACCCAGCACTATAGGGGGTGGAAGGGGTAAGAAGGGTTAGAGACTGTTTGTTGTCTTATTTGTGTTGCAAGCATTTTGTTTACAGAGGCAATCACTATGCTCAGCAGACTGAGTGCTGCATAAAGATCAGAAAAAGAATTTGCCATGAATTAAAAATGAACAATACTTAAAAATCCCAGTTCCCTATTCTCTCAGCAGCATGCAGCACAGCAAGGTAACTTTTCAAAGAAAGCCTCATCTGTTCTGACACTATAAAATGCAGAGCCTGACCTATTCAGCATTTACATAGTTCACTGATCAATTAGGATGCAGCACTAAACAGCAGTGCTCAGAACACAGATATTTCCCCACCTTGGCCCTCTTTGACCTCCCCTCTCAGTAATGAATTTTCTTCCTGCTTGCCCTGCAGAATGGATTAACTTTAATTATCCCACAAAAGACCAGTGTTGACCCAAATTTATTAGAAAATTGAGGGACTGTCACACTAAACTGAAAGCCTTATGTCACATCAAAGTTAAGTCATAGCACTGCTATTTATCTCTGCAGCCAGAATTGCAGTGCAGGTCAGCTCTCTCAGGCTGAAATGCATGGCAGCCTCATAAGGAATTAGCAGTCTGATGCTGTCAACAGTTTTCTGTTCTCCTCTGCCTGCTGTGGGGTCCTAGCATCTTCCAAAGTCAAACCAGATCTGAGGTACCACTAGAGCTACTGAGTGTCATGAAGATGAAAAACATCAGTCACAAAAGCCAACCTGCCTTGACAACTGGATGTATCCACAGGCATGGGGCACCTGGCCTGTGGAAAGAGGAGTCTGAGGACGAGAGCAATGACTTTTTATTGGGAGATTAAGGCTCAGAAGAGCCCCTGGACAAGTCCTTCACCTCCTCTGTAACACAAAAGCTAAGATCCTCCTCACCAACTTCTGTTACAGAATCTCCTCCTCCATTAATTAAAGCCTTGAGGTTACAAGGGCATTTCCACGTGCAACTTCTAGACCATGTCAGGTTCAGATTTTAAGGACCTATTAAAGTATACAGGTAGGCCCCAGACAAGAGAAATTCATTAAAACACAATCATAAATCACTGTAATTAAAACTAAAATAAATGAGAGAAGGAACCACAATGAGAGAGCTCTTTGTGAATACAGAAGAGAGAAATCATGCAGTTGGGTCTCAGTGCAGAGATCACACTGCCCTAGGAAACACATTGCCCAATGTTTATGTTACTATTGAGGTGTCTGCAAGCATAAAAGCCTCTGTGGCATTTCTTTTCATTTTTCAGTGCCATGCCTGTCCTCCTACATGCCCAGAGCTGTGACAGCTTATAAATATAATCAGTATGGGTTGATCCATGTACGACCATTCTATTTTAAGTATTAGGTTTTCTAAGACACTTGCTGGGACTGAGAGCTGAGCTGGAGGACAGACAAATGCACTGCAGATCTGTGTAAAGCAGAACTTCTTGCTAGGAAAATCCATGGATTTTTAAGTATGAAAATGAGGCTATGGCTGAGATATCAAATGTACACAACAAACCCAACTTACTGACCAAGAGATGTACTATTGCTTCAGGATTGTTCTCCTATGCAGGCATAGAGGTGTCCTGATTAAGCAGTGCTTTTTCTGGGAATTGATGTGAAATCATGCTGTTCAGTGTGTAAAAGAACCTTTGCATAGAGAGGGGCATTCAAGTCAAAAGGTGCCACTTTAATCCAAATTGTGAACAGTGATTACAAATCCTGGCACTCTGCATATTGAACCAAACTCATTAAAATGCATTGATGAGTATGCCTGTGAATGAGGTCCTGAGCTACCCCAACCCTTTGCTTCTGCTGAACTCATGAAGATGCTCAGAGTCTAGCAGGTTCCATTTCAGATGACACCTGAGGGCCAAGTGAGGTCACACAACCTTAAAGCTGCAAGAAGTCCAGGTCTTTGTCCAGGTTTTGCACTTCTGGTCCAGTTTAAGGACTTCAAGAGAATAATGACAATTTAATGTTGCTGAATGCCCAGCTCTTACTGTGAGTTAAACACCTATCCTGTGAAATAATCAACAGTAAATCCCTTGCTCCAGAGAATTAGTCCACTGGGACTCAGACACTTCACACAGTCTCCTAAATGGCTTTTAAAGAGGACCATTTGAGAGATTATTTACACTGTGGCAGTACCCAAAGACTGCAGTTAGGATTGGAGTCCTACAGTGGTAGCTACTGTATAAACACATAAGAAATTACTTTCCTCTGCACCTTCTTCCCCAAGGATCTGCAATTTTACTGGAGATGAAGCCTGTAAAGTACTGGAAGTACCCTAATGGGAACTCAGACAGAATGCAGTGATTCAGATGTATAACCCAGCAGCTCTGAAAGGCTGACATCTTTACAGCAACTATATAGTATGTACCAGCAATCCCTGCAGATCCATGAACTATCAGATCTAGCATTTTAGACAGGAAATCAGTTTGAGTCAAACCACATAAGATTTAAAAGTGTTTTTTTCAACCTCTAATTCATAGTCTTCCTTGTTTTACAGTGGAAATAACAAAGCAGGAAAATGATGTACTTAATACACCAAGAAGCTAACTTAAAGCAGCTATTTAAATTGATGTACTTCTCAGCTTCATCTCCAATGTTGGTTGCTGGGTTTGGTTTATTTTTGTTGTTTTGAGGCTTTTGTTTGTTTCACATTTATTTTATTGTATTCTTTTCCAGGCTCTTTGCTGATGTGTATCAGTATAATGTCCAGCAAGTGATTCCCTCTTCCACCAGATAAGAACATTTCATGATATTATCACTCTGCTCAGAGGAGCTAGCTAAAAATCTGACCCCCATAGGTCATTTCAGTCTGGAGAAATAATTAGCAGTGGAGTCTGATATCTCTGACACAATCCTGTTTGCTTTCAAATTATGTACAAAGCCTTGTTTCCCTTCACACACCAGGAATGAAGCAGCAGGAGAGAGCTCCAAGTCCCTTTTTAGCCAGCAAAAAGCTGCATTCAGCATTTTCTCAAGACTCTGCTGCCAGTGCTTTTCTCTGGCTGCTTATGCAGATAATCTGATGCTGTTTTGCCAAGGCCACAGAATGACATCTTGTGAAGCTCCTTCAACTCCTCTGGCTGGTGACTTCAGCTGATGGTTTTGGTGGATGCTTTGGCATAGGAAGGGGGAGATCAGCTTGCTGCTGTATTTTTCCAAAACAAAGAGGCTACCATTAACACAAAGGTTCACTGTGACTAAGCAGTTGCTAGATTTCATGAAATCCTTAACAATACAAATTAGCCTTTCTGTCTAGCCAATTCAAAGAACAGGCAGAGTCAAAATCCTGAGTGGCTTTCAGATCACTGAAGAGCTTTGAGGTATGGCAAGTGCCAAGCACATTGCTCTAACACTAAGACAGGTCTTGCCTCTGCAGCTCCAGGTCTGATCCCAGCTACTTCTGCTGCTTCTCCCCTTACCTGGGGCCAACCCTGGAGTTTCACTGCAGCCCTTTTAGCTAAAAGGCCAATATTTTGGCATTGCAACCATCTGACTGAGGCTCACACACACAGGTTTAAGGCACCCAGCAGCCTAGCACCAATATACAGGCAACTCAAAGGCACGGCATGGGACGTACCACCTCTTTGTGTTCAGCTCTGCTCTTCTCCTGAAGTGAAATGCTTTAAGATTCAAACCTTGTTGCTAGCTTTCTTTATATATTTTCTTTTTTTACTGTCATCCTGTATTGTCATCATGTCACCACCCTAGTTCCATTTTAACCCACATGCTGAGGCAGTATCCCACTGTTTTACTGCTCGTTCCCAGACTACAGACTGCATCTCTAAAGCATGCATGCACTTGCAGTAGCACAAAAGCCAGCCCTGTACAGGCCTGTGCTGCCCCTTGCAAGTTTGTTCAGGACCATATGTTCCTCAATATCCCACACTGCTGGTTTTTTTTGCACATGGAAGGCATTTGCATTTGGACAAGTCTTTAAAAGCCCTTTTGCTTTTGCTACAGGAGCCATCATCAGAAAGATGGTGTAAATCAATGTGCTAAGGGTGAGAAATATTGATTTCCCTCTAAGGTTTATTTGCTGTATGGCTGAAAGACCTAATATTAAGAGACAACAAATCGAGCCATCTTGTTGCTCAGGGGTAGTTTGGAGGGGGTTATGTTGGCCCAGGGGAAGTGCAACAAAATGGGCATAACGTTACCAAAGGCCAGAGAAGGAGAGAAACACCCCCAAAATACAGTCAAGTGTTAGGAAGGACAGAGGGTCAGACCCTGCAGTAGGAACATCTGCACATCACAATCCAGAACCTACATGCCATGTCTGATGCTCTTCTCACACAATAAATAATGGCCACAGGTGATTTCCCAGCACCTTAAGATCCAGATGCTGTCCAGCCCAGCCTGCATGCACAAAGGGAAGGTATCCACCAATCCAGCAATTCTATCATGGCCAGTAGCAAGACTGGAGGCAAAACCATCTCACAGTCCCTTAGATAGGGCAGCCTCATTTCTTATAAACCCCAGCTTTGTAAAGGGCATATAGGATTGTGCTGCTTGCTCACTCCTGGAGGAAGGGCTTGCAGGGAACATCCCATTCTGTGCTAAGATGGATGTACCATGCCCTTTCAGCCAGCCACAAAAGCAAAGATCTCCAGCTCCAAGGTAGGCACAGGGGAAACACTGTAGCTGCTTGCAGCCCACAAGGGAGGCAGAAACGTTGCCAGTGGTTGAAATGTATTAGGCCATGCAAGCGTGAGGTTTAGTCTGTTGCTCCAGGAAAGTAATTTCTACTGAGTTCTGCAGTTTCCTCTCCTACTCCATGGGCCCTGTGATGGTCATTTGTCACTGCTGCTCAGAAGAAAGGCGATTTTCAGGAGAGCAATGGGGCATTCAACAAGCTTTCCAGTTAAGTGTGGAAACATCACACACTGTCACATAATAGCACTGTAAGCAGCAACACCTCTCAGACAAGTTCTATAGTTACATCTCTAGGTAGTGATGAAAGCTCCTTTTGTTAAGTTAAAGAAAAAGCTCTGGGAGGATATGCTCCAGAGCAGGGAAAAATATGAACAAGTAGAAGGTGATTAGGCACTCAATTGTAGAGACATCATGCAAATAAATTGGTGTGGAAATCAGAAACCCCCTAACAGAGTGACTCCAATTTCCCAGCCCTCACTCAGCCCAGCCTCCCCATGCAAAGGTTCAGCCCCAGGTCACTTGCTGGGAATATTATTACACTGCCAGTATGATAAGCCTCCTCTACATGTACTCTGATTTACATAAGTGTATAGGCAAACTCTGCCAATGACATTTGCCACAAAATTTCCTAAAGCCTATATTGAATTAGCTTTTCTCCCCAGGCAATCCAGGCCCATGTGTTGAAATCCTGCAGCATTTCCTCACAGAACAGCTGAGTCTTGCCTGACATAACCAGCAGGTGTTTATTTAGTGCAAGAAACAGGCTGCAATGGAAACAGCACCCTTTTGACCTTGTTGAGTAAAGGGTTTGCAAAGACTTTGTAAGTACCCTTTATTTCAGGAGACATTAATTGAATATTCACCAGTCTCTTTGCCAGTTAAAAAGAATAGGACTCTTTCTCTAGCCAGCATGGGAACATGCCTTCCTTGTCCTATCAACCTCCTAACCTTCTGAAATCTGCTGCTCTCCCATTTTCCCCAGCTAAATTCCTCCTTCACAAATAAGATTCAATTCACAGTCTGGATAGCAGGCAGACTTCAGTGGGAAGATACAGAATGGAACATGTTACAGTAGGAATGAACAAGCTTAACACCTTGGCTCCAATGGAGAGTGAAACCTAAAAGGAGGTGCAGCCAGTCAACACTTCCTTATCAATACTACTTGTTTTTCTAGATGTATCCTGCCCTTCTGGTGCTTCACAGAGAGAATACTCTTGCTCAGGTGGACTAAGCCAACTGTGTGGTTGTGTGTGAGTAATTGTAATATATGTGGATGTCAACCAAAGGGCAACAAAACTGGTTTAACTGGCATACCAAGGAGTCTGGCAGAATGTGCAAGTCACACCAGTTTTGGCTTAGTTCTTAAGTTAAAATTGTCATCTTTATCATAGTTTACTAAGAGATATCTATGTTTTTCCTCTAGCTAGGCAACTCTTTCAGGTGAGAAGAGATGCAGAGAGAATCTCTCGTGCCAGATGCTAGACAATTCAGTTAAGGTTAAAGGGAGAGGTTTTGACACTGTTACTGGAGGATTTTATAAAAGCGCCCCCCCCCCCCCAACATTGAAAAAGGGGGATTCAGAATGCTCATAATAATGTGACCACTTTTTGCTGATATGCATGTTTAATTCGGCACCAAATAGGTTGTTTTCTGCCTTAAGTTTCTGAAATTCTGTCTATAGGTTGGGATGTAAAAGCCACATAATGGGAACCAGTACTTTGCAGGGTTTTTGCTGATTCTGGCTATCTCCAGAAGAGAGACCTGGTCCAATGTGATACAAATACCTTATTAACAGGCAAGTTGAAAAAATGGAAAGAAAACCACAAAGTTTTGTCAATAAGGGAAGTAGCCACCTAGAGAAATATAGTGGGTATATCTTCAGGTTTGAATCTAGAGACCTTCTATGGCCTTAAATGAGACCAGAGGAAGCTATTTCAGAAGCTCTTGTGTGTTAGTTAAATCTTTAGTTATTTGGTCAAGTTTGTTCCTTAAACATCCATTGACTTAAAACCAGTCCTTCAGTATACTACTGTATTGTGCATTCAGGGGTTCAGTTTTTATTCTGGATCCTTACAACAAATGAGAACCTGAAACAATCAAAGGCAGGGATAGAACCTGTTGGACCAGCTCCTATTCCTGCATGTAGGAAGTAGGTTTAACTCCATTCATTTCAGCAAAAGCTAAGTAAGGTTCAGAAGCACCAGTTCAAACTGGGATGAAGATGTGTTAGCATCACTGGAGTTAATACAGCAAAAGCATCAGAATTCCAGCTGAACACATCCATAAGCATGATTGCAAGGTGAATAGCATTACAGAACTCACTGAGAAGGGAATCTATCCCTCTAAACTCAGACATGTGGACAAGTGGCACCTTTTTTTTTGCCCAGGGCACATTCTTAAGAGTTGTCTCAATTTTTATCTGTTTGCACTGAGTGAGGTTTGTCACATTTCCAGCTGTTCAGAAGATCACATCTCACACTGAAATAGCCACGAAACAAGACAGTGCTCATAATAATATACAACAGTCACTTACCCCTGAGCAAGTCATTTATCTCAGACCAGAACACCAGAGTAATAACTGGGATTAAAGATAGAGCAGTCAAGACCAAAAAAAAGAGTAAATCAATCACTACATTAGGATATTTGAAGAATCATTTGCATGTACTCAGAAAGTATGATACTTGCTATTAAGTCCAGCTGTAGCAAAGTTCCCAAATTCATAAATATTCATCACATAACCTTTTAGCAAAACTCAGTGACTGTGATGGTGGCCAGCTACTGAATTCAATCTAATTGAAAACCTGAGAAGTAATGAAATGATTGCATGTCTGTCTCTTCATTAAATCAGTGTGCAAATTTGCATAGATTAATTTGCATCAAATTAATAACTCCACTCTTGGCTTATAGCCAAGAGGACTTCTGATCAATCTATAGTTTTTATTCAGTTCTGCACTCCTAACATGTTGGGTGCTTTTTGCTGGTTTAGAGAGAGAAAATCAGAGCTGAGTGTGATTTTCACCACTTCTGGCATTTCTCCCCATTGCTGCTGTTATGATGATTAATTATAATAAAATGTGCACATGATTAAAAAGCAAAAAAGAATCATGCAGCCTCAGCCATGGAGAATTAGAGTCTGGTTTGCTTCTCTGGAAGTAAAGTCACATCAGAAGGCTTCAATCCTCAACTATGCTGGATTCAACCCAGGGTGGTGTGTGCCTGGGGTCGAGCAGACAACTTATGGGTCCTGTTTTATTGCCCAGAGTAATTCCCAGGACTGGTGGGGCCCTGTGAATAGCACAACTTTGCCTGTCATTCTTCAGGCCCCCAGCCCATTCTCCTCAATCTTTCCAGAATTTGCTGTACCTATGCAACTGCTTCATCTCCACAATGTTTAAAACATCTTTAAACACACTAATGTTCTATGTGCTGAGCTCTGCCAGGGAAACAATGATTCCTTCAGCCCTCAGTTATTTGAGGTTAATAATAGGGATTGGCAGTGCACTCATTTACATTGTCAGCTTGCTTTTCTTTTTTAGCCTACTTCTTTTTTTTTAAACAATCAGGCTTTAATTTAAGACATTTGATTAATCAAACTCAGACCATCTGCTGCAGTCCTGTCTCCTGCTGATCTGCATTGCCTGAAGTCAGTGACATGTTTCAGGGCTGCAGTCTCACACTGTCTCTTCCTCTGTCAGCTGTTTAACAGAAAATCTGCTCCTTTCACCCAATATACAGTGACTGGGCTTTGTTTACTGTGATGACCATTTAGGATAGCTGCAGTGCTAGACAATTTGTATCAAAATACAGGACATGTGCAAAAGCCAGTTAGACAACAAACTCTTACAACAGTGTGAAAATACTATGAACCAAGGAAATCACAGAAATCCAAAGAAACTCTTCACTAAAAAAGCTCTTAATTCAAATACTTTATTGCCAACAAGCAATTTTAGCTTGGTTAGTTTGCACTTTCATAGTTTACACTTCCCAGTAGTAATGGGTATTCTGCCCTCACATGTAGGGGGGGGTTTTTGCCTCCTCTAACTTCAGAAATGTACTCAGAATCTCAGAGCAAAGAGCAAGGCAGTGTGAATTTGCACAGCTTGGGGATTTTGATGGGATTAGACCAGTTATAGTCTCATAGACTATGCCCTAGTACTAGATGTAGCATGGCTAAGACCTGTTGTATTCAGAAGCAGATTATCAGAAGATATCAGTACATTAGATACTGAAAATGTGGTTGTCTAGTCTCCAGTGGTAATTGCTGGATGACAGAGTATCAAAACACTAGTTTCCAAAAAGCCAACCTGTTTTCCATTCTTGTCTTGTTGGTTACCTTTGAGATACCGAACTCTGCTGGGTTCCTGAATGTCTGAAGGTGGGACTCAGCACACCACTCTCAGGAAGCTCTTCAAAGGATTTATTGCAGCATTACCAAAGAATAAGAGCTCTGCTGTGCTGGATGCTGCAGGGGAGAATATGCCCTGCCCTAAGAATCTCTAAGATAAGTAAACAAGTTGAGGGATGAAAATAAGAGCCCAGAGGGTTGAAGGTTATGAGGGGAGTGAGAGTATTCATGTCTTCTGATACAGAGATTAGTATCCAAATACACTGCACCCAGTTGGTTCCTTAGAAGCTGTTTTTACCAACAGTGAAGAAATGGACAGAAGCCTACATCACACAGACTACATGAGGAAAGAATGAGGAGGCTTTATCACCCAGCATAAGGAGTGAAAAAAAAAAGCAGTATGCTAGTTGCCATTTGCCACAATACCCATCAGCAGAGAATATGTCTCTGCCTCCATAGTGTTGTGCCAGCCAGAAGGCACAAGAGGCAAGCAGAGTGTTTTCAGTTTAAATGGAGAAGGACAATACTGCAAGCTTTAAATCTCATACAAAACTATCTAGATAAAATAACTGCTACCAGTGGTCAGTGACTCTTGTGGGTAAGGCACAGCTCTGCATGTACCTGGAGCTGAGCCAGCCCTTGCTGGTACCTGTGGAGCTCCATAAGGAACTGAACACGATGTGCTTTTTGCAGGAATGGGACAAGAGCCTGAATGCTTTTGATAACAAGCATCCTCCAGCTACTGAGGTAATGCAATAAAAAGAATTTCATTTTGGCATAAGTAAAACCAGGGGAATGACATGATGTATTGGCAAAATCTTAATTATATGAGGCCAAAGAGGCAGCTTAAAAGAGTTAGGGCTTTATTAATCGAGTCACAGTGATGCTGCATTTCAAAACAGGCTTAACACCCACTAATTTAATTTCAGTGCTGCTGAAGCTGAGTCAGCTAACAAAGCCTCTTCTGGATCAGATGCATTCAGAGCAGCAAAGGTATTCCTTGCCTTCATGAAAATGTTTTCCTCTCCTCAGTAAAGACACTCAAGAGGAAGGAGAGGGAGAAAAAAGGACCCCTTCCTTTGTTTAAGCCTGCCAGTACCCTTTGCAGCTAGGGATGAGAGGAAAGAGGTAAGAAGCATCATAATAATCAAGGAAATCCTTTGATAAGAGATATTATACCTGCAACGCTGGTGTGGGTAAAGGAATATTTCTCTTCCTCTTACAAACAGACTGAGTTTCCTGGAGTCAGAGCAGGTCAGTGAGAATATGAATAGTCCCAGTGCCTGGTCCCTACCGTTGCAGCAGACCAAAAACCCATCCTCTCGTCACCTTCTGTCCCCTGCTAACCAATTATTTCCTCGTTGTTTCTCTGAGCACTTTTGCCCTGCCCTTTACTTTAGGGAGGACAAACTGATCTCTGGATTGTTGCAGTGGAAGAAAACTACTGCTACCAAGGAAGCTGCCCAAGGAAGAGAGTGAAAGCTGGCATGTAAACTAAGCAGTGCTGAAGTGTCCCAACCTCTTCTTCCACCTCCCAAAACCAGCTCAGCAGGGCAACCATTCCAGTGGGACTGGGCAGCCACAGTGAGCAAAGATGGCTCCCTTTTTTCTTGTGAATGAACTGGAGAATGTCAATTGAAAGTTCCATACATTGTAAGCTCCAATTTTACTGGAAACCTGAGCAGCCCAGCACCCAAAAAAAGTTAAATCTGTGCAAGAGTTTGTTTTCTCATCCATTTTAAGTGTATGCACTTCTCAGTCCCACATCTCTTCCATGTTCTTAACACAGTATGTGCCACTGTACATGTGTGCCATACAACACTCTCATCTTGGGGTGCATTGAGAGACTTGCAGGACAACCAGGGCCCAGATGCAGAGCCAGCCTGGGCTCATCACCAGAGGTACAACATTCCTGGAACCAGACTAGACTGTTGGCTTCACAAGACCCTCCTGGCTCTGAAAGCAGCTCCATGTCTCCAGCTCACTACTGAGAAGCCATTCTACATTAGTTCTGCTGCTTGCAGAATATCTTGCCTTGGTTGCCATGTTTATGAGAAGTTAAGATTTCAGTAACTTAACAGAGGACTTGAGGCAGATTTTACAATGAAAGGACTGTGGTAGGCCCAATCCTTTATTTTCTTATTGCTTTCTTTCTTTTTGGAGACAAATTTCACCCCAAGGCTAAGGATGAGGACATCAAGTCACATATGTATACTGGAAGCCATTCTGCATCCTCAACTACAACATTTGTTGTCAGTGGAAACTATAATGCTAAACCCATGTAACAGCTCAGTAGTTGATAATAGACTATACACCTCATTTTCCATGACAAAAAGCTACAGTAATAGCAAGCAGCACTGTAAACCAACCATAATATACTGAAACAGGACTTACTTTACCAGGACTGGCATTTACCACAGGCTCATAAGCTTCATTTACACAGGACAAAAGACAATTGTGAAATTACTGGAAATGTAATATGGAAGAACATAATTGGGCTTGCTGGAGATAGGTAGGTGGTCATTTATGAAAAGCAATGAACAGAAACAAAGGCTGAATTGTCTTCTCAGTTTCACCAAGGTAAAGAAGTGTGATTATGAGAGCAAAGAAGACACCAGATATTTACTGTCTAAGGGGCCCAGGCTGCTTTAAAGCAAATGTTTTAAGAGGCAACTTCTTTTGGAACCTGCCACAGTCCTTGCTAGCCAGCTGGAATTTTAACATTCTCATGTCAAACTGAGGTCCAGAATTTCCAGGAAGTACTTGATTCTGATGAATTACTTGTGTTTTTTCAGCCAATACTTTTTGGTGTTTATTACACTTTGCTTTGATCTTCAGAAACAGATTTCTATAGTTCCAATAGAAGAATTGACTGAACTTTTCATATCAGGTCCATTTCTAGCATCAAAACAAACTTTAAGGCTCTTGACAAAGCTGTCATTTTTTTCTTTCTGATGTCATTTCTTAAAAAATGAACTAGGTGACAGCCCTCCACCCTTGGCAAATCCCCAGTTTACACCTCTGTACAGCACAGAGCCCAAGACAGTGTTGCCTGGCTGCCATATGCCTGGAGTATGCAGATGAGACACACTGTAAAAAGGTAATTTCTTTGCAGCAAGACACCAAGTCGTCTGTTGAGGGGCCTGCAGATACCCTGCTATCAACCAGAGGACTTCAGGTAGGGAAGGATAGTTACAGCAAATATGCAGGTCAACTGAAAAACAGTAGCTACTATAAACTGAGCAACACTTCATTGCCAATTCTCCACCTCTCCCCTCCAAAAAAATGCTTATGCAGCCACAACAAATCTGGGGAAAGGTTTACTACCTCTTCCCAATCTTTTTTTCCTCTCCAAAGCTCTGGTCCTTTAAGTTATCTGTTCTTATACCAGTATAAATCAACTACAAACTACTGCAACCTCCAGCAGAGAAAACTGTAGAAGTAAGAGGAAGACCTGAATAGCTCAGAAGTTTAGACTATTGGGAAAGAAACCCCCTTCTAATTTCATATGTAAACCAGGTCCTTTTGAATGTGTCAGAGCCCCATGGCAGTGAGAGCTTAAAATGACAGGAGAATGCAGCAGACATGAAAGGTCAAGTGATTTCCATGCCTCAGGATCAAACATCTTTCATCCTCTGTTGAACACTTTTCATTTTCAGAGCTCTCATTACAATTGGTGTTGAACTCTTCCAAAAATCACTAGGTACATGTCCTAGCATCTAAGCACTTTCATAAGTTCACCTGCTTCCAGAGCAATCAGTATTTCATAAACAGTTTACCAAAGTTCAAGTACAATGATTACAGGTAAAAAGCCAGTAGAAGCATAACAAAAAATTCCTAGTCATACAAGGATTAACTTGACCACACATCACTAAACTTCTTTGTGTGCTCAAACAACTCACAAACATTAATATTAACCATCCCACCTTTACCTTTTCTGGGACACAGACCTCCTCCTTCCCTAGCAAACTGTGCCAGGGCACTTACAGGAGCTTGGGAGCAAACCATAAGAAAACAACCCATTTGATCTCACCCACTTCAAAATCCACAAAAATGAAACACTGCAAGTGAAAACAGTCAGCATCACATTGACCTAAGGACTGCTGCTTACCTGTGACAGAAGGACCACTAAAGATGCAAAAGAGCTTCAAAAACTACATAGTGTAGCTCTTCATAGGCTAAAAGGGTGTTCCCCCCCTCCTCATCAGCTGGTGTGGGGGCAGATAGAGTGACCCAGGTGAGGAGTTGTTTACACCTGGAACAATTTACCAAATTAATAGCTTTTAGAAGCAAAATGTAGCCCCTGTTTAGATCCAGTAACATAGAGAGGGGGTTTTGCTCCAAGGGCAAGCTTCCTGGGGTCACTGTGTGTGTCTTGCTGTGCAATAGAGTAATTAGAACAGCTAAACTGAGACCCAGTAGCTGACCTGATTTCCAATACCAGCCTGATCTTTGGTGTTTTATTAACAGCAATGTGCCAGCTGGAGCTGCAGGACAGCACAGACAAGGTGCAGAAATAAAACAGCAGAGCTATAGCAGCCATACACATTCCATTGGGAGATCTTCCTTCAGTCTCTGTAAGAATAGAGCAGACATGAGGCAGTCTCCTTTCACTACTGGGGATCTGCCTGGGAGCAGAGAATTCCTGGAAGAAGAAAGCTGAGCTCTCTAGGGGAAGATTTCTTTTTTAATGACATTTAAAGACCACATGGCCCTTTTGTATTTTAGATACAATAGCTAAGCAATAACATTAATATCTTTTCAAGCCCAAGGGTGAACTTTATCCATCAGCCATAAGAAGAAGCATCCCTACAGAAATTTGCTTTTTTTTGTTTTCAGAGCTACTCAAGGACACTCCATGCCTCTACCAGCCTGTTAGCACTAACCATCACAGCTCTAAAATGAAAAGCACATGTGGGGAGATAAAGCTTGGTGTAGAAACCTGGAGCAAACCCAGCAAGGACAGCTGTGGACAAAGCAGCAGGTTGTGTTTTAACCAGGTGGCTGTGCTTTGAAAACTAAATCTATTACAAGGTGACTGCCCAAGACCCAAGCCTTGCAGGCTGCTCTGTTTGGGAAAGGGCTAACCAAGCACCTAAAAGACCCTTTAGCTTACACCAGCTTGTCTCCCTTACCTACTGGATCCAGAACACTAAATGATTCCTGGAGAGGAAAGTGCTCACACAGGGACATGAGAGATTTGGTGCTCAATGCTCCTTCTTAGAAAGTGCTGTCTCTCCTTGCCCTTGGCCTGAGGGGTGACTCTGTCCTTGTCCTGCTGATAGAACAGTTAAGGCCACCGTGGGGATTTCTCAGTCACCCCTGTAGCAGCCAAGCACAGAGCAATGCTAATTTATCACTGAATTTAGAGGCAGTGAGCTGCTGGCTTCCCTGTGTCCTCATTGCTACGACCACAGGTACAATCTTTGCTAGAAAAATGATGATTCACCATGTAACAGAGACAGTGGCTTCAGCTGCTCTGCTGGATCAGAGCTCTGCACTGAGCTGGGAGTTCTGGTGGGAGCCAGACCTTTTGTCAGGCTAATTCATATATTTTGGCAGCATGCTGGAAAGGAGCCTTTGGATGTATTTTCAGCTCACGTCAAAACAGCACACATGTTGTTCTGAACCCTGCACTTACGTTCTAAACTGCTTTAAATCTGCTTTCTTACTTGAGAGTTTTAAATAAGGAATGTTTACATACACACTACCATGGCAACAGGAAAATAAAAATAAAGACAAGAGAGAAAAATCCACTGGTCCCTCCAGCTCTCTTTAGAATACCTACACCATTAACATAACCATTAACAAAGCCAGATGTCTTGTGACTACCATTTCAATCAATAATGGAATAGGTATGATGATAAATTCCCATTACAAATACCTTATAGATTTTAAAGTCTCTGCCCAGTTCATCAACATTCACTGTATAATTAACCCCAGAGAACATGAATCAATCTTTTCCACCACCAGTTCTGCAACCTCATTCCCCTGTTGTAAGCCCCCACTCTCGGGGCACTGATGTTACAACTGAAACTAGAGCCCACAGGAGGTGACAATGCTTTCTTGTGGCTTGCTGTTGAGAACATCAAGGCACCTTGACCTTCCAGCTGACCCCACTTTGCTGGGTGTTGCCATCTTTCCTGAGGTCTCTTGGACCTCAGGCAGGAGTAGGTTCTGGTCCCCTTTCTTGAAGGACTATTGACCATGCATGACCATGTTGAAAAGTGGAGCTCTCAGTATTCTAGTAACACAAACAACACAAGTACATTCATTTTATAACATGAACATTGACAAGACATAAATAAATACCCTTAAGAGTTTCCCAGACATCAAAGCAAAAACTTACTTTCAGGAGAGTTCAGTTTTAAAAGATGAGAAACACAGGGGAAAAAAAAGGAAGAAATTGCCTGCACTTGTAGGCAATAGTTATTAAAGCCTGGTAACAGGGACAAGAATGTAACATTCATCTTCCTCCCACTGCTGCTTATTAGGGGGTTGCAAGCTACAGTTCTGCTACTTGGATCTCAGCTATTGAAGTCACAACCCCTGAGGGCTGTAAAAACTTGCTGCTGTCATATATAAATCAGTCTTCTTCATAAAAATGACATGGTTTGACACGTAAGGATAATGTTATAAGGTAACTACTGTGGAGGTTTCATGCTTGGATATGTTCAAAAAGATGTTTCTCTTTATCCCTGACCACAAATACTTGTTGATGGTTTCTTGTCAGCTGTTTGAAAGCCTTAAAGAACTGCTATCTCTGCTGGGGTCTGCTCCTTGGCTGAACTTTTCATTAACCTTTGATCATTCTCTGGAGCATTTTTTTTACCAAGCAACTGAAGCATTTCAAGTGCTAGAAAGTGCTTGTATGTGGGGGGGAGACCAGGGGGAGGGGAAGATTATTATAGATGTGCACATATATCTTGTACAAACATACACCCAGGTCCTTAACTCTGAACAGGGCTAGAGAAAACACAAATGGGCTCTTCTGTTTTTAAGATTTTGCAAAAACAGATGTGAGAATAAAGAGGATTTATTCTCCCCAGTTTACTTAACATCTCACCCAGCCTCTTCCCCCAGGGAAAAGAAGGGGAAAGGTTTAAAGGGATGTGACACCCCTATACTCAGGGCATTTTGGAGATCTCTCCTGCAGGCACCCTGCAGACAGCTTGGCTTCCCCACAGAGGTGCAGATTGGGATTTGGATAGAGCCTAGCATGACAAAGGGGAAAGTGCTGGAAGACTTCAAACACTGTTCCAGTCTATGGGGGATAATGGAGGTCCACCAGTCCACTGGTTGGTTCACAAAAGCATGAAGATATGAAAATCCAGCATGGTCCCATGTCCCCTTCTGCCCCAAGGTATGGTGTAGCTTCTCCCTCTTCACTAGAATGAGGTGATTTTAATACACATCTCTCCTCAGGCTGCCTACCTAATCTCAGCTCCATCAGAAGCCTGCCCTGTCCACACTGGGCTTGAAGACAGAAGCTCAGGAAACAGTGGATTTGATGTTGATGCTCTCCAGCCAGTTTCAGCTGAACTTTGCAGATACAACTGGTAATGCAAATGTAATGAATCCAGGCTCTTGTCCTCTGCTGAGGCAGTAGGCACCAAGGAGGCTGTCTCTCTTCACAAAAATCTCAAGTTTGCAAAAAGCTAAAGTTTCACACACACCTAAATAGCAACCAACTACAGCAGGCAGTTTGGAAATGGTGAGTGAGATGCCTACTTCCCTCCTGGGACACAGTATGCCCTGTGGTGGCAGCTGGTTGGCAAGGCTGGCCATGAGCTTGCCAGCGACACTGTCTGAAGGCAGCAGCACAAAACCCCTATGGAGTGGCCTGCACATATGTCACAGAGCTGCAGCTTTTTGGCATTATCCCCAAAACACTGAACACGAGCTCATTCATTAGGTGGAACAGCTCATTAGAGCCCTGTGGATGCCAATACCCATTGTGCTACATTTTACCTTTTGTTCTGCTGCTTTGCAAGTTGAACTTCAGGAATTTTCTCCAAAGCAAACACACTCCACTAGCATTTGCTCACAGAGATGTTTTTATGCATTTCATTCTCTTCCTGTAATATCACAGCAGTCACCAAGCTCTGTTTTTAGCATCTCTTTCCTCCCAACAACCAGCATGTCAAACAGCTTGCAAATTTTCACGAGCTTAAAGTGCAGGGTGAACTTGCAAGCTGGCAGCTGCACCAGATTTTCAGGAATACAGAGCAGCTGTGGTCATGATCCTCCCCACTCACTCCTCTTTTGCCAGGGCAGGTTAATTGCTTCTTCATGCAAGCTGTCACTCTGGTGCCAGAAATGCCCTTTTTTTTTTCAGTGCATCCTGGGAGCTGTAGTCTTTCAGGAGATTTGTGCTTGCAAGGAGGACACGAGATTGCAGTTCACCCTGATTTGTATTTTAGATGCTTGTGTTTTGTTTCACTAAAGGGGTTTCTCTGTTCCAGGGATGTAAAGCTCTCTATCTATCTATGAGTATAATGGATTTGAAATACCTGAAAACAAACATGGCTCTGCTGTTTACAGCAGCTCTGCTGTTTCCAAAGAGGATTAAATAAACAATGGTGTGTTACTTAATCATAGCAAAATGTGGAAGCTGAATTGATTTGAGGATTTAAGGGTGTTAATTTTGTTTGGGGAAATGCCTTAAGAGAGTGCCATTAAAGATAAATAAATGGTTCTGGTCTCTAGCTCACTGCTTGAGAAAGGTTTTGGGTCAGGATCTCCCCTGCCTGCAGTCTTTGCTTTGGGCAGTGCCTGCAAACAGTAGAAATGGCCATTAGTGGTGCCTGAAGATGTGGTTACAAGGACACATTCCCCATCTCCATGCCAGGTGCCAGTGCTCCTCTCTGCTGTGTTTTTAGAGCCCTAGTTTTAATCCACATAGGTCAAATTCATGCCCCATCCCCCCTCCAGGTACACGTGAGGGGATGGAAACTGTCCATGTGGCAGAAACAGGTCAGGAAGGTGGGAACATCTCAGATTGGCTTGGCTGCTAGAGAAAATGCTTGAGTAACTGCAGCCAGAGCTGATTTCTGATGGAAAAAGGGATCTATTTTAATGATGTATTTGATATGAAAGGGCACGGTGCTCCAGCGCAGAGCTGGCAATAAGAGGAAAGCAGATATGACAGCTGAGGCTCCACGATGTTCCAAATAGGCCTCTCAGACTCCAAGATGAGAAAAACAAACACTGAAGGACAAATTTATGGCTAGAATAATAGACTGGTGGGTTTGAGGGGACAGGCTTGAAATAAGCTCCTGTTGACAGCTTCTATATTTGTCTCCTGCTGCCTACTTCTCATGCAATGTCCCCACCCCCACAAAGTCCTCAGCTCTAGGTAGAATTCCTCAAAGCACAGCTAAATTATCTTGAGAATTATCATGGCAAGTGATAATTCACTGTGCTGCAGAGCAGGAGATCATTTCAGTACAACTTGGGTTTGTTGTGGTAGGAAGAATGGTTTGTGGGATGCTCAGGGTGTTAAGGATCAGAACTAAAATACACAGAAAGTTGTACAAAAAAGGTAGCAAAGTATTGTTTTGGTCATTGATGCAAAAAGCTAGTTTGCATTCAGGGAGGCAACACAGAAATGGGAAACCTGTTTCAGATTCTGAGCTGAGTATAGAACAGAACACTGCTACCTGTATTTATATATGGGGAGGAGAAGAAGACATAATATATAAGTATTTGTATTTTTGGAGTTGCTTGGTTGCTCAGGCAGTTTGACAGTCAGTCAGGCACAGCCTGGCATTTTGTGCCTTTGGGAGCTGGGTAGGACATGAAGAGTTGAACAAGCATTTGAAGGCAACAGAAGAGGATCATTTTTTCCTTGCTAGCCTGCCCTGCCAAGCATTCATCTTCCACAGGTGCCCTCAGACATATGTCATATTGCTCTGTGTTACCATTAACCCCAGAAATTAATTGGCAATAGCTCTTTTAGTATACTTGCTATTTTATTTTCTTTAGGTATGCTTCTCTCCTTGTTTTATCCCATCTAACCCTGGGGACATTGTTAGTGCTCAAAGTCACTTAACCTTGCCTGTCTTAAAAGTGACCTATCTCCTTCTGAACACTCTTTTTTACACATTGGCTAGTCTTGCCCATTTAACTGCCTTCTGAAATACAGTAGAAGAAATTGTACCAGCATGGATTTCTTGCACTAAGCTTTTGGTTTCTTCTCAATTTATTTTCTCTCCAAGAATTGTATATCTGACTTTACTTGCCAAACCTTTAGTTACAGGTTACTGACTTTCTAGACACATCTCTTGGTGAACTGGGTGGTTTCTTAATTCTGAAATAAAATAGAATATCATCCCAGTTTTTGAACATGCTAAAAAAAGTCCTTACATTTCGTGGCCTTTTTAAATCATGAGAAGTTTAATTTCCACATAGGCTCACAAAGCTTTGTAAAGAAACTGTCATTTTCTCCAATTTCACAAGCTGAAGGGGTAGAAAAAGGCCCAGGATGACTGCTGAGTAAACCAGCTCAAGCATACAACACACTCAACTTTCACATTCTTCTGGTATGCTATAGGTTTCCATTTATATTTCTTTATTATCTGGACCCACCATAAATTTTTCCAAGTGTTACTCTTGCTCAGTTTTTGATTGCTTCTACAAAACAGAGGCACAAGATTGTCAGAGAGTATTACTGTATTACTTCTCTTGCAAAGTCTCACACATTTATTTAGTTCAGATAAGGTGAGACCTCTAACTGGTTCTCATTCTCAGCACTGGGGCTGAGGTATTTCTTTTGAGAGGTTTCTTTTGTTTAACAGATAAATCAGAATACAACAGAAAAACTCTACAAATAAAAACCCCTTCACTGCAGCTGGAATTACTGAAGGTTTCCTGTCTCACACATCTTGAAGATCCAAAGCCAGTGAGCCCACTGGTCTACCAGTTTTCATCCTTACCATTGTAACTCTTTATTTGCCAGCAATACAAATACACTGTTTCTAACAGAGGGTTTGACTGCAGTAGTGGCTATTTCCAGCCAGGGTAGTATGTATATTAGGCTGCCTTTTCTTCTGCCTTCTCTGGTTTCCTATAACTCCAAAGAGTCTGTCCACATTTTGTCAGCAATATACAGTGTTGGTGCACAGTCAGACAAACTACTTAAGGTAGTTTAGTCCTCTCGGTTTCTAGGATAACCTGTATGCTTGTGGTGAGTTTCTTTGTTGGACAGACCTGAACATGATGCTGCAGCCTGTGGCTGGAGGGAGAAGCCCAGAAACTGCCTGAGACACCAGTGCTGTTAAAGATAACACACCTAGCAGGGAGCTGGGCACCCTGTGTTACCTTCCCAAGCAAAGAACTATGCATACAAGAAGACACTTTGCTTTATTTAGTTTGGAGTTTCACTCTTACTGTGTCTGCTGCTCCATTTTCGCATTACAGATGAGCTAGTGCAATGGGCTCTGCTTTCAGAGCCAAGGGCAAGGAGATCTAAGCTGATGCTCCATTCCTGGGGGGCACAACCACCCCCTGGGGACACCTCACCCATGCCTGAGGACAGGTAGTGTCAGCTGCAATTTTAATGGCAGAATTTTTAGTGATGTCTTCCTTAAAACCAACCTAGGAGGTAAGCTTTCTAAGATGAAGCTTAGATAAGGGGCCAATACTTGAAAGGTTTGAAGATGCAAGACTATTTCAGTGCACTTTTATGTCAGGGAACCCTGAAAATAGCCTGTCTTTTAAAAAAAGTCCTCTTTCTTACATAACTCCTTCTCCAAAAATATACTTAAGCCCTTCAATAACAGCAACCAAAAGCTAATAGAAAGTGAGAGCATCAGCTAATCTATTGTTGTGTTAGGTAGCTTTATGTATTGGCTTGTTAAATAATAAAGTAAAATAAATTAGTTCCTATCAAATGTTTCCTGAATGCATTTCAGCCAGAGCTTATTGTTATTTATTCATCTGTTGGATTGCATCTCTAAAAGCCAGAACTGTTTCAAGAGTGTATGTGACTGGAATAGTCTAAACAGAGAAGCCATGAATCAGGAATGAAGCCAGCAAGTCATTAATTAAGGAGCTGTACATTTTGCAGTCAGATTTGTGTATTGTGTGAAGCACCTAAAATCACTTCCTGAATTCTTCCAGTTGCAGAGGAGTCATGTTTTGAATGGCACCAGATGAACATGGCACTCAGTGCATGGGGTCACCAACCACGGTGCTTTGGGCAGTAAACCGCTGTGGTGGACATGCAGCGCTTCACGCTTGAGGGGTAGTAGCCAAAGGACCAGCACAGCCATTGAGCAGTGTGCTGTGGGTGCAGGAGTCAGGAGTTAGCTTCTCCCATCCCATTTCATCCTGTGAAGCTGGGCAGGGCTCAGAAGAGCTGCAGTGCAAAGTATCAGTTTTCTGTTTCTAGCCTAGCATGGCTTTATCTTTTGATAAGGTATGCAGTATCCTTTGCATCCTAGAGGTGCTGCCAAGTCTGCATTTCTCTCCGTGTGTCTGAATGGCTCCTGTGTCAGAAATAGCTGAGACAGAGATGAGGAAGTGACTGACAGCAGCTGTATTTTAAAACTAAAATCTAGATCCTCCAGGTCTTATTTCATGATGTTACTCCTCTGGCCTCTCTCAAAAAGCCTTGTGTAACTCGGGCAAAGATAAACGTGCCTGGCTAGCACAACTGGCTTCTTCTGTGTCACTACACTTGTAACCCTTTGTGGCTCAGACCATTTTGGTGACAATAGAATTATGTATTTCAGTTGTAATTTATCTTTCATTATCATTTGTTACATGTAGAGTTATTTAGCCAATTTGCATTTGAGAATGAGGAAGTGAAAAATTCACTGGAGGACAACAGCTGCTCAAACAAATGAAAAACATTTTCTTCTTTTATTTACCCTGGAACAATAAGTGTGGATGCAGCATCTGGTCTCTGCTTGTTACCCAACTTCCAGCTGGAATGACTGCGAGTCAGTGGGATCTACTGACCTTCCTCAAGATTTCCAGTGATGCCACCCAAAACAGAACAAAGCATCCTAGCTGGATGCCTTTCAAGTTAATCCCTGAATCAATGTTTCCAAGATCATTATTGGGCTTTCATGCACTGCCAAGAGATTGTTTTTCAGCAGTTCTCTCATTCTCCTGTGTTGTCTATCCTTTGTAGCATCCTACATTATAAATCACTTTCATTGCATATCATGCTTCCCTTGTGTAATAATCAGAAATGTGGGAAAACATTTCTTCATATCTTCCCAAAAAGAGTCTGGAAAACTCTAAGATAAAAAACAATGGAAGATGAAACTGCCCCTAAAGTCCTTTTGAGTCCTCCAAGTGAAGGCAGTGTGTTTGGAGGATGCTACCACAGCCTTGCCTCCTGCAGCACTCCCGTGAGGAACAGCAAGGTTTCTTTGGTTGCCTAACAAAAGGGCACATGGATGACAACTTCCCATGGCTGAGAGATTTATTTTGTGTTACAAGAAACAATGACATGCTGAGACTTCAACATCTTACAGGAAAGGAGCATGTTGCAAATCTTCATCTGTTCACAGAATGGACAAGTCCTCCACCGACAGCTCTGAACCTGCACGCTTGAGGCGCTGGCTCCTGGCAAAGGACCCATGGGAGGTACAATCCCATCATCTCCTGGGACACTGTGGAAAACAAACTGCCTGTTATTGTGAGTGAGAACAAAGTACGGGAGAGCAGCAGGCACCTTTGTCTTCTAATTAGCACCGATGGCTACAGCTCTTTAGAGAAGGGACTTTCCCACTGTGTGTTTGCATAGAGGGAGCTGATCCGATGAGGGCAGCTGAATGCTGCAGTATAAATAATGAACTACACAATAAACACTAGGAGACTGATTCAGCCTAGGGAGAAAAATAAACACAGCAAACAAAGAAATTCACCATGTTACGTAGAAATCCCATGTCAAGACCCAGCAGAGATCCTTACCAACTTCCTCAAAGAGTCCAGGTTGCAAACATCAGTCCATAAGCATAAAAAAAAAATACTTTGCACACCAAACTTTGCAATGTCTAGCATCCACCCAGAGGGCAGAATGAATGCAAATTCCCTTTTCTGTCAGTATTCACAGTCTCATAGAAGCCTGACCTTTTACATATTCTTTCCTAGTGGCAGTGAAGAGTTACTGCTTGATCTCCCCTCTAGAAAGAGAAAAATTAACAAAATATTTGTGTCAACAATGGTTGTATATTAGCCAACCAAGAACCTCTTGCAGTGTGCAGGGAAAACATTTGTGTAGTAAACCGTGATAAGGACTGTGAATGCTGCCAGTGCTGCAGAGCTCTGGGCTCAGAGCCACTCTCCTGGCTTCATGTGGATGTTGCTATTGATCTAGTCTGTGGTGAGATGATCACAGGAGATACTCCTTACAGTGTTTAGCTTGGATGGGGATGCTTTTGGGGGGCTTTCTTCTTTCTTCATTTATTCTATTATTAATATAACACACCATTAGCAAGTTTCTCAGGTAAATAGCTCTTGTCTCTCCTGACATGTTATTAATCAAGAGTGATGAAGATGCTGAGCTCCTCACACAGTTGAGCTACGTGACCAAACCCAGGCTTGCAAACCACCTGCAGTGTAATGCAGGGATTTGCTGCAGCAGCACACAGGAACATTTTGTGGGGAAGGAAGCAATGCAAGGAGGGTTTCCTGATTCCTGCATAGCTCTGAGATGAGCAGGAGCCAGCAGGCTTACTTTGTGCAGACACACACAGAAGCCAGAGCCAGGGAGGGTACGAGAGATGCCAGCTCTCCATGAGATTGATATCTGACAGCAAGGAAAAAGAAAACACCCAGCCAAAAAAGAGCTGACATTATGATGTCCTGCTTGCACAGAGACTTGATACTGGCCATCTGTTAGTCTGCACATGGGCACTTACCAGTCCTGAACTGGTGAGTCTTGGCACACTGAACCCATTCTTTGGGTCTGGCATTCCTGCCCCTGCTGTTCTCCAGTCCAATTGACTCAGTTTAGGCACTCTCAAGCAAGATTTTGATGACAGTTGCAGTCACGGCGTTGTAGATGTAGGGAACAGACTAACTCACAATGGCTATACCAGTTTTTCTTTTTGTGGTATTTTTTACCCCTCTCCCTGTTTTCCCAACAAGCACTTTTCACTAGGACTCATCCTGGAAGCAAGAAAATCCACAAGGAGTTTTCCAGGAACAAAGGCTGAAGTTCAGGGTCTGAGGAGGTCCCTTCTGGGCAGATAACTGAGCCAGTGGGCAGCCCACAGCCCTACTCCATGGAAAAGGCAGGCTTCATTTTCACATCTGCTAAAAGGGGGGGACTGAGCAAGATGGATGCACAACTGAGTTGCCAGTTTAATGAGTTATCACACTGACTAATTGGAGGAAACTCATTTCATTAGGGATGTACAGCACCTAGCTTTGAGGAACTGTGCAGGGAATCTGCAATACAAGCTGTATGGAGGGCACACAGGGTAACACACCTTTGTTGCTTTCTTCTTTTGTGCTTATTTCCCTCTTTATCCAAAAGAAAAGTTGCTGAGAAGAAAAATACCTGTTTGCTCTTTGTCTGTGGAAGGCACTAATCCATACCTGCACTGCCATCCAACCTCCCCTGCACACACATACATCCAAAATGTCAAACTCATCTCCTGAGGTTGTCAGCAATAGTTAGGATTGTAGCCTGAGCTCTTGAGATTGCGAATGGTAATGCTGAACCATCCAAACAGGAGATGTCATCCTGTCACCATGAATGACAGATGATTATGGCTCTTTCTAGATGCCTGTAATTAATGTTACTTTTTAACTTTGACATGAACATCCAGAGGGCCAGTAAATGGGGAAAGTGTTGGGGTTTTTTTCCTGTCCTCTCCCTTCTTCTTTGCCCTACAAGTCTTTATTTAAAGAAATCACCAGCTGTTCCCCATAAGACATCCTAGAAGGGAAGCTGAAATGCAGAGCCCCAGACAAATATCACAGCTAAGGCTGAAGCCAAGGATTGGGCAGGCACCATCCTTCCCTGTTAAGTGTTCAAACATGAACAACATGGGGAATGGTGCCTCAAAGTCATGCTGTTATCTGGAAAATCAGGATTCACTGCTACCAATCTCTCTCTTTGCCCTATGCCTCCTAATATCCTCTGCCACTTCTGTCTTTTATCACCTCTTTGCATCTATTTGTTAACATTTTTGCTCCTGACCTGTGGCAGTAGGTTTTGTCAGGGCAATATAATTTAATATGTGGTGGATGTGCTATGTCAGCAGTCGTCTGAGGTACCTGAAGAGTGTGGTTAATAATAACAACTCCCTGCTGCATATCCTGCATTGCTGTTTAACTATGTGATGCTGGACATCAATCAGAGAAGGATTAGACTTTCTTGGTAATAGATAAACAGCAAAATGAACAAGATCATCTAAGCTCTTCAAACAAAATCATGCATTTTTAGTCTATGGAAATTCAAACCAAGACCCAGCCAGAGAACAGGAAAAAGCAAAACAAAGATTATTGAAAGCTTATGTTTAAACAGTTTCAGCCCAAATATTTACTGATGAAACAAAAAAACCAGAAATGCTAGTATGTTTTGCAATGAAGAGCCAGACCCTTTAATTACATAGGAAGCCAGGCTTGGAGAATCAAGAGAAAATAAATATGTCCCCTGCAGAATTCACTGTAAAGACTTTACATTTATTTACATTCCCATTTCTATTTAACCTACATTCCCCCTGACAGAGGGGTTGTTTTGGGTAATAATCCTTTTCATATGGGCCAAGTCTACAAGAAACTATTTGCAATTCATTTAAAATATGGATTTTTGGAATCTACTGTAAATCCCTTTTGCTAAGATAAAAAAGCACAGAAAAGAAATAACATGCTGTTTAATCTTTGGGCTCATCAAGTCTGGGAAGATTATTCTGACAGTTAATTTGATGTATTTAACTGAGCTCCCAGTCTACTCTGCTGGAAGAAAACCATCATTTATGACTTGCTGTTGTGTAGGAGCATCCCAGATAGCTGCAGTGTCTTTTGAAGAAATATTTACAAGGGGAAAGAGCATATATTAATGTTTCCTCACTGTTCAACCTCAGTCCTTCCAAAATCCTCAGTGCATGCTATGTGCCTTTTCCCTGGCTCATAACAGCTTGCTCTTCCCCGGGGGGATATAAGCTTGAGGTTGCTGGTGGATGGTTAGCAAAAGGTCTCTGCAAAATGCATTGGGGCTCCTCACAGCAGCCCAGTCATGCCCATCACGATTTGTAGTGTAGGAATAGCTTCATTTCTGCATAGCCTCAAAAAGAAAAGAGGCTGATCTCTCCTTGGCAACTACTGTGGCTGTTGGCACACATGTCTGTGTGGCCACTGGATGTTGGAGCTGCAAACCAAGAGGAGCTGCATGCTTTTGCCCTGGATGGAGGCATGGTCAGGCTGGGGTATAGCCTGCAGGAGGAGCAGCTTCTACACTTCCTTTTCACCCCTTGTTTTCTTAACTGCACTATTGCTGCTCAGGGACTGAGGACAGGTCCTCCTGCCCTGTAGTGGTTTGACCATCCCTGTCCTTTCAGAAACAGACAGAGGCTGTGGCCATGCACAAGGTATGAATTTGCAGAATTTCTTGGTAAGAGTTTGCACATTTGGGGTTTGGTAGTGAAAAGGCAGCAGCCCCCAGGCCCTGACAGCCCTGACTGCAGGAGGAACAGCTCTGAGCCAAGGTGTGAGGAGGGGGATGTCAGATCAACAGGACTAGAGACATGTCCTGGTCAAGCCACTCAAAAAACCTGTCTTCTTCCCTTGAGGGCAGCTTTCCTAAGGTGAGGCTCATGGTGGTGTGAGACTCCAGGACTCTTCTCTGGAGCTGACAACAGCTCCAAGGCACTGAGCACTCCTGCAGGAGCTCACTGCAAGTTGGAAAACAAGAGGAGCTTTTGTGTTACAGATAACAGGAAGTAGGTCAGATCCCACAAATGCAAACAGACAGGGAAGAAAGCGCTTGCGGTTCTTTACACTCAGCTTTGGGAACAGCTTCCTAACAAGGACCAAAAGCCCTCAAAGGACTGTGCTGATGCATAGTTAGCTGGTCCCTGCCAGGGTGTTTGCAGCTGGACATTACTTGTGACCAGCACTGTCTCCTTACACATCCATGCTGTTCCAGAGCAGGAAGTCCATTGCCACCCTTGTGTGAAACCCCAAAAATAAACAACATCAGATAGCAGGAGCTGAAGTCAGAGCCTTTGTTTGGTTTAACAGAGCTCTCTGCTCACAGGTGATGCTCCTCAGAGCAGCTTATTAAACAGTCCTGAGAGAAATACAAACATTTCTGGGCATATACAGAAACAAGCCAAGTTCAATTCGTGGCTCTATAGCATTTTCAAACTCCAGCTGATGAAGCCTTGTTAGCCCTCTGTCACGCTGGTCTCAAGGCCTAAGGAAAGCATGGGCTAGCTCTGGTTTAACATGCCTTGGGCTCTACCTGCTGTGGCTGTAAGGAGAGGACAGGATGGCACCAGCTCAGGCAGTGTCCCCTCCTGCTCCCTGTCTTATTGCAGGCACAGCCTCACTCATTTGCCATTTATCTCCCTATAGTGCCTGTTATTAGGCAAATTCATCCCATAGGTAGTAGGTACAGGCAGTGCTGCCCAGGCAGACGAGGAGCTGTGGGACTGGAGGGCAACATCAGCTGCCTCCTGCAGCTCTGCACTTTGCAAACTAGCCTTCAGTTTATTTTCTCTCTTCACAAACAGAGCACAGAGGATGCAGAGAGCAGGGGGGACGTGGGGAAGCAGCCAGCAACAGAACAAACATCATTCTCCTAAAGCCCAGTCAAACCCTCTATCCCCTGATTGCATCTTTTGGGTATTTTTGGCCAGCAACCCAAAATTTTGTCTCTGCATGTTCTTGTCCTTCCCTTTCTGAACTCATGTTTTAGAGAAAAAAAGCCAACAGTTTTCCCAGGCAAGGTTAAAACTGTAGCACCATTTAATTAAGCTGTTGGTTGAAACGTGCTCTGGTGTTTTACCAGCCTGCTGAAGACCCAGGAGCTGATAAATCCTTGTCTGCAACCTCTTTCTGTATTCTGAGAGCACATTTTAATTACCACCCTCTACCCCATTTGCAGCCAGACAGTTTACAAGCTCTCTGCCACGGCGCAGACGGACGACAGGACTTTTTGCTCTCCAGATGATGCCAGGCACTCAGCTAGGAAGCAGGCTGAACAAAGAAGGCTCCTGGAGAGAAATAATTGAGGGCACCAAACAATTTACAGGACAGCATCCCACAGCTTGTCTGTTCATGACAGAATAAACCCATAAACAGGCCAGATCTTCTGATAGGAGGAACAGGCTTGGGTGTATTGAGCTAGATAATAAAGAGGAGCCAAGTCATCACGTGCCAGTCACATCCCCAAGATTCTTCTGTCTCAAAACCTCAGGGCCAAATGGTTTTGCTGCCAGACTTTGCCCTCCTGTCCCCAAATCACAGCAGAGCTTGAAGCACAATTGGCTGCAATTTGCAGAAACAGCCACAGCCATGGAGGCTCCCAGGAGTGTACTTCACATGTGCACATTTTACCTCCAAATGCTGGAGTGTCAAACTGCTACAGAGCTGGCACCAGGTACTGTGGCACGTGAGCAAGCTGCACAACAGCTATTCAGCCTGGCTGCAGCTTTCACTGATAGGAGTATCCCCATTCCTCAAACCTGTTTGCAATTCAGTAACAGCAGCAAGAGAAGCTGAAGCTCATAAAAGGCAGTGAGGCAACTGTCTGCTGAGCCTGGCTGGAGGTGATCAGTGAAGTCTGGGTCACTCTGCCTGGCAAAAGAAAAAAGCTCCAGACCACGGACACATTCCAGCTTTCCAGGATCATGGAGTGAGGATCCAAGGGAGCTCTGTGACCCCAAGTGCACCAGCAGTACTCAAGCACTGGGGAGCTCAGGATCAATAGCTTCTCTCTTTCATCATCCCTAATTTCTGACCTTACCCATCCACGTGGCAGGCACCTGGAAACTCTCACTGTGAGCTTTTGCAGGGGGTGTGACAGAAACAAACCCTTTGGCTTTACTGGGATTAAGGCAGGGATTTTCACGGGTGAATGCAGGGCTGGAAGCAGGGCAGAGGTGTGTTTAACCCTCAGCACTTGCCTCCAGTTTGCACCTGCATGCACAGGAAGGGCTGACACCCATTCACCCTATGACATGGAGGTATGGGAGCCTTTCTGGATCCACCTGAATCCGTGGTACTCTGCAAAAGGTGTCAGATCCCAAATCTGCCAGTGGCAGTGAAGTTATGCTTACTTTTTACTAGTAAAACTGAGATCAGAGTTAGTCCTTTCATTGACTTAGGACTACTTAACATGCCATGGCACTAAGAAGCAACCAACAGACTTTCATTTGTCAGCTGATCCAGGATGCTTTTGGTTTTGCATTACCAGGCTGTCAGCAGGTCTTTGAATCCAGCCAGTGACACGTAAAGGATCTCATCTTCCCTACCAGCATCAGTTAAGTGACCCAAAGTATTTCCAGTCAGAGATTTAGCATATTCTTACCATAATAGAATCACATAGTATGAAAAAATAATTGCTTATTTTTCCATTATTCTTTATGACTTTACTACAATTGCCAAGTACTTGTCTGCAGCTTGACTATTACAAACCTACATTAGCAAATGGGAGCTCATTTGCTACAGCTGGCTTGTTTTGGACCTAATCTAAGTCCACTAAAACATCTTCCTGCCACCTTGAGAGTACTCTGGATCTGGCTCTGCTGGTACCAAGCACACTTGAAGCAAGGCAGTGTTGTCTGGCTGAGAACAAACACTTCTAGTGAATGTGCAGAGGTCAAAACCACACCTAACAATTCTGCTAATGCTCAAAGGAAAGTATCAGGAAAGGGTTGAACCTTATCAGTTTAACCTTCAGTGTGCATGTCCTTGGGAAGTACCAAATTGGTTAATCACAGAAGCAAGCAAGGAAAAAAAATAATTCTCATTATAAATATTCAGAAGATCACATGCAATGCAGCAAATCCTCTCCAAATGAAGGGGAAAAAAATTAGGAGACAATACTGGCCTGCTGATTAAAACTTAACCCACACTCCCCATGATGGGCTGACATTTTCCTGCCCTTCAGATACTGCAATCACATAAGGAGCCCCTCTGGCTGTCAGTGACATTAAAGGATGAAGCTCTCTTGATTTTAGGAGGAACAGGTATGATGGGACCAATGTTCCCTGGTGTTTCACTCTATGCAGGGAAGAAACCCTTTGCCATCCAGTTACAGCCCAGCACCTCCTCCCTGCCCCTTCCATCCTTCCTGGGGACAAGCTCTGGTGTCACCCTAGCTGCAAAAGGATGTAGCTGTAGGAGCACAAAGCACCTCACACATTAAAAACCAGGGGAGAGTTGCAATTCAGTTCACTTTGCCTTTTTAAAGCTTCCTCTGTGCATGCTGTTGAGCCCTGCCTAGGAAGGATGCAAAGCCCAAATCCTGCCTGCACAGCACCAAGACAAGGGAAAACCTGCAGGCATGGGCATGGTCATTGGCACCAGCAGAACAGGAAACAGCTCAGGATTGCTTTGCTGACAGCAGAGCCCCAGAGATCAGCATTATCTGGACAGTGGACTGGCTTCTGAAAGTCATACCTGAGAGATCTCTCTAACTAGTAATCACTCCTGGGCTTTCAAAATCTGATTCCCCTTAAAATCACCCAGCCCCTTTGGTATAGGCCTTTTTATTACTGTAACTAAAAGCAAACCTGTTGGCAATTGTTATCATCAGACCCAAATTTGTTTCAAAGGGAGCAAAGCAATAAAATAAGAGGAAGAGGAGCACCCCTTCCACTCCCTACCAAGTCTGGATTAATTTTTCATTTACAATTACTTTCTGTGCAGCACTTGAGAGTTCAGGTAGTAACATTAAAAATTCCCTGTGCCCTCAGCTTTCCCTAATTAAAATTGACAACCCTCATTTTGAGCCACAAACATAATTACCCAGTCCTCCTCACCCACATGATAGCTGAGGTTGTTTGTTGATAATTTATGAGCATCGGGGAAGATGAATAACAAAGCCAAGGCTCTGAGAAGCCTTTCAGTTCCTGCCTTTGAAGTCATGAACATGCCAGAGGCATATGAAGCTGCTGGGAGGCTGCATGCATGGTCCCTTCCTGAGGCTGTGCCATGGCTCTTGCCTGTGACAGTGACATCCATGGAACCTATGGTCCCACCTCGAGTGCTGGGGGAGATCAGTTGAAATCGCTTCTCCAAAGGTTTGCAGCAACATTAGGGCAGATCCTCAACTTCAGCTGCTTTGGGGCATGAAAACTGACCTAGAGGATGGCTCAGAGCACCCTGGGAGGAGATATCATGTGTGAGCACTTCTGTGTTTCCCTGGTCCTCGTTGAGAAGCCTCCTGCCATCACCCCACATCCAGCTGAGCCTGGCTTGCTTTAGTGGTCCCATGCAACACACACCAAGTGACTCTTCCCAAGAACAACCTGAAAAGTTTTTCAACACTAGAATATAATAAAAAAAAATCTTGTTTTTTCCCCCCCAGCAAAAAGTTTTCCATGATTCCCTTACCACCTACAAAACCCTGGCCACAATAACTGTTAGTACTCAGCACTGCTTATCCAAACACCTCCGTGCATGCTCGTGGCTCTCACCAGAGCCCACAGCAGCATGAAGCCTGTTTGCAGGCAAGAGCCAGCAGGCAAGTAGCTTCCCCCAGCTGGGAAGGACAATGGTGAGGGGGACAAACATCACCCACAGGTGACATTAACACCTGAGCTGGGCAGCCACAAGACCAACCACAGTGGATGTTAAGAACATCCCTGCTTAGATGCATTAATCTTGAATATGGACAATAAAATCAGTCGTTTCTTCTTCTCAGAAGAGCAGAATATGTGGAAAACTTCTCACTCCCACATTATGGCAGGAGGGAGGCAGGGACATAGTAAGGAAAAGTCTCACTGATGCCCAAGCAGCCCTTTACCCATGGGCAGCACTCCTTCCAGCAGCCCTGGCTTCAGCTGGCTGGTGGAGCTGCAGGCAGGGAGCAGCAGCCATGCAGTGATGGACGCAATCTAATTATGCTTCATTAAGCAGCAATGTGCACCAAATCTCACCAGTGTGTGTCTGATTTCCTGTATCTGCCTCACTGAAGTCTGTGATGGGAGGTCAGAGAAGGATCCTATACCTGTGGACTTTTTCATTCTAAGTCCAGCAGCACCAAATTCACTTTGTAGACAGGATAAGGCAAGGTGTGGGCTGAATCTTTTGATGAGAGCATACAAGCTAGCTGTGGCAGCTTCAGGGAAGCTGATACTTCCAAGGAGGCCTGTAAAACCAGCCCCATGTAATCCATTCATCCTTCATAGTCTGGATTTTGGGGAGCCTGAGTTTCTCCCTGCACAGAGATACAGGTATACCTGGGGTGCAGTGATGTCACCATCACTGATGGAGGTGCAGGTGGAAAACAGGGCTGACATGCCCAGTGAGTGTGAGGAGTGTTAATCTCACATGGGATGTAGGTGGCTGGCACCAGGTGTCTGCCAAATTCCTATTTACATCAGAGGTGAGGAGATGGGAAGCAGTGAAAAGAAAAAGCAATGCATTTTTATGACCTTTTGCTGTTGGGTTTATTTAGAGGAAGCTTTTCCCAACCTTCCTCTCAGAAAGAAAGGTAAAATATCATTTTTGGGATGTGAAACTCAAATGCTACTTAGAGCAGAGTGGCTCTTTCATCCAAGAAAAGCCTTTATCTTTCCTGTCTTTAAAGATGGTGAGAACATGAGGTTGTTTTGTCTATCAGCTTTTGGGCAGCCCAACCTACTGCAGCTGCCAGGAATGCAGAGACTGGGGGGAAAGAAGAGAAAAATGGAGAAGAGACTGAAGCACAGAGAGAGGATTATTAGAAATGCATGTGTAAATGAAATAGCATGCTGAGAGCTAGGCAACATCACTGAGCAATGCAAAGTGCAAACAGACAGAGCAAAGCTATACTATTTCCTTTAAGGTCAAAGCTTTCTATAAATTCACAGCAAAAGCAATTCAAGTGCACTCTGTTCTCCCCTGGACTTCCCCAGTCCAAAGGCTTGTTGTATATCTGTATCTTTAAAGAAGCCATAACTCTGTCTGCAAAGGAAAAAGAATCCAACATGAATGATTTGTTTCCTTCTGCTGTTTATAGGCAATTTCATACATCTCATTGAATATGGGTAGCTGCTTATTGCTCCTTTCAGAGTGTCACTGCTACAAAAGGAGCATTGCCTCTTTAGTGGTTATTCTGTCTGCTACAGTGCAGGATTCAGTAAGTGAACATTTATCTGGGTAATTAAGACTCCTTTCCCCAGAGCTGGCCCAACACCATCATAGAATGATTTGAGTTGGAAGAAACCTTTCAAGGTCATCTAGTCTAACCTCCCTGCAGGCAGCAAGGACATCTTTAGCTAGATCACATTGCTCAGAGCCCCAAGCAACCTGACCTGGAATGTTTCCAGGGATGGGACATCTCCCACCTCTCTGGGCAACCTGGGCTGGGTTCTCACCAGCCTCACTGCAAACAAATTCTTCCTTCTATCTGTCTAAATCTCTCCTCTGAGATTCAAACCATCACCCCTTGTCCTGTCACAACAGGTCCTGTTAAGAAGCCTGTCCCCATCTTTCTTATAGGCCCCTTTAAGTACTGAAAGGCCACAATAAGGCCTCCCTGGAGCCTTCTCTTCTCCAGGCTGAACAACCCCAAGATGACCATAGCAATATTTGGCTAGATTCAGCACAGATCAAAGTACCATCATTTTTCATCTAAGCTCTGTCCATGCTCAAGGGCTTGCTAGGTCCAACATAAATAAACTCACTATTGCCACTGCAACAGATGAGCTTGTCCCCAGCAGGGAAAGTAATTCCATTATTATTATAGTTCATTTGTTATCCCTAAAAAGAAGGCAAGTGTGCTGAAAGGAAAAGGCAGAAAAGAGAAATAGGAAAACTTTCAGGAACCAAGTATCATCCTCTTCTCTGTTTAGACTCCAATTGTATTGCTCTGCTCTCAGCTGAGGGCTGAATGAGGTTTGGAGGGTTTGCCAACCACCCCCCACCCCCAGATTTGCAGGTTTCATAAGGAAAGGAATGTAAAGTGAGAGATTTGAAGAAGAAAAACAAAAAGGGCTCATTTTGGAAGTGTTAAAGTAATGTTTTGACTTTCAGAAGAAATTTTTTCTCTGAGCAGCTTGGTGAGGCCAAGAAGAATTCCTGAAACATTTGGATATTGGCAAATCTACTGGAAAAAAAATCATCTAGAAATGCAGCTCTCTGCTTCCAGCTGATAAGGACAGGGCTTTTCCTCTGGCTCCAGGTTGTTCCCAACCTGTTTCTCTTCTGTTTTCCCTCACTTTGCTGTTATTTCATCAATGACCTACATGAAAAATGACAAACTGCAAGACAGCAATTAATATCTATCTACTTCCTTCTGCATTAACAAAATGCTCCATTTACAAACCAGCTCTGCATGCTCAAACCTAGACACGTGCATTTGTCACCAACTCAATGCTTGCTCAGAGAGGGAGCAGGGGTGGTGCCAGTCCCCAGGGGCCTAATCCTGAACCAGGAATGGGAATTCTCAGCCCCTGAAGAAGCCCATGGAAAGGTAACAGTGAGATTAGGGATGCTTAGCAACACCCCAAATCTGGTCTGGATGTATCAGGGCTGGGATTTCCTCTGAAGGCTTGTGCATCAGGGTATAGCTCAATGCCTGACTTATCTGGGCTATTGATCCTGCACAGGAGAAACTACTGAGATCTGTATCAGAGCTGCAGAGGAGAGATTTTCCTTCTCAGCCAAAAACTAGGGCAGGTAGAAGGTCACCACAATGCTTTGGTTTTCTGACCAGAGCAGGAGAGGTACAAAAAGAGTCGTGGATGTCTATGAGGTAGGCATGGAGGGATCCTGGGAGAATTTTGGGAAAGAAGGCTTTTCCTCATGGTCACATGCCTGTGTTGAATTCAAAAGCACAGAAGTCATTGTGTGCACAGCTGCTGGCACCAGCTTGTATCACAGGTTTGCCATCAGCACAAAACCTAGCTTTTAAGAACCTCTCATTAAGAACAACGTGGGCCAGGATTTCCCCAGTCCACACTAAACTTACATCTCAACTCCTACCACATGTAAGAACAAAAGAGCTCATTCCTGGGATTGTGTTGCTGCTCAAGTGTGTATCAGTACATTTTAAAAGAAAACACAACCCTAAACTTAAAGCACAGTGATGGAAGTATGCAGCTGGGCTGCAGAAATTCCCACACCAAGGTGTTCCTTGCTCACACTGTGGTCCAGGCAGTAACTTCCCTGCAGCTCTAGGGACTGAGCTCCCCTACCCTATCATCCCAGCACACAAATTGAAATGATTATTTGAAGTTTTATCACTGGCACAGTTGTTAAAAATGTCTTTTCTTTTTAATTCAGCCTCTACAGCATCTTAATCCTGACAGATTGAAGCTACTGCTGTCCCCAGTCCTCAGGGCATTTGGTAAGGAGGTCTCATGGAGAACAAGGCTGCTGCCACTGAGGCAGGAGTGAAGCCTCAGCATCTGTTGCTTATGGATGGCAATAAGTGCTTTTGTGCTAATTAAGACATGTATTTTTTTGTGAATGCTTAGCTGCTAGTGGTTTTAGGCTGTGTTCTCTGGTCTGCTCTGGTTTCCTTTGATAGTGACATGGCAGAAAAAGCACTTTTTAGTTTTGTTCTAGTGTTTACTCTTACTGCAGAACACCTTACAGTTACCAATTACTTCTGTCTTTCCAGCCTCGACATGAAGTAGGAAATCCCTGTCTCTGATGAAGGTGGTGAACTGAAGTGCTGGACAAACTCAGCTGTTTGCAGAGCCTGGGGACTTTGGGCCATACCATGGGGGAAAGCCAGGAGCAGAACTGAACCCTGGGAGTGCTGTTGGTGTGGTGACCCCTCTGTTCCTGCTTGGTGGTATTCCCAAGGTTCTCTGTGCCACCAATGACACAAGCCCTTGTGAAATAGCTCCTGAATCAAGGTTTGCAGCCCAACACAATGAAATGAGCCAGGAGCGATTGTGTTTTCATGACACAAGATTTAGGTGACCAGTGAGTCAGTGAAACAGGCACAAACACCCCTCAACCCTTCTTGGGGCTGCAGAAGAAAAAAGGTGTGAAGAATTTAGAGCAAATCCATCTCCTGCTCTGCCCTTCCCCAGCTGGGACTTTTTGGTTCTCCTTCCTGGACAAACCTGTTTGAGCAACACATTCCCCTGAGGGCACGTTGGGCAACCTCCTGATTCATAGTGTGTAGGAGTCTCCCCAACAGCATCAATCACTCCTGTCCAAGTGAATTACTTCAGTGACACATCTGGAAAATTCACCTACTGTGAAGAAGCTCCCCAGTCCTTCTCCTGAGCTGGGAAGACCAAAACAGGTTCTCTCAACCACAGACAACATCCTGCTATTTGCACAGCAGCCTCAGATACAAAGCTGAGTGTTCTCACCCAGCTTGGTATCATTGTTACTTGGCAGTGATGAACCCAGCTTTCCATTTCTAACAGTCGTTTTTTTTTTCTACCTCCTGGAGAGCCAAGCCTTGGGCAAGCAACCCTGCTGAGAGCTCACCTTGGGAAACCAGCAGTGAACCAGACCTTGCTACCCAAAGCAGGGCAATTCAACCCCCAGAACTTTGCTTAGAGCCTCAGGTTTATCAAACTGGCATCTCCCAAGGATGCCAGCTTCAGCTAAAACCTCCCACATCACCCCTTGCACTCCTGCAGTCTCCACAAGGTTTCTGTTGGGGATGAAAGCCATGCAGCACATTGGTGCTCACACTCCACCAAGGGACAAGTGCAACAAGCTAACACTTGGGGACTTTGGAGAGTAAATGGTTGTTACAAATAGCTGGCACAAGGAGAGGAGTGAAAAGAAAACAAAGCCCTAAAGCCACCCAATTGTGTCCCCTCAGGACCCCATATCACAGTTCAGCTGACCTACCCAAGCCCACACAGCAGCACACCCTGGGGTTCATGTGTGTGGATTTTGCTGACAGGGTAAGTGACCTCCACACTCCTGCCCAGGGCAGGGGGATGTTCAGTGAGCCCCTCTGGTGAGGAACATCTCATGGTCAGCCCAGTGCTGCAGACTGAGCTGGTGAGTGTGGGAGTGTGGAGATGAGAGCAATTTGGACCTGTCACTTTGATGCACAGTGTTGTGCTTTGTGGTCACAAGCCTGTCATTCAGGAAATAAATAAAATGGGAGATGGTTTCCTTTACCCAATGGGATTTTTTGGGGGGCTACAATTAGCATCAGGGAAGATTTTAAAATGCAGGAGTGTAAATTTATAGACATAGCTGCCAGAAAGGGAAAAAACCTCAGCCCTTAAATTACCAATCTCTTTGGCTGTTCAGTGCTGATACAAAACCACAGAAGACATCAGGCTGGCAGCACCCTTGTTTGTGACCTCACAACAACTAAAATAGGATAACACAGGTAATACAAATAAAACTAAATGTACTATAATCTTCAGTTATCATTTCCTTCAGGATCTACAGGGGTTGGACCTTCTGTATAATTAAATCTATAGATTGCCTTTGAATGCTTACCCTGCAATTCCTTGAGCACTGATGAAAAGTATGCTGTTCCCAATGACAAGATTTATTGCAGCTAGCACTCTATATTATAGCTGCTCTGCTAACCACAATAAACAAGATATGAAAAGCAATCATACAGATAATGCTATGGAGGAGCAAGCACCAGCTTCATCTTTAACCCTTTCACCTACCCTCATGCTGAAAACTCTGGGCACTGTTTCTGCAGCAACATCCAACCCCAGGGAATTAAGGACTGTGTTTCTATAGTAATAGGTTTGGGGCTTGGGTTTCTTCTCTCCCATTTCTAAACCACCAGTATTATTATTGCACATAGCAGCACATGGTTCCATGGCTGGAGAAAAAGAAATAAGTAGATCCAAGCCTGTGGTGAGTACTGGTTAGCAGGAGTGACAGGGCAGGGCTGTGGCTGTCCCCATGGGACTTAAGCTTTGCAGTGCTTCAACCCACAGTTAAAACATCATTATTTCTGAATTGAAACCTCCTTCCCAGAGGCTGGAGGTGAGTCCCAAGCAGGGCTGGGACATCCTGTCACTGCTCTGGGCTCAGCCTTGGACCCAGCATGATGTTGTCAGCTCAGGACACAGTAATTTCATTAGCAATGTTTTGCATCACAGAAGCCTGGATTTGACCCTGGAGACTTAGAAACATTATTTAAAGGGTGAATTTCCCAGTGAAGGTCAAGTGGAGATGGATAAGCTTAATTAAGTCACAGCTCAAATGGAATAGTCCTTCACTACTCACAAGCCTGAGAATATTTTCTCAAATCCTGCTCCTCCTTTTTGTTTTTCCTCCCCATTTTAAATCTTTGCCAGATCCAGAAAGAAACACTCCAGAGGCCAGAGTAGCCACCAAAGACAAGAGTAGCAAGGATAAAAATCTATTTGTTGCCATTCCCCTCCATGCAATCTAAACAATGAGTCCATATTCCTTGCACCTAATCAAATAAATAAAGCTCAGCTAAATATTAGCCCACAGGAGGAGGAGGAAGCAAGCAGGCACTTGATTTCTGCCTTACACATGGAAACCATTGGCCATCTCATCCCAGAGGAGGAAGAAATGTTCCTCAAGTGAGAATTTGCTGCTCTGTTACATTATTTTCTTCCCAAACCTCAGTTAACCATTTTCAAACAGTATGGAGACTGCAGAGGTGCTTTCTTACTCCATTGCATAGGGACAACTGATTTCCTCTCTTTCCTGCCTATTTTTTTGCCAGCTTTAAGTCTGTCTCCAGCCAGCCAGAAGCCAGCACAGTCCTTGTCCACACAAATACCCCAGAATAATAAACTCCTTGTAAGCCATGCCAAAATCAGGCAATGGCAGGAGAGGGAGCAGCAAGGTCTTGGGTTTAAGAACAGAGGAAATTGTTCTACCCAGGGCAGAAAAATTGAAATATGCTGGAAATAAATGTAAAAATAGACTGGGGTCTGCAGTCCAAACAATGTGTATATTTAGTAGTGGTGAATGGGAAAGGGCAGAACATTCCTGGAACATGCTCAAAAAGCATCCAAGGAAGATAAAAAGATTTCCAAGCAGAGATTTTTAAGGCAGGTTGCTATGGATGCTGGGAAGGGTGTTAATCTCTGACCCTCCTTGCAAAATATGTTCCCCCAAAGCCATATTTTCCAGGAACAGTAAGGAGAGCTTCAGTTCTGGAAGCCTCCAACAAACAAGTAGTGTGGTACACAGCACCCTGACAAAACACAGGACCTTCAGCACTGATGACAAATAACCCTGGGAAGGACCAGAAGAAATGACCTAACACTTTCCTCAGGCTGTCAGTCAGGGAAAAACACTTCTGAAAGCCTTATCTAGGCTGTTCTTAGGAGTTTCTTGAGATGGAGCCTGTCCCATCCACATCCTCAAGGCAATCAAGTCCTTGGCCACACTTCTAATGCCCAACATGTGTCCTGCTTGCTGCAGCTTTACCCCTGCTCTTCCCTGTCCCGTGCACCACACAAACCTCCCAACATTC
Source organism: Galbula dea (assembly GCA_013399015.1). Taxonomy (NCBI): domain Eukaryota; kingdom Metazoa; phylum Chordata; class Aves; order Piciformes; family Galbulidae; genus Galbula; species Galbula dea. Next base: position 5,012,605 of record VWZX01007460.1, read on the forward strand.
ATACAAGTGTTATCAGAGGAACTTTGGCAGGATTGGGTCTTTCAGTGCAATAGAGAGACAGCAGGAGACTGTAATCATCTGTGAAAATGACACTAATAAGGCTCATGATTTCCTTGCAAATTTTTTCCCCATCTTGCATCTCTGAAGAAAATAAACCTTTGTGGCATCTGCTGCTTTAACAGCTCATCAGCATGGTACAGCTGCTAGAGACAGGACATGGAAGAGAAGGTGAGAGGCATGGCGGGGATCTGAGAGCCCATCAAAAGCTATTGGTGCCCAAATTTCTGCTGTTACAGACATGGTTTCCTATTGATTTTTGCCCCAGCTGAGAAGCAGCCCAAGATCTCCTTGCAGAAATGTATACTCTGATATTAAAAACTAAATGACAGAAGTTTTGATCACAGGCCATGAGTCTCTTTGGGTTATTAGGGACAGTAAACACCTGGCACATTTGATGTCTCATCTCAAGCTATGCTTGGGCACTTATGTCTCTTGCTGTGAATGTGTTTGAGCTGTTCATGCATCCCTGCCCCACCATGGCAGAAGGCTTCAAGCTTGGATCCAAGATAAAACTTGATGAGAAAATACCTATGCTGCAACCAAGGAATGTTAGAAACTTAGGACATCCTACCTGAATTTTTCATTAGGAAAATGACCTTCAATAGCAAATGTTTGCATGAATGAGTTTACCAGAGTTACTCTAAATACTCCAGAAAATAGCTGATTTCTCAGAATAGACACTGAGGCAAAATAAAGTTTTGTTCTTCTAGCCCAAGAAACAAAACAATCAGCCTCTGTAGGAAACAGCCCCAAAGTGAAGTCAATGTTTGCAGAAGTGCATGTGCCTATTTGACCAAAGTGCTCCCACAAGCACCTGTCCAGGACACAAAAACAATGATGACTGGCACCAGGTATAGGGGTTTAGCCTATTTGTAATTTAATAGAAGAATTTCAGAGATTTCTGCTTTATTGATTTTGCCTAATGGAACAAGTTCGTTTCCTGGGGGCACTGTGTACTCCAGCCTGTGCAACACACAGAAAGGGCAGGAGAGATCCTCTGCTTCTGTTCAAGCAGACTGTCAGCATTTAATTAATCCAGGAGCTGCAGGGCAGATTCTTAGTGCAACCAGAAAAAAAAAACCCCACAACTAAAGACAAAACATCAATTTATGCTCTGAATGCCCCAGTGCATTGTCATCCTACCCTGCGAGCGTTCAGACCGGAGGCTACAAAGCTGGACTGCTACTAGCACTCAAATGCCTGTCAGATTCTCCTCCTTTAAGGCCTCTGCCAGATACTTTTTATCCTTCCTAACATCAAATGCTTTCAGTAGGAGGTTCTCTTTGATGCTGGTTTCCCCCTCTCATTCTCCAGGCATAGATAAATGAAGGTTTCCTTTATGTTTGGAAGAGCAATGCAAGCACATGGCGTTTCATTATCTGCAATCACGCACAGCGCACCACAGAGCTAGACAGGTTCTTTGGGAGCATCCCACCACACAGCAGGGGATCATTCCTGGCTGTCACCAGCTCCTCCATCATTCCTGATTGCCACCACCAGCCATACATACACATATCATCCCAGAGCCCAGATACAGCCTGCATGGCTGATGGGACACAGGAGAGCATCATTTTGGGGTTGATTAGTTGGTTTTTTTGCTTCGCACACATTTTTTGCTACCTGTGACATCACAGACCAGTTGGGTCACCTACTAAAAACCATCCTCTATCCTTTTCTAGTGGCTGTGGAGCTAAATTTAGAGTATTAACCTTCAAAAAAATTACTTTTGCTTTGTTTTCAATTACAGGTTTTGCTCCCTGACAGTGCTACACACTGTCGAACTTCTTTGCCACTCCAGTCTGACTCCTTTATTTCCCACTCCTGCGATGAAGTCCTGTCCATGTGGATGTCACTTGTTTAGCTCACTGCAGCTAACCCCCAATATTTTAAAGAAAAGATTGTATAAGCTGTAACAGCTTATGCATATCAGAGCAAAGCTACTGCCTCCATATGCTGCCAGGAAACCATGCAGAAGGTCAGGTCAACACTTGCTAAACTGTCCTGTTATGAGGTCCTTGGAAACTCTCTCCCAGCTGCACAGAGCTCTTAGCAGGTAGCACTGGCCTACAGAACTGGAGGAGCAAAAAGTTTGCCAGGGACACTGAATTACCCAAATCTCCTGTTTCTCTGTCAGTCTGAGCACAGGCTATATGGAAACAGCAGGCAACTGCCTTTGGAGAGGAGTTAACCAAAAGAAGAGAAAAGCTCTCTCACAATGTAACTTTGGTTTCACATCTCTCATACTTGACAGGGAATATATAATTTAGGGCCACATCCAGGAAACAAATGATTTTGCAGTTTGACATGGCATGCTCCCCATTTAGGTGACAACAAGCCTGCTTCTGGCACAGGATGCAGACCAGAATTTGACACTAGTAGTTGATTCACTGTGAAAAATGGGTGTTGATTGACTTGGCTTCTTCCAAACACATTACTACCCAGAGATTAAAGACCACATGGTGAGGATGTATGAAACTGCTGAGTCTTATGGGACCATCTCTCAGCTGCCAAGCAACAAAGAAAAGAAGTTGCTGCCTTTGGTGTTTTCATACTTGTTTGCCCCTTTCTAGGCTTTCAGAATTGGGAGCCTGTGATCTTTTTTTAGCCTTATTTCAAATGTGATAGCAAAACCTATCCCTATACCACTGAAAAAAGCTCAGAAAAGGGTTGTTTTGATATCTGCAAACTCAGTTCTCCCTTGTCTGGAACTATCATCACTGTGTGGCCCCCAACAGAAAGTCTTCACCTGTTCTTGGCAGCAGGAGAACTGGGGCAGAGTGAGGAAGAGGCTGAAAGACAACAAATACTGTCTGGGCAATGACAAGAGTTCTTTGGTTCAAGACTAGAGTTTGTTTTCCTTCCTGTTTCAGGAAAAGTCTAACAGTTCTTTAGGGCCTTACCTGTGCTAAAACAATAACCTAAATGGTGATTTATGTACATTGAGAGAAACCATGCTAAGGCCACCAACTGTCATTCAGTTCCTCCAGGGGGGTTTGAGAATGGTGGAACAACATCTTCAACAACTCATTCAAAGTTGGACTTTTTGGAATGCTTTCATGTAGACAAAACACCCTTTGGTTGTGCCTAAGAGATCCTGAGCATTTGGGGAGCATGAGCCATAAGCAACCAAATCTTTGTCTCCTGGCCACAGGCTTTGGACAGACCACTTTATGCTCTGCATGATGAGGACAGCAAGCACCAGCACATGTCAAGGAAGCCAGTGGACAACTGACATCTCTGTCAGATCACACATGATGCCAAACAAGGCTACCATCATCCCAGTTAAATTATCATAAGACATCAAGGAGTTCCTGGTGTACCCCAAACCCTCCTGCTGTTTAACTCCTGCTGTCCATCAACAGCACTATTGGGGTAAATAAGGGTTGAAAGAGTGTTGGGTGCCTGATCTTTGCTTCTTACATTACAAGTGGATGCAGTAAGTGGAGAAGTGTGCAGGAAGGTTGCCCTATCCCTTAGCAAATTCTTTGCCATCCATCTGCCTTCCCACGTGCTCAATCCCAACGACGCCACTGGCGTGCAGATAACTGGATATTGGACTCCAGCCAGCCCTGCACAAGTAAAGGCACATTCAAGCCCAAGATGTTTTATGGCTTTAGTATCAAGCTTCCTTTCTAGCAACTAAAGATGTTTAAAGGGCATTATAATAGCTGCCTGGGTGTCAGTGACACTCCCATTGCTGTTTGCCTTCGCCGTGCAATAACGCCTGGGCAGATTCACACAAGGTTTGCAAAGGATCAAATCTGCTGCTGCTTTTTTTTCCAGGGACAGCTGGGAATACCCCTGGAAAAATGTGAAAAACACAGCATGTGTTGGGACCAGTGCCTCTCCCTCATTATTCCACGTAAATACAAGCAATCTGACCCCTCCAAAGAGACTTTGCATTTCTCAGAAAATGACCATCTGTCAGGCAACAAGGGCTGCTCATTATTTAAATGAAGAATCTATTCCCTGCTGCCATTTTCACTCACATCTCATTATAACAGAGCCTCTCAAACTCCTCATTCCCCTAGCACAGTTAGCTGAGATCACAACTTGCCCCCACCTCCCATCACCCATAAAGAGCCAACTAAAGGAAGGCACAATCTGTGGGCCAGGAGAGCTCTCCTGTGCCATCCAGGGGAGTTATGCAAATCAGAAAATACACACAAAGAGCCCCAGGAACTGTGACCATCTTCTGCTGACTTTTAGGGATCTTATTATGAAATCTAAGGGGTTTTTTAGGGATGTGGATATGAGCGATAGGTCCATCAGAGGTCTATCTGCAGTCTGGGACTGGCAGGAGCTGCCCTTGCACACTCTGTGGGCTGCTGCTTCTGTTATTTCCAAATAAGCTTCACTGTACTGGGGGAAAGGAGGTGAAGCTACCAACAAATTTCAACTAATCATTTGTGAGCCAAAGCAATACCTTATGTGCAACTGTATGGGTGGAGGGAAGTCAGAGTCTCAACTCCCCTGGCCAGCTCTGTGGCTTCTGTGAGCATTTGCTGCTGAAGAGACCTCTGAGATAATTAACAAGAACTAGCAAGGAAAACTAAGAGGCTACTTTTCTTTCCTCCCCATCAGGCCAAAAGAATCATATCAACACATCCTCATCTTGACATGATTTGCTAAATGTCACTTGTCACAGGGCCACACAGCTCAAGGAAACATGAATGAGAAACCAGAGCAGGGAGCAGGACATGATGCTAACAGACCTCCATGGCTCTGCCTTGGGCTCTCCTCAGGCAGCCCCCTCCCTTCTCCAGACCTGGATTCCCAGATAGACAATATGGAAAAGCTCTACTGCTCATGGACTGGGGGGAGGTAAGCAAATTAAAGGCCATAGCACACCCAGATACTTCAGCAGTGTCAATAAGCGAGACCAGTCTTAGAAATACCCAGTCCCTGCCTAGCTGGTGGAACAGCTCCAGCTTTTACCAGGTTGCTGTCTCCATCCCAAACTACCCAGAGATTGAGTGGCTAAGGAAATGTCTGCCTCCCCTGAGGCTTGAAAGGCAGCAGGGGGAAGCTGGTGCCAAGCACGATTAGAAAGCACTGGGCTTTGGGTTGACAATTGCACATCGGCTGGAGGTAGCCTGTGAATGAAGAACTCTCCTTGCTAGAGGCAAGCTGCATGACCAGACACCAGAAAGGATTGTGAAGTACTCCAGGATTCTCTGCTGGAAAGAGCCTTGGGAGTGCAAACTGTTTATTAAACAATAAACCCCATCAAACTGCTGCTTATGTTTTATGGGAGGGGAAGAGCACTGATTGCTGGTATTTTTCACAAGGCAGATTTTTAACCTCTTTGAAGGAACAGAAAAGGGAGCTACTCCAAATGAGTGTAGCTTCCCCACAAGTAATCCCAGCCTGTGTTTATTATGGGTATTGTCACATTGCAGGATGCAAAAATAAGAATCAACAAGGCACAGCCTGTTGTGTTGAATTGCTTTATGCTCTTAAAAAGATGCCAAAGGGGAGGGGGGAGCTTGAGGAATGCTGAAATGACATCAGCTCTTCTCTTGATCAAAATCAAGACTGAACAAGTAGAAGTATGTGATCTTCCCAAGTGCTGAATGCCAAGTGACCCCATACCAGGAAATTCTGCATTATAGATAGAGCCTGACATTTATCAAGGACATGCAAAGAAACACATAGGGAGTATATGGGGGCTGGCTGGAGCTGTTAATGGGTGACCATGAAGGTTGGTCAAACCTTAGCCTAGCTGTGAAGCTCAAGAACATGAGAAGAAATCCCATTAAATGTGACTAATGAAAGATTTGGAGGGGAATGGTCTAACAATGGTTGCTCTTTGCCTCTGTGGCATGGCTTTTTCATGCTGCTGAATGCTTTTGAAGCTCTGCATCCTGGTTATGTGTGTTTGGTGTCTGGCTACAAAAACACCCTCTGCTTGAGCTTGTTCCTGCTGCTGCCAGCTATGTTCTGGGGGGAAAACAAGCAGGAAAACAAACAACAAGAAAATCTCTGGTGCAAATTTAGGAGAGCTGGACAAAAATAAATCAGAGCTCATCTCTGGAGCATGCTTCAAAAGAAATTAGTTGAAAGTAAATCAAAGGCTACCATCCAAGAACAGCAATGGAAAAACATCATAAAGACACCAGTTCAAGCAATCTCTTCAAGAGGTGGGCAAGAACTGATAGGATGATATGGCACTTCGTGCCTTCCCTCTGGAAGTCTTTATTGCTGTCATGAGACGTGTTGCCCCTGAGCCTACCCCTAGGAGCAGGCTCTGCAAGGGACCAAAAAAACCCAGCTGCACAAGGAATGAGTTGCTTCTTGCTGGCATCACACAGCAAAGCCAATCACAACAGGTTCAGAAAAAAAAACCAGCCTGGGAAACCAGTGGGAAAAAAATGAATGAACTAGGACTATTTAGCTGGAAAAAAAAGAACAAGTGTGGAATGTGATGAGCTTCAAATGCATAGGGGGCTTCCCTACTGAGGTGGAAGATGGGACCTGATTTCATGCTTGTGATGGATCTGTTGGGAAGAAATGAGCTTGAACTAGAGCAAAGAGGTTACCCAGTGGATGTTGGAGGAGGAGGAGATCTTCCTGCAGCTAATGAAGGCAAATCACTGCACTAAATGGGAAGATGGTGAGGTGTCCAGCCAGGGCACCCTTAACCACAGACTGAGTGGGTGACTGTCAGCTGTGACAGGTGTAACCAGTCATCCCTTAGAGCAGGGAAGAGCTTCCATTGGCCACCACTTGTGCTCCCACACACAGGAGGAATCCCATCTCCAGAGATAATTAGTTGTGTAGCATAAATTGCTAAGGAGCATTTTCCATGTAGATCTGAGCTTTGCCAGAAAATAGAAAACTATGGGAAACTGAAGAAGACAGGCAGAGGGGGTGAGACATGACACAGTGGGGGCTCAGCAGTGTCCAGCCTTCAGCTCACAGACCATGGGATGTCATTCATGGTGCACACTAAGGCTGAAGCACACATCCATGACATGCCCACCACTTGGTACCAGTGCCAGCCTCAAGAGCCCAGCTCTGCAAATGAGGACAAATGAGCTTTGACATCTCATAGCACATAGCATCTACCCATTTCATGGCTACCACCTACTGGCTGCAGCTCCTGTGTTCCCATGGGACAGGAGGGGAATGCCTGGATCAATCCATATCTGTGTTCCTCAGGACTTGGAGCTTTCTTCTACTTCTGCTTTCAGTTCACATTTGAAGAAGCAACACTTTACATCTCCCAGCCAGCACAGCACCTTCCCCAGCAAATTGCTGCTTAAATGAGAATTCAAAGGAACACTTAAAAATTTCATCAACACCACTTGGACATATGCCTTCAGGCTGTTTATCTTTAAATGAGATGTCACATGTAATTTAGTGGCTGTATTAAGTATTGTTTTTCACTTTTAGCTGCATGGCTATGGGCAGCCCTGTATCAGTGCACACCTTCATTCTTCATTAGGAGGGATAAATGAAAATGGCACCATTTTTCTGAATTAAAGTCCAAATATCTGACATGTCAATACCATCTAATGGAACAAAGCACTACAGATTCCTAGAGCAGGTGTTTAATTTACATGTTATTACTGACAAGCAAGATTAATGCTTTGCTAAATACTTATGTTGCTATAAGGAGAAAAGCAAAAGGGAGTTACACCTAGAATGGCAAACAAGGACAAATTCTGGGAGTTCCTTTTGCTCCTCAAGTGGTTCTGTCTTTACAGAACTAAAATCTTATGGCTTTGGTATGGTTTTAAACTGGCTCCTCCCTATTCTCCCCCCTCCAAAAGGCAGCCTGTGGAGTAAGGTCCTCACATTGGGTGAAAAAGAATATATTTTAATAATAACAAGGAGGTGCTGTACTAGGTACACTCTGCCCTGACTTTTAGGAGGGCCAACAGCTCTCCTTGCCTCTACTGCCAAGCAAGCTTGGAGAAATCTTTCCTTTCCATGCCTCGGTTTTTCTAGCTGTTCCAATAGGGGCAGTGATGTCAACCTTCTGTTCTAAATCCCTTCCAAATATAATGCAAAGGTGCTACATGCAAATAAAGAGATTTCTGGTAGATTTTCATAACAGGAGATTGCTTCCCTTTTTTAATTGCAAGCTGTTGGGAAGTTCCAGCTTCCAAATTTAACAGGCACTTGGACTTCCTCCTCAGAAAACTCCAAGCTGAAGAGCAGAAGGTAGGCAGAAGAAGCAAACCAGAGAGCTCTGAGCAGCCAGGGGCAGTGGGGAGCTTTGGGAAGCCCAAGCCCCAGGTTGCCCAGCCAGACATCAGAGCTGGGAGAGCCCCAGCAGTGCAGACTGCCCTAACCCTGGCTCACAGGCTGCCAGCACAGTGCCAAATCCCCAACCCAGCCCAACATCCACTGGTGTTGCTGAAGGTTTCCACAGCATGCAATGAAGCACAGGTCATCTTTTCCAGCACCTCCTCTTATACTGCAAAGACAGGAGACTCTCTGAAGAGTCCTTTTCATTGTTTGCAGCCCTTTAAAGACATCAAATGAGCCTATGGCCATTTAGGGTAACAACGTTTGTGCCTTGTGCCTCAGTTTCCCTATTTTATCCCTGGCAATGTGATTCCCCTTCTCTCTTCATCCAGGCAGAAAACCAGCAGTGCAGAAGGTTCTGGAGGCTTCTGTGCACCCTGAACATGCCTCATTTCTCCTCAGCTCCAACTTCAACCACCCCATGATCTATCCTCAGGAAGAGGAGTATCTGAATTTCCTGAAATTTGTTTTCATTAGTGGGGCTGCTTCTGTGGCTATTCTTTGCCAAAGGTCGATAACACTTAAGCTGTTTAAGGTCTATTATGGGTGAGATGCAAGAGTTAATTAGCCAAGGGATTTCTCAGTCCTTAGGATGGGTTTCCTTGCAATGCAGGCTGCCAGAGAGGGCAAGATGACAGCAGAGGTACTATCTCAAACACCCTAAAATGGGTTGAAAATCTGCCATTTTACAGTGAATACATCATTTCTCAACCAAGCCACGATTACCTCCAGCTAATCACTCCCACTTTCTTTACACACTTGCTCACAGGCACCAACCAGCTACATCCTAACCTAGAGTACACCCAGGCCAATAACTCTCCTTGAAGGCACAGGACAATGAGGTGCCCATCAGTGCTGTTGCTACATGGGGACACTGTGGCAAGGACAGGGAACAACTGAAGACACTGCTCCTTACAGTTGTGCTAAGGGATATAGCCTGAGGTAACACACTGCCAGGTCCACACAGCCCCACTCAATGCTTCCACATGTGACCACCAAACCAAGTGGACCTTCTGCCTCCCCCTCCCATCTGGGCCACCATCACAAGGCAGATGCCAACACCCCACAACACCCATTTACAAGTCTGGCAACCAATTTCCAAGCACTTGAGGAGGTAGATAAACACACTGAGCTCTCTTGCACCTCCTAACATTAGAGAATTACATTTTTAAGAAACTCCACCCACCTGGTATGTCCTTTGGGCAGCTTAAGGATAGACCTCTGCAGCTCTACAGCCATTTCTGCCCTTCAAAACTTGCAGTCAAGTCAGAAATCTTCAGTGTAACCACACACTCATCCTGCTCCAACCTCACTCACACTACATACCCCTACTTTTAGGGGCTGACCCTCACTTATATCCATCCACCCAGCCCAGAACAATTAGCTGGAGAGCCAAACTCTGTAACGAGCTCATCTCTCCTTCTGGGCAGCTAATGGCAAACTAGGCAGAGGCTTTGTGAGGTGGTTGGCTCTGAAGTGATTCATGCAGCTGAGGGCACCACCTGGGCCAGGTCTGTAGGGAAGATCCTGCCATGGTTTCCCCTACTGTATCCCAGGAAAGGTTGGTCCAGGGAAGTTGGCAGTACCTTACCCCATCCTTAACATTAGCTTTACAAAAACCCTGCCTCATATTCCTGGGAAGGAAACTCAAATAATTTAGAGCTCTTTCAGCTGCTCCTCTGTCACAGCCAGTGCACAGCAGCCTATGGGTTGGCAGGGACCTGTTGTGTCCAGAGTCATTAAATAAAGTAAAAACCTGTGTTGCTGTGCTCCTGCTGCAGTGCATGGCATGGAAAAAATGAAGAAAGAAACCTGCATTAATTACTATTGATCTAAATAAATGTGCTCAGGTTATCAGATGGCAGCAACAAATGGCCAGTGACACAGAAACCACTTCTCAGAAGGTGTGTGGGCAGCTGCCTGCCAGCAGAGCTAAGCTGGAGGCTCAGCAGAAACATGGAGACAAATGGGGACATTTTGGTCTCTTAGCCCTAATGAAAACAGAGCTCAATAACCTGATCAAAAACTGCAGTGTCTCCAACCTGTTTCTATCTTGAATGTGTGCTTTCAGCAATTGCTGTAGCGTTTGGGAAGGTAAAAGCTCTTTTACCAAAAGCCCTCCTGGGCTGTGGCACTGACTGAAGCCTCTTCACCATCTTCCATCCAGCCCCAAGCCACACATGGTGCACAAATCCTGCTGCACCAGGAGAGTTTCATGCATCCCCACATCCACCTCGTCCCCCAGAGCCAGGGAGGTGGCCAGGGAGGGTGAATAGGACAAAAACCACCATATGTTCCTGCAACCAGTGTGTAAATGAGTTGATCTCCACTGATGATGGAGAAAACCAAGCTCAAGGCACTGAGAGAGGCTTTTCTCCACTAGTGAGCCACCAGCATGATGAATTGTGCCATGATGTTGTGGCCACAAGTGCAGTCAATGCCCCAGTTTTCACACTACAACCTCCAGCCAGTCCAGCTGGGATAGGTTAGTTACAGATGCTCAACTCTGGTGCAGTTTTGCACAAAGATGGCTTTTTGGGGGAATCTCCTCCAGAAGCCACACACAGCAGGGAAAAATTTCCAGGCCCACCAGTGTCTGGGCCAACACTGGGATGTCTTCAGCAGAAAACCTGCCAATGTCCAATGGTTTGTACACAGCAAGACTTTTTGGTGCCCTCTGAACCTGAGTTCAGATTTCTATAAGTAGCTTCCTCTTCCACTGTCAATGTGGAGCCAGGCTTTGGCTCTGCTATGTCTCCTCCCCCCAGGGAGAAACTTATTACTACAGAAACCCTGAAAGGGATCTCTAAGTGGAACAGGTTACCTAGAGAAGTTGTGGATGCCCCATCCTTGGAAGTGTTTGCAGACAGGTTGGATGGGGCTTTAGGCAACCTGATCTGCATTGAAAGATAACTCTGCCCACTACAGAGAGGTTGGGCTAGAAGACCTTTAAAGGCCCTACCCACTCAACCAGTTCTGTGATCTTATGATCCACAGCAGCTTTGGAAAGCACTGGTAGATACCACAGCCACAGCCATCACTTGTGTTCTCAACTTAGGGTCAGACTTCAACTTCTGGCCAACAAGTTTGATATGTGGCTGCCTTTGGTCCTTATTTCAGCAGGGTTACAGAAATATGAGCTGTGCATCCTTAAATAGCCTGATAAGAGCCTGATCCAGGCACAATTTATGTTGCCCAAACGCTGGAGTTCCTTCCAGATAAAGCGTGGAGCACTAAGCCGTGGAGCTGATGGCTCTGTAATTTACACCACTGGCTTTTTCCCTGGAGCTCTGATGTCAGGGTGCTGGTGGCTGCAGGAGGCACTTGGGTTGCCATCAGTCATTTGCACTCTTTTATTATCCTAGAGGAGTAAAAATAGGATGATAATTAATGCTGCAGCTTCGGTTGTGGCTTTGCTTTTATTTTATTTATTAGTAATTATAGGCTGAGGAAAATGAAAGCTAGGGTGTGGGCTCTATCTAAACAACTCCTTTGCCCACCACTGCCCCTGTGCTTTAATCTGCAGCCTGTCTGCACTCTCAGAGCAAACTCTTTAAAGATTTAATCAAACAAATTAATCCCCTAACTCGCCTCTTGCCTCGTAGCTGTCATTCAGGAGGCAGCTTATTTTCCCATTTCTAAGAGCCCAATTTCTGCCAAGCACAATTTTAAATGAAACAGTCCTTTAAAAATAAATAAATAAAATACCCAGATCAAGATTTGCTCTGCAAACCCCAGTTTATATCCTGGTGTCTGCTGGATATGAAATTGAGATCCATTTAAATTCAACACCATTGAGCTCGTGAGCTCTGCCCAAGGCAGGGGCCGCTCGGAGCTATTGGAGGGAGCTATGAGATTGAGCAGGATAGGGCTACCCTCCCAGCCCCACCACTGTCTGCTCTGACCTTGGCCAAGTCATTTCAACATTCTATGCTGTTTAGTCATCTGTAAAATTAGTATATTACTATTTACCTACCTCCAAGAGATATGGAGAAGGTCACCATTTGCGAAATACTTGGAGACCTTCGGGGGGGAACAGACCTTATGTCATGTCCACTGGTTTCTGAACACCACCCTGAGCTGCATCCTGCAAATTCTGTGTCTGTACCTGAGCCTGATGGAAAAGACTTCAGTGCCATGGGATGAGCTGCTTCTGGATGAGGTCCAGCAGCTGAGGTGGAGATTTTTCATGTCCAGTAACAAAATACTCTTTCTTAGAAAGTAAGCTGAACCATCTCTGCAAGCAGCTCTGTGGTTGAAGTCATGGTTTGACCTATTTTACAGTTGAAATAAGAAAATAAATAGCCCAGTGGCTGCTGAAGCTCTGCAATGTTCATCTTTTAGATGTGTGTGGAACTGAAATACCTTAATTGGTTCTGTTTCCATTTCCCCTGGAAGCAGACCCTATCCTGCAGTCTGCATGAGCTCTGCTTGAATCACTGATGAAAACAGCCTTGAGATCTGGTGTCCATGATGCCTGTTGAGCCATCTCATAGCTCTTACTTTAAAAAGTAAGATGTTTAGAATCTTCTCTGCAAAGAGATGCCAATACCTTCTAATAGGCAGAAGCAACTAAACAAAAAAAAGCTTTATACAGAAAATTTTAATCTAAATTCTTGTGCTTCAGGATCTTCCAGTCTTTTCATTATAGCTGCACCAGAATGTGACTGAAGCTGAAGGAGGTGAGCTGGAGGCAGATGCCTTGAGTCTAATGCTGTGCCTGGTTCAGCTCTCTCACCCAGTGCTGAAGAGCTGCAGCAAGGACTCATTTGGATCTTTAGTGGCTGAAGCACATGAGGCAAAAGGAAATGACTGAGGTTGAACCAAATAGAAACAAATCCATGCTGGAGGTGAGCAGGCTTATGAGAAAGAAAGAAAAAATGCAGATACTTTCACTCTACAAAGCTGGGGAATGGTTGGCACTGCACTGAGCCCAGCCTGCTGAGCACACTCATTTATCTCCAGTGAACATGCACAGAAAACAGGCTGCTGGAGAAGGCAGTTAATAGAGCCACTCTGTATCCTCATTTATTGCCCTTTCTTCCATGCATTAAAGGCAGTTGTCACCATCCTTAAATCCTGAGGGTTACTGTTGGGAGAGCTTTACACCAATGCAGTATATTTTCCACTCAGCTTCTCCAGGATATGGGCAAGAATGAGAAGACTTTCTAAGTGCAGAAATCCTGAGAAAATCATGAAAAGCAAGTAGAGTGACACTGGCACATGCCCCTCCATCACCTGGAGAAGCACCAGCACCCATTGAAAACCCTTCAGCCCAATGAACCGTGACACTTTTAAGACCTAACCCCACACGCAGAAAAGCAAAGCCAAAGCAAAGAGGAGTAAAGCTCCTGCTGGAAGCCTCAGAGCTCAGTCCTGTGATAGGACTGAAGGGATCTAGCTGCCCCAAGGCAGAGGGGAGAGGCTTAGCCTTCCAGCACACCCATACACACACCCTGCTTGTGAAACACAGGAGAGCTGCTGAATGGATGCTGGGAGCATCCCCAGGTCTCAGTATGGGCACCCCACAGCCCCCTTGTCCCCCCAGGACCCTGTCCACTCCATGGGGCTGTTTGTAGGAGCTGCTTTATCACAGCACTGAGCTTCCCACAGAAATCCCTGTATCATTAACCTGAGTTTGGCTCTGAACCAGGGCTTTAAGAGTTTATACAAGTAGTAGCTAAAAGGCATTTAATAGCACAGTGCAGCCAATAAGCAATGAATTATTTAGAATATTTTACTAAGAATAATTGCTGTTTTTAAAGAGATTTTTTTTTTCACCATCCTCCCTGGGGCCTGTAAATGATTTCACAGTAGTAACAGCAAATAAGAAAAATAAAATAATCCAAAAATACAAAGCCACCTCATAGTGGCTGCCTGGAATCAGCTAACCATGGTGCAGAGCAGAAGCAGGATCTCAAATCTGGTTTCAGCATATGTTTATTAATTAAATGCACAACTGCAGACAGTAAAGCAAAGGCACTGCCAAGAGCCAGGTTCCCAGCCCAGCTAGTCCAGAAAGGATTGTGCACTCCTACCAAATACATATAACTCCCCCTCAAAATGCTACAGAAAAGGTTGCCTTGGGCCCTGACCCCATGTCTGAGATCCAACGTGTGCTCCTGACATGATGATGTGCTCAGCTCTGCCATGGGTTCGATGCCACCAGGAACATCATGGCACAGCCCCTGCCCACTCCAGCAGAACCATGGCATGAAGCTCATCCTAAAAACATCTCACTGCATTTCATCTTCTTTTTGGCTCATGGAGTTGTCACAGAAATAGGCAAAAGCATTATTCTTTTGCAATTATTTGTACACTTTTCCCATCCCTCCTCCCCCATCATATATAACTGATGTTTGTGGGCAGGTGTGCTAGGAGCCCTGAAACTGAATTTCAGCACAGGGCCACTTCTCAGTGATCAGGGATGAGCAGCCAAAAGCCACAGCACCAACACTGCCTTCTGATGGTGCCATGAGCTGGGCACTGAGAATGCCACAGCCTCAGGGGCAGAGCCAAAATCCCAGGTGAGAATCCTCTCTCTTCCTTCAAAACACAAGTGAGGAGGAGATGCTTCACTTGGCACATAAAAGAGTCCAGAAGAGAAAGGGAAAACAAACCCACCTCCAAAAATTCAGTTAATAGAAGTCCTTCCAGCTGTCAATCATTTCCCCTGGATTGCAAATGTTCCCTCTAACTCTGCTCCTTGAGTGTCTACTAATGATAAGCTCCAGCCAGAAGACCTAGAGCAGGGAGCTCTCTATTGATTCCTGTATTGATTTTTTATCTTTTCCCCTGTTGTTATTGTACATGCAAATGGTTGGTAATGACTCAACATTATGACCACTCTCTTAAGTGACACTCAGGAAAAAACCGATTTAATCAGAGGTTTAACACAGTTCCTTTTCCTCTCAGCTCCCCTGTGCTCAGTTGGGGTCACCCCATGGTGCTACCCTTGCATTTCAAATGAAACACCATTCCCCCTCCCCAGCTGGAAATCCTACAGCTAAGCAACCAGGCAAACAAAGTTTAAGACACAAAATACAGCTGGGGAGGAAGGAAACCAGCCCAGGTCAAAGTTCTTTGCCTGTGTTTAGTGAGGATGCTTTTGCTGAAGCGTGACGCTGATGCTGCCCATGCTGTGACCCTGGTTCACCTCTCCCCAGGCTCACTCTGCCTTCTCCCCAGCTCTTCTGCTCACCTCAACCCAGCAGGCTGTACAAAGCAGGGTTTAAGTCCAAACTACCATGGTGTGGAAAGGGGAGCAGGGAGCAGCTCTTTCCTCGGGAGCACAGGGACTGTTACACACTGCAGGGGCAATGGGGGTGGCAGCTCTGCAGACTCCCACCCAAAACGAACTCATCCTAAATGCATGTTCCTTTGGATATAGCAAAGTACACAGTGCCCTCTCCTGCCAGGAGCCTCTGCTTTTTTAAATATTGCCCTTCACCAGCCTTTTTTGCCCCTGTTTAAGGGATGAAAATTAATTTATGGTTTTCTTTGATGAGGTGTTGGTCACAAACTGCCAGGGAGCTTTAAAAAATGGTGTGATTTTTCCTGGCCAGGTCTTTGGGATCAGGCAGGACTGGCCACAGCAGCACAAATCCAGACCCAACTGTGACATCTAGTGGGTAAGCAGCTGAATTTTACTCTCGTTCCTGCACTCTAGCAACCAGAGCCCCTTAGATCTGACAGCATCTCCCACCGGGCAGGAGTCCAAAACCCCCAACCAGCTGCAGCCTCAGAACATCACAGCTGGGCAGTGGCTCTCTGTGGGGACATAACCCAGCTCAGCAAGCAAGAGGGTGACACCACAGTCAGCCCCAACCCTGTGATGAGCAAAAAGAACTAAAAACCACTCCCAGCCCTTTGCTGGGGTCACAGTAAAGAGAATCCAGCTGCATTTTTCAAGGAGATTCCAGCTGCCCAAAGGCAAGCACCCTTGTTTGCTGTGATGCTATCTAGCTGCAAACCTCTGTATCTGTGCACAAAAACATAAAGTTATGCAGACAGGGCAATAGATAATATTCCTGTCAAGCTCCAAAGCTTGAAAAGCTCAAGTTCTCGTGGCATCAGGCTGTACCTGCCTCTTCCTCCTCTAGTGGGATGTGGCAACACCTTTCTGTAAGAGCAAGTATCATAAAAAGGCAAATAAAGATTAAACATTTAATTAGCTTTCCAAATCAAGTTATGAATGTTTGCTTTTTATTGTTTTGTTTCTATTTCTCTTTGGGAAAACGATTGCTATCAAGCAAGACAGGACTGCTGCCAAAAGGTGAAAAGCACTCAAACCCCTGAAGCTTGTAAGCTCCTGGAACCAGAGCCTGTCCCAGCCAAGAGTGATTTGTCCTGGGCCTCTTTCTGCAGGTGCAGAGAGAACACTTTCATTGTTTCTATTTATTCACCATAAACAGTGCAGTGAATAGTTCATTCAGAATTAAAAAGACCAAATGACATTAAAAGAAAGCACTGAAAACTTGTTTTCTTCTTGCAGTTGAATTAAAATCTGAGATGAGACAACAG
Organism: Galbula dea; assembly: GCA_013399015.1. Taxonomy (NCBI): domain Eukaryota; kingdom Metazoa; phylum Chordata; class Aves; order Piciformes; family Galbulidae; genus Galbula; species Galbula dea. The sequence goes on from VWZX01007460.1 coordinate 5,029,447, forward strand.
GATTCACCATTCTAACATCATAGAGGTCCAAGCTGGTAAAAACCAGCAAGAACAAAACTTTCAATTCATTCATGGCAAACCAAGACAGCATTTAAGTCAATTTTAGATGCAAAACATGTCAACTGCAAGTAGATTCATTTAACACAAAAAGCAGTTCATGCATTTTTATTGGGCTCTATAGTTTCCAAACATAGCTCAAGACAAATCATTCTGTAAGAAGTCAGGCTATGAGAACTGCTTCTCTCATTCCAACACAGAGAACATGTGGAAGTTCAGTCTGAACAGATGCACACAAGCAAAGAACTCACAGAAATGTATGAGTCTAATCTAACTATAAAACATAGCAAGTTAGCAGAGACACTTCATGGCAAGTGTGTCTTTGTTACCAAAGAGAATTAAAATACTTTCCCAAAGAATGCCTGAAATGATTAAACCATCCTGGCATCACACACACACAGCTACCACAGCATCCTGCTGAAGAAGGCAGCACCCTCCCAGCTGTGTCCCAACCCAGGGCACCTTCTCCAACCCAGCTGCACAAGAGGCTTTCCAAGAGTGGGGTGGCTCAGGAGCACAGTGCTGGTTTTTGGGTGCTACCTTGCCCAACCATTCTGACGTACACCTGCTAGTGCATTTTGGCTGCCTACATGCCCTACATGGAGCTATTTAACACATGGAAATAGCTGAGGCTGCCATAAGGAGATGCCCCACAAGCTGTGTGCAGGTGACTCTGGTTCCTCCCTTGTTGGCAACTGAACTGTCTCTACAACCAGATTGAAGAGGAGAAAGTGCTGATAAATCTGGCTTACAAAACCAGAGTCCAATCATCATTAGCTTTTGTGTAAAGGAAATGATGAGCTTTTAACTAGGCAGTAACCTCAAACAGACACATCCTCGGGCAATTTGACATCCTTTTGGGAGCAGTCGCATCTCATCTGTCTGCACTGCAAATGATACCCTACAAAAGGCAAGGGGAGGGTACTCTGGTGTCTCCTTCAGAGCTCAGAGGCAATGCAGGGCAACAGGCAGCTGGCAGAGGACCAGAACTGAGGGAGGCTGAATCCCACAGCTTGCCTGGAGGAACTATTTCAAGCATGTTAAATTCTAACCGCACATGGCAGCATCTCTGTGCTCTGGGGAGAGGTCATCACAGAGAATCACAAGCTCCATCCCAAATCGGTCCAAAATAAGAAACATTTTTTCCAAAGATCCCAGCTCCCTGCAAGCTGAGAGTCTGGAACAGAGCTCTTCATCTGCCTGGGGGCAAGAAACCACACAGCTCTCTTCATCCCTGACCTTTAAATTGTCAGGAAACTATTACAAGCAATCTTCCTGGAGAAGCCACGGGAAAGGTGAAAACATGGCTTATGAATAAATAGAAATCCAGGGCAGGGGGGGAAAGAGGGGGAATTAGCATTGTATGGTGCTGTGCCTGATCAAGGTTGTAATTAGGAGAGGAAGCACAAAGGAGGTGAAATTCCAGCTGGCATACACCATTGATGTTGCCCTGATGCACTCAGAGTTCCTAACCCAGAGCCTGGCAGCCAACCTATAAAACAAGTGTTATGGGATTGTGTAAGAGTCACAGGGATGTGATTTCTGAGACACCACTTTTTATCAGTACTGGTACCTGCCAGAGAAAACCCTCTGAGATCTACAAATCCTTCTGTACCCTGGGTCTGTGACCCAGCTGCAGGACACATAGCAGACAGTCTCCTGCCGGAGTAAACTGTTCTCTGTGGCAGGACCCACACCTTCACACCAGCCTTGAAGCTGGCTCCTGTGTAGCAACCTTCAATGCAGTTTTTTATTCACTCATCTTCCTCTCCCCCCTCTGACACTGCCAGTCCAGCTCAAGCATTAAGAGCTTGTCATGAAGGAGCTGTCAGCAGTTCCTGCTATACAGCCTGACTGCCAACACTGACCTCCAGGAGAAAATGGAGAAGCTGCATCCTTCTGAGCCCTTGTTCACTACAGCATCAGCACTTATGAGCTTCACATTGCTCTGAAGGCTCTCCAGCAGTAGAAGTGAGTGTATGTGAAGGGCAGCTAGGAAGGTGACTTCTTCCATCTATCATCTTTTCTTTGTTCAAGATAATCAGCTCCAAGATGACACCAGGGCAAGTACATAGCAAAATGCAGAAATAAAGAGAGCTGTCCCAGAGGAGTGTGAGCTAATCATAAAATCATTAAGGTTGGAAAAGACCTCTAAGATCATCAAGTTCAACTGTCAACCTATCACCACCATGCCACTAAACCATGTCCATAGGTACCACATCTATACATTTTTTAAAGCCCTCCAGGGATGGTGACTCCACCACTGCCCTGGGCAGCCTGGTCCAATGCCTAACAACTCTTTCTGGGAAGAAATTTTTCCCAATATCCAATCCAAACCTCTCCTGGTGCAATTTGAGGCCATTTCTTGATGTAAATGCCCAAGTCAGTGCTAATCAGTGTAAGGAAGGTGAAGCAGAGGAGCATTACATGCTACATCTTCACGTGATTTCCCCACAGCCACCTTATCAGACTGCCGGCTCCACAACTGAGTGGTGGTTCTACACTTTCCTAGAGTGGTCAAGTGTCAAGAGAAGAAACTGGTCATTGTCTCAATGCCAACACACAGCTCAGGTGTTAGAGGCACGGGACTAAGACCTGCTTGTTCCCCAGACCCTGCCCCACATCCTGAAAACCTGCTTCCTCCAAAAAGTTTCCAACAGGAAGCCACTTGAGCTAGTTCCAGCACTACATCGGCTTGGTGACTGTGACCAGAGGCGACATGCCTGAAGCACAGCTCTTCACATTTCCTATATCCTGTGGGCCTTCTTCATTTCACCCACATCTTGTTAGAGCACTGTGACCACAAAAGGGACTATGAAGGTTGGACTCCTCCCAGAGGGTCCACTCTCAAATGGGGACCCCATAGCTGTCCTGCTTCTCCATCCTGACTTAGCATGCTGAGGTGACAAATGTGCTCCCTACCAGCCTCCCAATGGCTGGGATCCTTTTGAGCAGAGATGCCTGCAGAAAAGTGGGGATGGAGATGCTCCCGGTTGTGTGAGAGCAGCTGCTGGTCTGCACAGCTGCTGCCTCTCTCTTAGGGGTGGGGAGAAGACAGATTAATCAATGAAACCAAAGCCGATTCACCAGAAACTCCAGCCATCTGTTGGATTATTAATAGACACAGAACTCATGCAAAGCACTGGCAATAATAACCCAGGAATATCTTTTTCTGCAGGAAGACTTTAGGTTAGCAGCAACTGCAGTGTTGGGTGGGGAGGAGGGTGTTGCTGCTGGTGTTGAAATCAGTTTGTTATTTTACTTCTGCAAAATCAAACTAGTGGATCCCTCCCCACCTTCCTTCAGCTCAGCATCTCACCCTCAGAAGGCTTAAGCCTTAGTTACTTTCTTTTATATAATCCTTATTCCAGGCTGTTAGATTCCTAAAGCCTTCTCCCACCTGCCTGCTCATTTCTAAGGACTCTTCCCACTGAAGGTAGTGCAGGTTCAAGTGGGAAAGTGTCTCAACCTCCCAGCTGCAGCAAGGACACATCACAGCCATGTCAAGAGTGCCAAGCGAAATCCAGGAGTGGAGACCAGTAAACACCTACAGAAATCCAACAGCACTTAAACCAGCTCATTTTTATTTTTTGTGCCAGGTGAGGGGCAGGGAGAGGAAATATCTTTCCAGATTATTTTAAACCAACTCTGTAACTTTTGAGGCATGCATTTAAACTTCATGTGTATTTTGCTCTTCCTTTTTTACAATCAAGTTATTTCTGTACTGTGCTCCATTCTGCTGTGAGAACAGGCAGCTAAAATAAACACTCCATATTTACTCACACCAGATAGTTCTTCCAAGAGGAACTGAAATATTAACTGACAAGTGGCCTATTTTTCCTTAACCTCCAGCTTCTTGTCCTTGAAACTTGGTGACCAGAGGAACCCATCCTCCCTCGCTTGCACCACTACCTCTTGCTGTCTCTGCAGCAGATACAGAGGATGCACCAGTAGTAAGGTGGCCCAGGGAGCCCACGTCATCTTCATTTCTCACACCTGACTGACTAGGTACAGTGCAGCCAAATGAGAGGGAACACATCTCTTTTGTAAGGCATCTGAAGGGGAACACCAGGAGCCCTTGTCCTTGCACCCTGCTTCCCCTGCACAGCTCCAGGACCAGGCTGGTGCTGCAGAACTCACCGGCCCAGCCTGGGAATGAAACTAGTCAAGGGTGGACAGCTATGAAATAGCTCACCTACAGATGTCAGACAAACTACATGGAACAGCCTTGGGGCAGGACAGCAGTAACAGTTCCTGGAAACAAGAATAGCCAGCCACGATGAGCAGGGTGCAACAGCTCAAGACTTCAACCCGTTGCATACAAAAAGCAAAGCTGGAGCCTGAAATAAGATCCAGGCTCCAACAAAATGGAATATTTCCAAGTATTTGAAAAGCTCCAAACAGCTGTGGGGAGGAATAAAACTCTCACAGCCCATGACAAGGCAGAGCGAGACAGACATGAAAACAAGGTCTCCTCTGAAACAGAACAAGCATTGAGCCTTCGAGAAGGCCCCGAGGGCACGGGTGGTGCTGGCTGGGCACACTCAGCAGGCTCCCACTGCTAAACCATGTTTGAGGAAAATCCTTCTTCAAGGTATTTGACAAGACTTGCCCACCCAGAAGACTCCCAAGAAACCAACACAGCTGTAAGTCATGTTTTGCAGGATCAGAACACGGGACACTTCCCAATGGACAAGAGCAAGAGCTTTGCTTCCTCGGGTGGCCTGCCAGCAAACTCAACCTCTCCACAGCACCACCTGGCAAACCTGAAGATGCTGATGTCCAGGCAGAAGGCCGAGTACGAAGCTAAAATTGCAAGGTAAAGGGTTTTATAAACTGTGAGGCTTCAGGGAAGGAATTCTGCTGTATGGAACTGCTGCAGGGTCCTTATCTGTGAGTAGGGTCTAGGGATGCTGCTGCAGTCAGTGTCTCCATACGCCACAGTGAACGTCACCCAGGATCCAGCATTACAGGATTAGGTTTGCAATTATTCAGAGTTATTGAAATTCATTTTCGTGTGAGGTACTTGAGAAACTCCAGAGCATCTATAAGATTTTTTTTTTTTTGCAGGGCTGTGCAGAGCTCTCCAAAAGCCTCTGCTCTATTGTGTGTTTTTCCCTTTTGCCTTAATCCAGTCCTGAGTGTTTCTCTAGGGAACAATGTGCAGACTTCTCGGCAGCGTTAGCACTAAGTCATTATTCTTTACAAATTGCAAGTCATGAATTTTAACAGCTCTGAGGAAAGTGTTCATAAGTATTTTCCCAATTTCTAAGATTAGAAATTCAATAGAGATTTAGCCATAGCTAGTTATCAAAGCAAAAATGCAGCAAGATTTCCAGGCTCCACTTTCCAAACAGTGCTGCTTTTCCATTTTGTAGCTAAAAGGAATGAACATTTTTCATATAACAATTGTTAATTAGTTGTAAGTTACAGATCTAGCACATGAATTGACACAAAATACCTCAGCATGCATCATTTCAACAGATGGCAAGTGGGTAGGGCTGAATTACACTTTACCTTCAATACTGTATCAAGAAAAAAAACACATTTAATCCTTAATTTCTTGAAGAAGTACTAATCAATATTGTCTTAGTAAAGGAACCAGTCCTAGCTTTTTAGCTTTTTTTGTTTTAATTCCTTTGCTGTTCTTGTTTTGCCTTTTGAGTTCAAGGGAACTGCTATTTAAACAGAATCCTCAGCGTGCTGCGTTGCCATTTGCTGGTAGATGACTGCACTATTCCACTGGAAAAAACAAAACAAAACCTACAAAAAAACACCCAAACCAAAATCCCCCCCAAACCCAACCAAATAAACAACAAAACCCCAAACACCCAAATAACTAAACCAAAAAACCCAACCTCAAAACAGACTCCTTTGGCCAAATGATTATTTTTCTTTATGGTAAATTAGGGTAACTTCATTTGCAGCTTTCAATTTCCCATATGACACTGTAAATTGGAAGAGGATTGGGGATGCCAACACTTGTGTTTATGGGAACATATGTTAAAAAAGGCTAGCTTTAAGAAAGCCTATAGCTTTATTAAGAAAGAGGGGAAGAAAATCCTGTAATTTCTCCTGTCTGTCTCTGCCACAGCCTGGAGCAGAGGAACAGAGAGCTGCGGTCAGAGATTAAGGAGATGCAGTCAAAACTGGGACAGCAGCGTAAGTGGCACAGTCTGGTGGAGATGAAAATGAGAAATGCTGAGAGAGCAAAGGAAGATGCAGAGAGAAGAAATGAGATGCTCCAAAAGGAAATGGAAGAGTTCTTTAAAACCTTCGGGGAAATGAACAGATGGAAATAAACGGGAGTGTGGCAGCTGGAACCAGAGCTAAACTGTAGGAGAGAGGAAGGTCACAGCCTGATGCCAGCACACGCTCCCGTTTCAGAGGTGAAGCAAAGAAGCCAGCAGTAAAAAGCAGACTGTCACTTAAAAGGTGAGCAGCTGATACAGGCTCCTTGGGATTCCTGAACTCCAGCATCTCTGCACCACCCTGCTAATGCCAAGGATGCTTTCTCTTACCAGTAGAAAAATCTTTCAGACACTGCACTACCAGCTCCCAGGCCAGCTTGTGCAGCCTGCTGGGGTGGTTTTTGGTTATCCTTGTCTTGTACTGATGCATTAAATGCCTAAGTGGTGTTACTCCTTGCAGGAGTGTGTTTTACCAACCACCCCAGAAGTCACATAGGTGTTACATGGGCTTTAGAGAGTGCTGAGCTCATAGCTACATCCCAAAGTCAGCAGCTTCAGAGACAAATACAGAGAAACAATGAACAACCCACTTGCATCTCCCTCCATCACTCTCACCCACCCTGTGCCTGGGATCCAGAGGGGTTGTGCAGTTCCTGTCCTCTCACTGAAGGAATATTCATTCATGGAGGAAGAGGGGAAGGTCTCTTACAAAGCCATTTGCTCCTCTGGATTATAATTAGCCTCCCTACAGGACTCCTATAAGAACACACTAGTCTTAAGAGACCATCCCTGGTAGACTCCCTCACTTACATCTCTTCAGAGCAAACTCTCTGCACACAAGAACATGTTAAATATTTTGGTATCAATAGTAACATAAATATCAATAAAATAACCACTGTTATTTAACCCACCAGACCTTTTAACATGAACAATAGCATCTGTGTACTTAAGCCTGTAGGGAATTTAAAATCATACTTTACATGAGAAAATCTTGTGGTTCATTATTTACTGTTCAGCAAGATTAATGCAGGAGAGACTGTCTACTTGATAACTGGCTCATTAAAACAGCTCATGATGTGTAAGCAAAAACCACACAGATGTTTTTCTCCTTCCCCAGAGAAGAGCAAGCAGCTTGTTTTAAGATCAAATATGAGTGAACCAAACAATCAGTCTTATCCCACAAGGCTGATGGGGTGAAACTTTGCCATTGGAGACATTGCCAGGTCTCCACGAGTGCACTGTTGAGCTGTAACTTGTTTCTTTGCTGCCTTACCTTCACAGCAAGTAAGCATGAACAGAGCAGGGTTTTTTAATCTGAATCCCATGCACTTCTATTTTTGTTTCTCCTTTCCACTTTTTCTTTCTCCATCTTCTGAGACCCCATTACTATGAAGAAAAACAACTTGCAGAGCCCCACCTCTGTTGCTTAACAGTTGGTTAAGGTCTTTCCAACCTTAATGATTCTGTTCTATATAAACACACATGTATATAGCCAGTAGCTTATCTAAAACTTGCAGGGAAGTTTGACAGTCTGATTATGATCTTGTTTAAGCACATGGATGGGAACACAGATCTATCAGTACTGCCAGGCAAGCTTCTGCAAATTTCAAAATACACTTGGCAGTAAACTGAGTGCTGTTCATGTGTCCAAATGTTCCACTTGATCCGGAGAAAGCAGCTCCAACCAATCTCTTACAGCTGTTCTTTGTTCATTTTTCATATCAATACTTAACTTTTTGGTTAACTGGAAGCTAAAGTGGTAACTGAAAGTTTCTGTTTTAAGATAACTAAGAGCATACATCAGTTTGGTTACAGAAAACATTTCACTTCAACACAGGAAGAATGACAAAAAGAAAACATTGCTACAGGAAATAAGAGACTGCTCAAATCTTTTAAGTATACATATTTATTTATAATTTTACAGTGGCTTTAGGACTGTTTTACAATAAGGTTTTGGAGGAAAAAAACCCACAAAACCAAAAAGCTTCAGAATGAGGCTTGAACTAGAACTCTAGAACTAGTTATTGACAGTTTTCATTTGAAATTCTAGTTTCCTTAAACAAAATCAACCCAAAAAAAAGAACAAAACCAAGGAAGCATGACTACTGCCTATAAAAAAACCAGCAAAAGACTTTCTAGTCTTCCTGAAACCAAGGTCCAGAATCAGACAACATAGCCACTGCACTGAAAGGAACATGTTCCTATTGCACAAGCATCAAGGATGAGATATGACAATCAAAGCCTATTTTCATAGGCAGAAGAGGCCACATGTATCTATAGAATTAGACTTCAAAGCACATCTTTCTTCTGAAATTATATACCATACTAGAACTAATATTAAGGCCATAAAATCAGAACACTGTAACAAGTGATAGGGCTTGATGCTACTTTTTGTGATATTTAGTAAACAGAAGGTGGGATAGGGCCAAACCAGGATGTACAAAGCATTCTGCAGGGAGTTCAAACTGAAAAGCATTTCAATAGAAATTCTCAAACAAGTCACTTCTGGAGAGGGTTGGTTTTGAGTCATTAGACTAAACTGGATGTCATAGCAAATCCCCCAAAGAGTCTATTATACTCTTTAATAGCAAGTGTTCTGGAGTAGACTGTAGAATAGATTCTCTGGAATTAACATTTGAATGTGCATGAAAACAGTTAATTATTTGTTATTCCCTCTTTAAAACAGAAGAAAATTTGTAAAATCTTTATAAATTATCTTAATGAGCAGGTAAGGCTTCACTGTACTGAGTTAATTGCACACAAGTAGCTGGGATTTGCTCTTCAGTAGCTATCTTGCTTACACTAAACTGCTAATACCACCTGGGGAACCCAACATACATGTTATGTCATTTAAAGAAAGGGAGAGTTCTGTATCACTGTCTTTTCCAATTGTGGTCATTTTATTAGTGTATAAAACACCTAGACCAATAGCTCCAAAGAAGCAGCAACTACCACAGAAGTTAAACATTTTACTTCTGGAAACTCTGGGAATCTGATGCAGCTGAAAATGCACATTAGACATTTTATGAAGTTTGGCTTGCCACCATTTAAGAAGATATAGGTATCAAAAAGCAGACAAATACACTGCTAACCACCTGTTACATTCTCTTTTTAAAAAATTAGCACCAATTTAAGCATCTAAATTCATAGAAAAGCTAGTGACACACTTGGTTTTTCAGACAAGTTCTTCTCCATGAGAAGACAATACAATAGCAAATGCTCAGGGGTCTTCAGTTAGCTCTGTTATCAGGAAAAAATGATTGCAGTTTCAGGTACTGAACATAAAATGCTGGTTTTCACCCCATTACTTTCTCCTCTGCTTTTGTTATCCTAAGAAACCATGGAGCACTGAACTACAGAGCCAGCCTGGGAGACAAAATAGCCATGCACTCACTTAAGTGCATCCTAGAAAGTAGAAGGGCTTTGGACTAGTATTTTAGAGCAGGACAGTATCTTCCTGTGGTATTCACAGAGCAGTGGAGCCCCAGCAAGCAGATGTTCTGGCCTTACCACAGCATTCCCAACTATCTTATGATGAGTAGCCAAAAGTTAATGAAAAGTTCTTTGTTTAAGAAAAAGAATCCTAGTGCACACAGGCAGCTGAGCTTGCTATAGGAACAAACTTTGTGGTATCTTTGTTGCCTCTGTCATAGATGGCTGGTAGTCACATTGCTCTCCACGTTGCCCTTCAGGTATCTGAGCACAAGATCTTTCTCAAATGAGCTCTTACTATGTGTTACATTTCAGCCCACTAAAATGAAACCCTCTCATTTCCAATCTCTGAGAGCAGGTTTGTATTTCAAGGAACACATTAGCAAATCTATCAGAACAGCAAAAACTGAAAGCACAACTGCAACAGGCTGAACGTTTCTGGTGTCATTCCTTTCCACACCATAGACTGGTTGTATCTAGAAGAATCCTAAAGTGCTTCAAATGCAGCAATTGATAAAGCTGACTTATTTTGTGCAAAACTGCAAGCACCTTCTCCAAAAATAAGCAGCAGCATCTAGGAATTAAAACCTTACATAGTTAAATGAATTTTCTCTATTTTGTTCTGAATTCTCGGACCAAAATAATTTGCCATATTTTCCATAAACTGCAGAAAAGTGCATTTTATTAGTTTAATTTTATACTGGACTTGTTATACATATATTGTTTGAAATAGAGGACCCAGGTAAATGTATATCCACAAAGCAACACTGTGGGATTGAAATCCAACAACTGAAACTTTAGCTACAAAAATAGTCATTTTATAGAACACAAACAGAAATGATGGCTCTCTTTCCACTTTCCTCCAACACTAGTATGAGAAAAGATGGTTCACTTCAAACATTAGTTTAGCTCCAGACATTTTTACCATGCAGAGTGGGCAAAAAACAAATCTGATTTGATAAGTTGTACAATAAGCTTTTAGATATCACTATCACTCCTGCAACAAACAATCTAAAATACATGTGAAGTAATGACTCTCAGTATGCTTTCTGCTCTCATAGTTCAACATGTTAAAAAAATAAATCAAAGACACTCTGGAAAAGCAAAGAAATCACTAGATTCACCTATAGGATAGGAACTCAAGTCCAAATTCTGCATCTGGGTGCAGGTGTCCCTGGATCAAAAGCAGTTTTGAGCAGGAATTACACAATACACATCCCAGGAAATAATTTGGTTCCCAGTATATGGTATCACTAAGTTTAGCATCAAGCCCTGATAGAATCCATATGACATATGTAGAATATACAGACAAAAGGTTCTTCAGCATTTACCCCCCACCATGTTTAAAGTAATTCCATTTCAAGTGTTACAGCTCAAACACCACACTCTGCAGAAACCATCTTGCTGCCAGACTGCACCCACACTTCAAACTGGTGTCCTGTTCAGTAAAGATTTGTCTGCACTTTAACACCTGAACTCCCCAACACCAACCTCAGGACTCCACTTCTGCCAAAAGAAGGCTCAGCCACTCTGTTCTTGGAAACTCAAGTGTGTCAGCTGTACTTCAAATATCTAAATCTTACTTCAGTCATTAGAAGTAGAATTTTAAGCTAAATCCAATCTGATCTAAAAAGAAAACCAATGTAGCATTTAAGATCTTTTCTTTAGGAAAGAAAAATTAAACATATGGAATCACTACTTTAACTAATTTTGAATAAACAAATATGCTCTGTTAGGACTTAAAAATGACAAAGAAAACCCCCAAGAGCCTTCTGGTTTCTAATAGTTTTTTGAAGCTTATCAACCAACTAGTTCATTTCTAGTTAAGGTTGAGTTTATTCTTCATTATTTTGAAAAGGAAATGCAAACTCTTACCAGAATCAGTACAAAACTTCAAAGGCTGTTTGCAGACACTAGTTTCCAGTCATTTGACTAGTTTATTTTGTATAATCCATGCAGACAAACCCTTATTTGACATTCATTTCTTGCCTTTTTTCAGTAAAAAAAACTAGTCTTGTCATATCACTGTATTTCCTCAAAGCACACTTACAGGCTGCTGATCCAGATTTCAAAACACCAACCTTCTCTTTCTAAGTTGTTTTGGGGTTTTTTTTTGAGGAAAAATGATAAGAGCACAGATGAAACAAACTGTTTACAACATACTCCATTTCTGCAATGCCATTCAGCTACTCAGTGTTCAGATAGTTAACATAATTTTTCTGGTAAATAATCTTGATTGCTAGCCATAGATTCCTCTCTTTTTCAGGTGAGCAGTTAAGATTACAGATTGCATCTAAATTGACCACCATTTATTTTAAGTCCTATTTCATAAATTGTTTATGCATACTGCAGTAGTGTTAACATCAGACAAAGTTTCTCAAAGAAAAGGAACATTCATGTTTACAAAACTGAGCAGGTTTCTTAATATATATATATATATGTATACACACACATATTCTTAATCTTTAAATACATATAAATATTTATAAATGCCAAAGTGCAAAAAAAAAAGGAAAATAAAAGGTCAATTGCATCACTTTACATACATGATTTTAGTATTAGGAGGAAAAGTGATTCTATTGCACACCAAACTCTCTTTTAAACCCCTGTCAAGCTACATGTGCATTTTGTTTTCCATCAGTGATGAGGTTCTCACAGCACTGACAACCATTCCCAGACATGGCACTGAACTCAACCTGAAGGCAGGAATCCAACTCTCTGTACATCACCTGCATGCAGTGCATTTATAGTCTAGGTATGCACATGGAAAGAGCATGGGAACTGGAGCATGCATCTGCATGCAGTTTTCTGAATGTAATCTATGCCTTTTTGAGATCCATGGTCATGTAGGTTCTTAGCAATTTGGTGTAGAAGTAACTGGAATCAAACCCCACAATATTCACACTTGACACATGCTCTGAAGGCAGCAACATTTCTGTAAAATTTGGAAGCTTCAGTGTATGCCATAGCAAGAAGACATTAAAAAAAAAAAGGGATGAGAGAGCTTTTTTTCTACAAGATTTCTAAAGAAGCTCAGTTCATCTCAGGGTTTTTTTGTTCCAAGACTACATAATCAAGGTAACAGTATGTACTATGGGAAGGTCAGATACCAGTTCAAATCATGGAGACAGAGCAGTTGTGTAAAAAAAAAACCAAAAACATTAAAAGACAATTTGAATCACAGAATAATTTAGGTTGGAAAAGACCTGGAGGTCAACTAATCCAACTCCCTGGTGTTCTGAGCAGCACAAGTCTAAAAGGAAAAACTAAACTCTGCAAATATCCAAAACACAAGGAAAAAACCAAAAGGACAAATTGTGTTAAGTCTTCTGAAGCAGTAACTGTTAACATGAACAGCACAGTGAAACTTCAGTTGGAAAAGACAAAAACCCTGAAAAATGAAATCCAGTAATTGCCCCCATAGTAAATCACTGGTTTTTATCTTTAATATATGTCTTTACTAATTTTAACTTACCCAAAAAACAAGGATTAAAAACATGCAAAAGAACAGTAACCTGTACTGTTCTGCTACAGGGTAAATTGGTGTTTTGAAATGTTTGCTTCTTGTGAGGAAAATGCACTAAAAATATTTCACATCTATCATCAGTATCCAAAGATAAACTAAGGGATCCATAGGCTTAAAACCAAACAAGAAAAAACACAAAACCCAATACACTGCAAGAATTTTACAAGCCAGGGCTCCAGATGGCAATTCTGAAGTTAACATCATATTAAGTACTTTGTTCATTTTTAAATCGATTTTAACTTTGGGGGAAAGTAAAACCTTCATAGTTTTGCTACAGCAAATGCAGCTATTAAAAAGGGGTGTAATTTTCATATAAAAGCAACATTTGCACAAAGAGAAATTGCTGCTTTGCAAATCCTGCAGTCAGCAACAATGGATAATTTTGTTTTATGAGAGAAATATGTCAGTAATGCAGTGGCTGGCTGGGCCAGTATATTTTCTAAGTTCTATTTATATATTCAAGTCAAGAGTATCTGAATCAACAGCTAAATATAGTGCCTTTAAGAAAGTGGTGTTTTACCTCACCTTGTACTATTACTCTTATAGTTACACAGTTTAATCTCACATGCATGCACACATAAGATCCTTTAGCAAAGTTTCACACCTGTGCACTCTAAGGTGAAGGTGCACAAATTCACTAGGGTGTGATATGAAGCAAGTTAAGCCCTACTCTACTGCAAATATATTTTCTAATTCAACATATTTTGCAATGCTGAAAACTGTATTGAAATAGCAAATCTCCTCTTCTCTGATACTGTGTTTAGAAAATAGCTATTAAATATGTTCTCCTCCCTTGGCACAAAGAGAGAGGTTTTCCTAAGGTGGGAACAGAGCTAAGCTCCGTTAACTAAATACTTAATTTACAAGTGACTCAAAACTACTGTAATTTCATTTAATTACTCTCTAGATAGAATGGACCCATTAAAAAAAATGGAAAATATTTCTGCAGCTTTTTGAGGCTGCAAGTCTCTCCAATTCAGCTGTCCTATTTCTCAGAGTTTGCAGTGAACGAAGAGCATTAGAGACAGAATTTCCTGTTCTGTTTATTTTTGTTAAAGGACCAGTATCACAAGCTAGAAAACACAGAACATTTGAGCACTCTCTCCTCTTCCAAACAGGCACTGCTTCACAGATAAGTCACTCATCCTTCCTCACAGTTTAGTTAAGCCACTGTATCTTCCATCTACACTTAAAAACCCCTAAAAGTTAGAGACACACACCCATAGATGAAACAGAAAGCAATGGCTAGATTCTTTAAACTTCACGTTTTATCTCTTCCACAAGAAGACAGAGAGAATTGGTAGAAGTGAAGCTAGGAAGGGCTTGATATAAAAAGAAAATAAAGTGCTATGTGGAAGAATAACTGCCCTTTAAACATAGCACTGAGAGCATTCAGTGTGGGAGTTCACACTCACATCTAACACTCCAGCTGTTAAATAAAGCAAACTGCCACAGTCACACGTTCAAACAGACCCCCCAGAGACTAGACATTCAAAACCTACTAATGAGCACTACTGTACTAAAATGTAAACAACCACTGTGTCACAGAAGCCTGCCAGTTGGGACTGCAGATTCATGAACCCACTTAAGAGGAGTTATTGGCTAAATGTCTATTGTAACTGCTCACCTGAAATAGGCTAAAACAAAGAAAAGCCTATAATAGTGTCTAAATTTTAATGATTTTTTTGTTGTTGTTCTTTAGACATTGATTTGCTTTCATTCTACAACATTAAGCAGGCAAATTCATAACAACTGAGTAACAAAAAAAACCAGGCATTACTTCAGCAGAACATGCAGAACATGGAGTTTTTCTACTTGGTTCCATTAACTTACAAGCAATTCAGGCCCAATGGAAGCAAGAGTTCTTTTCCAAAGTCAAGTGTGCAATCCTGGCTGATCATCGACATCCTTCGAGGGGTCCTGTCAAGGCATCGAGGCTGCTGTCTGTATCTGAGGCCAATGTTTGCTCTGTTGACATGGATGAAATGTCATTGATAGATGATGACTGGGAAGGACTGGTGTTGCTATTCACTGCTGCATCTGTGCTACGTAAACCAAACATAATAAAATCTGAGGCAAGACAATATTCCAGGTACAAAGAACCACAGTTTTAGAGTCTGAGCGTTAATTTCCCTACAGAAATCCTTAGAAAATAAGAGAAATTAATAAAGAGAGAAAAGCAAGGACTAAGTTCCCTAGCTGTCAAAACCTAAGGTGAACATTAAGAGATGAAATTTTTATTTTTCTCCCTCTCTGGGGAGGAAAGGGGAAAAAAACCCCAAAACACAAACCCAACCAATCAACCAACAACCCTCACCCACCCAAAACAAAACCCAACCCAACCAAACAAAAACCAACAAACACAAAGAAAAAAGCAACTTATAATGTGAATAGTGACCTGAGTATCAAGAGATTCAATAAATATAGCTAATAAAAGACAGTAGAATATCCCATTTACTGAACAAAGAACAGCAGCAAACATCATAGATAAATAAATACTTTGCCCTATTAATTGTTTTAAAGAAGCCTTAATGAAGTTGAAGCTTGCATGAAAAGGACACATCCATGCAGAGCTACAGAATAAACACTGAGTGTGAGAGACATCTGTGCAGCAGGTGATGGAACATGGTGTCAATTAATTCACTTGCTGACTGAGCTCTTTGGGGAGAAGGCAGCTCAGGAAGTTGGACAGACAAGAGTGAAAAACTACTGCACACGGATAGCAGAGCAGAATCAAGAGTCTTGACCACCAAAACCTTTGCCTACCTGGATTATTAAGCAGGATTTCTTCATTCAGTAGTGCAACACATCAGCACTATGAATCAGTTACAGGGGAACTACTGAAACAATGACTAACCTGAGGGCTGATCTTTTACCACACCATTCTTGCTCCTTTCTTCCCAATCCATTACTTCTTTGTATATTAATTCTTACAAGAGAAGGGTGGGAGGAATGAGAAAAGAAACAGAAAGCACAAAGTAAGGTGACAGAGTATATGTATACAATTTATCTATGCACAAAGGTACAAGGACATGGTGAAGGGTCAGTCTGGAAGCCTTTGGTCCTCTGATGGTGTATGGGTAAAAATCTAAACTGCCTCACCACTGGATGTCTTTGATTAGAACTATAAGGTGTCATTGATTTCAAAAGCACCATGCTGTTTATTCTTTTAAGTCAATAGTTTAACCTATTTGGCCAAGAAATAAGTAATGATGAGAGAAAAAAAACCCCACTAAACAAGTCACAAAAAACTTTTGTTACTTAAGACCTCTAGAACAAACTAATTAGTAAATATTGTCAGGAGATATGGCCTAAATAATGCACACTGAGAAAAAACACATTTCTCTTCCAGTGAATTTTCCATCAAGAAAAAAACCCATTGAGATTACAACCACTTGACAACAACAAAACACTCAGGAAAAAGTGAAAACTGTGGCATTTTGTTGAAGAGACTTCAGAATGTTACATGTATGCAAATGCACATATATGTATTCATATGTGTATATATATATACTATATATGCTTACCTTTCCATTCTTCAATTGCATGTTCTCTTTCTTCCAATTGTGCATCATAGATTTGAGGTGGAGGCTACAAAGAAAAGAAAGTCTATATAGTATACATGCCACATCAGGTTAATACAACCAAAACTAAAACAAAACACCCTAAAAATGACAATTTTTGTAGCAGTTTGTTACCTTCACCTTTATGAAGTCTATTCCCTATACCTCAAAGACATACTCATTTGCTCTTAAGTCCTGCCTCCCACTGAAAGGCTCTTGAAAAGCATCAAATATATTAAACTCACTGTAAGGCTTCACCTTAGTCTCCTCTTTCCAAAGCCCTAAATTACCACTACAGAAGCAACTATTTTGTAAGGCCAAAGAACTATCAACAATCACTTTCAAAATGATATTAATTCCACTCCAGCAGCCATTCTTCAGGTCATTCTGCCCCTAATGTTGCTCTGAAGGCTTTATGGGTGACTTCTGCTAGCCAAAGAATGTGCTGAAAGCATGCTCTTGACAAAAAACAAAAGGTATTCTTTAGAGTTAGTAAATTTATTTGAGATGCAAACTTACAGCTTCTGCTTCAGCTGGATCATACCAAACAGTAATATAAGGATGGCGTAAGGCTTCATCTACAGAGATTCTCTTGTCTGGATCTACCACAAGCATTTTTGATAATAAATCTCTAGCTTGGCTGGCTAGAAAATAAAAAATGAGAACAACATACATGTAAAAAAGCTGTAGAGTTTAACGTCTGACACAGAAAATGAGCACTGGTAACACAGGACATACACTGTAAGAGACTTCACTGGGAAAACAGGCCACAAATCCAAGCTTTCCTTTTTTTTAAGGATGAGGTCTCACCCCTTAGTGTAAATGTTAGTTTGCTGTTATCCAAAACAAAGCCTGAAACTGACACCATCAAACCTCAATTTTAAGCAGTTCTGGTGTTGCAGTGCATTTGGGACTAACTACTGAACATAAACCACCCTAAACATTTATCAGGAGCTTTTAAAAATACATCTTAGCATCAGAACTTCTCATTTCTGTGGTATCAAATTTGGTTTTCTTTTAAAGGTCTCACTGCATAACTGGCTACCAATTGTTGCAGTGGCTCTTCACTGGCATTTCTTTGTCTGAATGATTATTGTAATAATAAACCAGGCTATAACAAGTTATGTTATGTAAAAATGTCTATGTCAAAAACATCATGGGGGGAGCTATTTTAGCAGTAATAACCTAAAGTCAAAGTATAGCCAAAATGAGCTATATGCACACAGCAACTAGGATAAGAGAATTACAATTTTTTTAATGGGTTAGACTTAAGAAAATTAAATAGAATATAGGGGAGAGGGAAATAGTTCTGTATTTAATGATTACTGCCAAGATTTCAGGATATATCATAAATGAAAGAAACAGAAGGTACACGGCTTCTCATGTTGACAACTAATGCAATAAACATCTTGTAGTAAGTTGTGTTTTTTCAATGAAAGGTACTGCAGACATTTGAAATTAACAGTTTCTAATTAAAAACAAGAAGGAGCAAAAGGAAGCTCTCCTTACTTTTTAACTTGTCACGATCAGATTCGGATGGAAATATCCAGTCTGGGAAGAGCTCTTCAAATTTAATACCAGGATATTTTGGCCTGTTTTCTACATAATTCCTTACTGTAGGCTGTAGTTTCTTCATGAAGTCTGCTGATGGTGTTCCTAATTGTTCAATAACTTTATTCCATTGATCAATATCTGCACCATATCTTTAGGAAAATCAGCTGAAGAATTGGAAGTCTGCACTACACAAAAACATCACTTAAGAGAAATCTGAACAGCTCATGAAAGCTTGAACAAAGGACACAAATATGAACTTCATTCCAGCATCAACAGCATTCAGAACTGCCATGCAAAAAGCTAGATTGACATAAAAACAAAATTCAGATCTTGTAATCTTAAGGACAGGCTAGAGGTGCTGCACAATGCATTAGGGTTAGGGATCTTAGCTTGCTAACTGGCTAGTATTTGAAAGCAAGACTCCAAAAGCTTTATTTGGCAATTATATCCCTAGCAAAGCAACTCTAGGGAGAGCAAAGAAAGGCTGCCGTTGAATATTCTGGCACAGAGCATAACACCACCAACACTGAAGATTCTTAAAGGTAGGGGGAAAATACATTAAAAAACCCCTTGAAGTGTAAATACATCCCATTCAAAGCAAGGAATGTTGTGACTGTCTCCTAAGGAAGTTAGGGTTTGGGTTGTAGCATTTCGAGGGGAGGTTGTTTGGATGGCTGGGGGTTTTTTGGTTGTTGTTTTGGTGGTTTGTTTCTTTTCCTGTTTGTTTTGGGTTTTTTCTGTTTTGGTTTTTTTTTTAGTTTTCAACTTCAGAAAGGGTTCAGAACAGTGAATCCAGCCTCCTGCAGGTTTTTAGCAGGTTGTTTTAATTAAGTGTATCCTTGCAGTGATACCCAAAGACTGCTCTGTTCTTCAACTCAGAAGTGAAATGATTTTGCAGGAACTGCATTTGCAAGGCATAATTTGAAATCATGCTTCATGTTTCTTCTGGACTCTCCTTTCTCCCCCTTTCTAGTGAAGGCTTAGACCTGCTGACACTTTTTATAGATAGCAGAGTCCACTCTGAATGAGCCTAGCTGGGATAACCAAGCTCATTTATCACACTGAGAAGCCACTGCATTAGTATCCCTGATATTTATTCCACTTTACAGTTTTTCCTGATAAAAAGAATGTGCAATTCCAGCAGAGTCTAACCAGTGACCTTGCAAACACTCACAGCTACATTCATAAGCTACTACTTCAACCTATCCATTCTCACAGGCAGAGTTTGTAACAAAACAAGTCTGCTGCACTTTGAATTCAGATGTATTTATAAAACACTGAGGTGCTTTTCTTTCAGTTAGTGGGCCAACAATACAACTAGAACTGTATCTCCAGTGACTGCTCCACACTGAGCCTTTAGACTTCTAACACAGAGATTGAAAATTGTATTTGCTTATTGATACATTCCAATGGAAACACTATTAAAATCAAAATTATGGTGTCAATACTGTTAACTTTCATGCTAAAACAAAGCACATACAAAGAAAATTTTAACACACATCAGGAAATTTTGTTCCTAGCTGGAAAACTGATTTCTGTAAGATCTCCACCAATCTAGATTCAAGAAGATGCTTTTTCTTTGAGTAACAGTAGTCTGGTTAGTCAGCTATTCAAACCTTAAGTCCAATGTACAGCACACCAAGCATGCAATGTGAATAACCTTGCAACCTGAAGACAAAATGACCCTTCTGTTCTAGTGACCTTAGGGTCAAAAAGGAACCAGAAATTTAGCCCAAGTTTATCTGTCCACTTTTAGGGGCTCTGGAAGAAGAGAGCTTGAAAACAAAATCCTTATTACAATTACAACAAAGCATGATTTTTCCCAGGAAAGCATGAATACTCCCTCATGCTTTTTGTATCAGTCTCTCACCATCTTAGGCAGAAGGAGCACTAAAACACTCTAGAGCTGCTAGGCTTTCCATTATTTCATCTTGTGTATCTACACTGCCTGGTTTTATTACATTTCTCATTTCCAGTACAACAGCAACTGCCAGTAACTCAGGCCTGCACAGCAGGTCAGAAGCAGATTCAGTACATCCATTGCCCTGGCAGTGAGGAGCACCTCAGCCCAGGCAGAGCACCACTGCAAGTGTCCTGGCAATCTCTGTCCACCATATAGAAACTCTAAATTATTGAGTCTAAGCATAGGTTTTCCTGAAGATAGTCAAAGGCACAGCATTAGGCAACATGCTGAACCTGCTTCCCTGCTCTAAATCCACAAATACTAAGGTATTTTAAAATTGAAGTTAAAAGCCAAACACAAACCAAACCAAAGAAGGCTGTGCACAGCAGCATGGCCCATAAACCACACTGTCAAACCAAGCCTGCAGCTGAAGGTAAAGGCAAGAGACAGCCTGACTGCAGCAGGGTAAGTTTCAACACCCCCAACAGTTATCAGTTCATGGTACAGAGAACTGAAAGTCTTACAGGAAGTAAAAAACCCTTTGAGCTCAACTATGCACTTGGATAAGATACCAGGGAGGAAAATCCTTGAAACATAGACTGGTGGAGCTTCAGTGACCTCCAGGGAAGCATAACTGATAAGGTGCATATTCACCAAGGATGGACAAAATTTCCTTCACTTATTCATGACTAAATCAAACTAGCCCATGCTAACATGCAGGTGAAAGACACGAAACAAACATGAAGAATTGTGTTAGGTTGGTCTGAAGGCTTCAAAAAGTAAAACAGTAAGTATAGAAAAGAAGAAAGGTGGAAAACAAAAAGACTGAATTCATTATTTGTACTACTAAAGAATGCATGATCAGCTGCTGAAGACTAGTGTCATGAAATTCAGCATTAAAATGGAACGTTCTCCTCTCTAAGATACACAGGTGAACATGATACACCTGTGAACATGTAGTTGATATTTTTAGTGCTGGACTCCCATTTTTCCTTGGTGACAAGCAAAAATATGATGCTTTTTTCAAAATCTTGGACCACAAGTAGTTATAGCTTCTTACAAGCTAGGGCCAGAAGTGGCAGTGGGAGTTTAACTCCATCTTCTGGCTTCCATTTAGTTACTGATCAATATTGATTGTCTAATCCTACAACATTATTGCTTTGTAACATATTATTTAGAAAGGATGAAATTGTTTTTTCTCCAGTTTTTATAACTGGAACTTGATAATGAGCCAAATGTTCTAAACTTTGTTTCCAGGGAAATATTTGGAAATGCATCAAAAATCTTCAAAGAATATTTATTTTTACTGAATGATCACTTCTGTTCACTTAATATATTGTGAAGACTTGCTTGTGATCCAGTGATGCATTATTGAGACTTCTAATCTCAAAGGCATGAAAAAATATGAGGGTTTTGTTTTAAATACAGTAAAACTGCTATTGTACAAAAAAGCAGAATTTTATGAAGAGAAATATGGGTCAAAAATATTGAAGGGAGAAATGGAGGAAAAAGAATCTTACAGAAAGAGTAAACCAAATCAAAATTTTCATAGAATGAAAAAACTCCCAAAAGAAAAAGGTTTTCTTTTTCTAGTAAATTATAGGAATAAAAAATAAAAGATTTTTCATGCAGTATGCTTGCAATGAGGACACTGCTGCCCTGCAAATGCTAATAAGCAAGAAAACAATTGGACTGAAACTCAAAAAATTGTACAATAAAAAAATGAGTCTATTGTTCAAAGAAACACTGAGCAAAATCCATGCATAGTAAAAAGTAAATTTGGAGGCTTTTGCTTATAACACTTAGATACAAAGAACAAGGGCAAGAAATCATACTTACTGCTAACCTAACAGTATCCTTTTTTAAGCTCCAAAAGCTGAAGCTTTTAATAGGAATTCTGTGGACTCAAGCAGTACAAATTGCATGAAATATAGCCTGCTAAGAAAATAAAATGGCAAGTGGAAGGCTCAACAATTTGGTTAATGACACTAACTTCCAATAGTACAGGAGAGCTAGTAAAACAGTCTTGAAAATCTTGGTTATGCTTTTCTACTTCTCCAGATCAAAAGGACTGTGTTTCTCTGGAAGTGGAATGGGATTCAAGGATGACTAGGGAAGGATACGATCAGTGCCTTGGAATATCACACAACCTTTCACCAATTCTCCCATGATGCACCCAACTGACCAGATATCAACTGAAAGTAAAAATGAAATGATCAAATGATGAAATATCATGAACAAAAGTGAGGAAAACAAACAAAACCAGCTATCATCTACAAGAAAACACAACAAGGTGGAAAACCAAACTGCTAACATGAATTTTCAATCACAGCAACACCAACTGACTGCTGCCAAGGATTTTGTTATCAGCATTTTGTACCATATAATCAGAGGTGACATTTCTGAAATGACCATGAAGAAGGATACAATCTCTTCCTGGGAACAGGACTTTATGGAGGACCATTTCTGCCATAATGCACCCAACAGACCAGATATCCACTATCATATGTTAGGTGCAACAAGGACAAAAGATTAAAGAGGTTTTTTTAAATACCACAAGCATTGATTTGTCAGCTCCCACTGTATTCCTACAGTCCTGCAGATAACTTTTTTGTCCCATCCAGACCAGCCTCTACTAAAGTTCTCATCCACATCAGCACCTGCAGTACAAGCTGCCTTGCACAATAATGAAAGGGTTTTTCATCATCAGTGGCCCAGGGAGGTCCTACAAGTCCCTTACACATCCAAGATACATGTATACAAAAAGCATGGTATCCCCAGATCCCAGTGTTGAAGCAAACACATGTATCAGCATAGAAGTCCAGAGGAGGCAGCATATTACTCCACAGCTAACAAAAAGCAGCAGGAAAAATGCCCAATAATGCAATTCTAGGACAATTTCCTTGTCAGCAATTTTGTTGGTAGACTCCTCAACATATTAGAACTGTGTTGTTTTTAATAATGTAAGCCCCAGCCTTCTGGAGTGCTATGGAGATTTAAGATAGTACAAGGCATGGTTTATGATAGGGATCTGCAATAGATTTTAATAATCAGAGATGCAAAAGAGGACACAATGTCAAAAGAAGATACTTCAGTATAAAATCACATTGATAAAGGAGTTTATTGTTTAGATATTGATGGTTGTTATGTTTTTTAATATTATCTAGCACAAGTGTCTCAGTAATTTGTTTGTAGAGTAAAAAAATGGCAACAGGACAACACATGGAAAGACAAGACAGTAGCAGGGGACAGGGAGCAGTGTCTGTTAAATGGAGACAGGGACACAGAGCAGAAAACTATTATATCCTCCACAATTATCACAGTGTCATTTTGTTACTTCCAATACCATGATTAAAATACTTTAACAACAGACATGGCCAAGGGGAAACAAGCCCTCCCTCCCCCTTTTAAAGCTGTTATGTGCTGAGAGAAACTTTAGCCAAAAGATTTAAAGCATTACTCCAGCAACTTACCATTCTCTTTATATCCCATCCCAAGGATAACCTCTGGTGCTCTGTAGTACCGTGTCACTACATATGGAGTCATCATAAAGTTAGTACATGCTGTTCTTGCCAGTCCAAAATCAAGGATTTTGAGTGTACAATCTGATTTCACTACTATGTTGCTGGGCTTCAAATCCTAACAAGAAATTACTTTGGTTAAGGAAGGATAAGCATACAGAATACCACACAACCCCCTCCACAGGCAAGCTATGCAACCAAGTCACTTCACTAACAACTGGGTATTGAGACAAGTGAAATGCTGCACAGCTAAGTACTCAAAACATTCAGGGAAAACCAGAATCAAAGTTCTCTGCAGAGTCTTATTTTACCCATTTGTGCACTGACACTAGAGTCAATTGCATAATGGTCTGTATATATGCACAAAGTGTACATATATCTGCTTCCTTCAACACATGAAGTGGATCTAGTTTGACTAGCAACAGTTGCATGGTAAAGGAGACTATGTTCTAAACATTGTCATTAGCAGGGCACAGATCCTAAAAACAACCTCAGGAATTAGTCAAGTATCTGAAGGAAAAGGAGTATTTTAACACACAAAGCATTAATTAGTGCCTTTGTTAATGACACATAAGCCAGCCACCTTACAGTGATTAGGAAATTTCACAGAATTAGGATGTAGTGCAAACACAAAGTTACCCAATGAGTAATTGGTAAATGGAAATAAACTACTTTAGGAGATATGCCTGATGGGAACAGTTACTACAGGAGATATGCCTGATGGGAACAGTCACTCCTGCACCCAAAAGGGTGCACAGTTAGGAAACAGAATAGCTGGGTTTTATTCACAAAGTATCAGAAGTAGGCAACTTGCAGATGTACAAGTACATTTAATTCTGCTCAAATGCATGACTTAGTTTCAGCCACACAAACCATGTCCTCAGGTACCCAACTTCCCTTTCTTAAAGGAGATGGAGACATGCAAATAGTTCAGGTGGGCTTGTCTGTTTCAGGAAAGCAACAAATCTGCAGAATGCCACTGAATTTACTCTGTTTGGTCACAGACAGTAATTTCTACTATTCCTTTCCTTCTGAACTACCCTAGCTCTGTTCCTTTCTTAGTCTGGTTTCTTTTCAAAACCAAATCTCTCAAGCTAATGAACCCACTCCAGAAAGTTCACTTTGTTTTGGCCCCAAACTAACCCAATCCAAGGCTCACCATTTTAGCTTCTCCATTCAAATAATCTTCACACTTGCTTTCACAGAGTGGTTCCTTTCACTGCCCATTTTCTTGTTCAACCGATGCCAGTTCTGCTGATCCCTCTGTTAGCTCCTACGCACTCAAATTTCTCAGTAAATATTGTGTCTCCCCTTCCACCCCAAATCACAGTCAACATGTCAGGTAGAGCTCAGCTGGAGCCCCAGCCCTCCCTGCTTCAGCCTCTTACACATCTCACTCCATCATTTTAGGAAAGCCCAGAACCAAGACTATCTGGATACAAACTTGTTAACTATATCTGACTTCCTTGCTAATACCACAGGATTTTCATGGTGAATTTTGTCACAGTAAGGAATTAGATCTGTTGTAATTTACACAGCTTCTCAATCATTTCTATGGATTGAACATAAAGAAATTAACCACATTAAACTAGGACTGCATAGAGTGTTCAGTCACCAGGGAAAAAAAAGAATGCAATTTTAAAGGCAAGTGTGCCCAGGAAGTTGGGGAAGAAAAGGAAAGGAAGAGGAAACAAGCAGAACTCTCAAACAGAGCAGTCAGGAAATAAATAAAAAGGGTGAAAAAAGAAACAACACCAAAGGAAAATAGGAGGTCTGCACAGGACTTTGAGATTCTGATCATTTACAAACTTTACTTTTCAGAATTACAGATTGCTTGAGGTTGGAAGGGACCTCTGGAGGTCATCTGGTTCCACTCCCAGTTGCCCAGGACCACATCCAGCCAGCTTTGAATATCTCCAAGGGCAGAGATATTTAAGAGGTAAATATGACATTTTAAAGCCTTAGTCTTTAGTAATAGGAAAGGTTCACAAATACTCATGTTTGACCTTTTGATCAGTTCAGCATTAGTGAAATCCACTGAGCTAACCTGATTTAAAATCTATTTACAATACAGTTTTTCCAAATGTCAGGTTTAATAACATTCTTATGAATGAAAGAAATAGAAACTTATGAAACAGCAACCCCTTGCCTTCCCCTCTGTTTCAGAAGAACATCTGTGTTCATAGAGAGTCTTGTTAATGATCTAATACTACCTACTCTGTGGATGATACCAGCTGAGTGGAGATGTTTGATTCCACATAGCATTTGGTAAAGAAGATAAGACATTCTTTCATGATCCAATTCCATGTGAATAACCTGGCACAAATTTGCATCCATCAGCTCCATAACCAAATATCTAAAGCACAAGAAAGCAAGCATTAAGAAAACTTGAGTCTTGGTTTTCATATCAGGTTTAAGCTTAGCATGAGAGATGTTTAGGAACAGTCAACTACTCTGCTAAAGGAAGTGTCAAAAAGCTTATGATTACAAAAAACCCCATGCATCCCCACATTGCCAAAATTAAATTATCCACTTAAATGGTCTTACTATTAAAAATTAAGTGTTCAATAGGCCACAGGAGATTAGAATTCCACTTCTTTATTTCTAAACAGTAATACAGAAGACTAATTCTGAGTTTATGCAGCATGAAAAACTGGCTGGCTGAAGTTGATGCAGAAATTGCAGATAGTTTCATCAAACACTGATGCTTCCTTTCACTGTATTTTAATTTATTTTTTAATAAAAGCAAATTTAGAAAAGCACTGTAAGAAATAGGAAGGAACAATCCACTTTCAAGTTAAAATATCCTCTGCTTACCTGTTTCAGACACACAGACTCCCCCACTTACTCAAGCAGCACATCCACAAACCACAACAGCAAAATCACTGCAACCTACCAATATCCCACCAATTAAATCATCATTAAACCTTTCTGGACCAGCTGACATAGCTTGCATGAAAAAGAAATAAATTCAGTTCTCAACTGAAGCCAGAAATAGTGTTCTGCTGATGTGACTGGTATAGCAAAACATGTTATCAGGTTATCCAGACCAAGTTATCATCCTGAGATGACCCAATTAGCTACAGGACAATGCACACAAACCAGATGCAGAATTATGCATGTAGTAAAATGTCTTTCTTAAAAAACCTAATCTAGAAATGAAGACTAATTAAAGGCTAAATTCAGCTTTTAGCTACCTTCCATTTTCAAAGTGCAAAGTCTGTAGGATACTGCAAATGCAGCTCCAGGGCTTAGGCCAATGTTTGGCAGGGAAACTAAAACAAAAATGTAGTACTTACACATCTTGAAATTCCTCTAGAGACTTCTGGGGTGTAAATACATTTAATAAGCTAATTATCTAGAAAATAAACATAAACATTAGAAGAAACTTCAGTGTAATTCACATAAAAATACACTATTGCAGAAGTTACAATTCAAAACCCAAATGCACACTGTTACTACATGCAGTTTGAATGTTACTCAGCCTCACTTAAATTCACATGTGCTGAAAAGCTGCCAATTCACAAACAGTTCAAAACTGCAGCATGTGCCGAAGAAAATAGGACAGGACAAAACCACTTTTTTCTTTTTAAAGTTACAAGACACCTTCCACATCCCTCCACAGTGCCTGAAATATATCCCATTTTTTTTCCCCAGAAATAATAATCTCTTCTTTTAAATCACATATTGTGCAAGGAATTTTAAGCAAGGCTGTCCAACAGCATGTACCCAGAGGTGCCCTAGGCCATCCCATTAAACTTAGATGATGATGTACTATTTCCAGAAGAACTACTAAAATTACTGTACTGCCATCCTTAATAAGCATCTTGCTTTTATTCTGCTAATGCTGGGCTTCATCAAAATCTGACTTAAAAGTCAATCCAGAAGGCCAACTGACTCCAGAAATTTGAGACCTGAGTGCACAACTTCAGGGATCAGCAATATTTCTAGTTCATGTTAGTATCAGAATGGAAAAGTCACAAAACCCTTATATTCTTGTATGCGAACATTCAAGCACTGACATTAAGGCTTGTTATTTTAGAAGGTGCAAAGATTGTAAAATATATCTATGTACTGTCCATAGTATTTCACTTCTGCTCACCAATAAATTGTTAGACAGTGCTGTACCATTGCAAACCCCACCAGTTGAACACTGCATTTAATTTAACCTTCCTAAGCTCAGGAGATTTAACTACAGTGCAGTCACAAGAGCCAAACCCACAAACCAACCCACTGCCACACAGGCCTTCCTGCAGGGTGACTTCAAAGAACAAATGCAATACAGCAAGGCCAGCTCTATCAAGCAGCCACTGATGGTAAATCACCTCCTCCCTCTTGGCTCTTCCCTCTCCAATTGGCTCACCCAAGAACTCAACCACACATAGCAGAGAACTGCATTACCCAGAGCAAATCTTTCCAGTCTTTCTCTCAGTATTTTTCTGTAACTTGGGTTACTAACAGCAAGTAAAAGAACAAATCCTGAGCTTTTTTGACAACTAAGGGGGGAGAGAAATATAAAGGCCAACTTACATTTTTGTGATTGACACATTTTAAAAGAACAAGCTCTCTGTAAGCCCTTTTGGCATGGGTTTGATTCTGAAAGGGACGACTCAGCTTCTTCACAGCAACGTTTATCCCAAGAACTGTATCAAATGCAGCGCTACAAGTTTGCAAAGACAAACAACTTAAGTTGAAGTCTGTTTGAGGAAGAGGAGGGGGCAAAAGAGTGATGGGAGTGAGGACAGAAATAAGAGACTTGAGACAAAGCATATCCACTAAGATGTTCATAGCAACTTCATCTTACTTGCATGTAGAAAGCAAACATCCTTTAAAATCCACACATCCTTTAACAAATACAAATAGGTTAAACAGAAGGCACTGACACTCCTCAGAAGTCTTCCTGCCCTCCTTTCCCTCTCCAGATGGAATCTGCTGACTCAAGACTCACATTCAAAATTGCAAGGTCTAAAAATATTTTAAGCTTGTTTGAAATCAAGAAGCATTTCAGTTGCCTAATCTGTATATCTGGAGTATATTTTTTTTGGACACTGTTACTGCCTGACAGTTATTTAGTATTTGCAACAGAAATTTCTTTTTGCTAAAGCAGAGTCACAACCATGTCTCCATCATCTGCTCTGCAGGCATCAATACTCTCCTGTTTGGATGGTTTACAATTACACACAATTCTAGTGCCCAGCAGAAAATTACATTCATCATCTGGGGTGGGGAAAAAAAACCATAATCCACAGAATTAAGAAATGTAAAAACCTCAGATTGCAGGGAGCAATGCAAGTTGAAAAGTGAACATGACATTAATTTTATCTTGTTTTTCACTTATGCTTGTTCCTTCCCTCTGCAGTTTAAGGTCAAGGTGTAGACTTACTGTAAGAGCTGTAAGAATCTAAGGTTAAATTATCTGTATATGCAGAACAAGTGAAGTGGGAATATTCTTCATTATTAACACACAGACTATTGGGCAAAATAGATGTGAATTCATACCACCAGCTACTCAAGGCATCCAATCTTTTAAATAGTTCCAGTTTTAAATAAGGGTTCCCACATTACTCTATTTCCATTTAATGTTCCTTCCATAGGGTAGGAAAGAATTCTCATTCACATATATTTTCCAAACATATTTAAACTCTTTGTGAGCTCCTTCCCTGTCTCACCAAGGTATGTACAATACCAGACTTGGAAGGATAATCACATTAGAGCTCTGACAAAAAATTACAGCTCCCCTGTGATAACAGCAACTCAGAGTTATATGAAGCTTACCAGCAGCAAGTCACTGCTTTCCCTACTGAAAAGGGCAGTATCACCACAAAACAGGGCTCACTCCTGAGACCTTGTATTTTCTTGGAGGCATGTCCCACATTTGAATCAATGTGCCACTTGCACTAAAGGCTTCCTGGCACTTATTTCAGCTTAGTTCTGTGAAATATGTAACTCATGACCCTCAGAATTAAAGCTTTTATATCTCTGCAAAACAAAACACACAATGGGAGGAAGGCAACAGGCAAACAACTGGAGAAATTATCTTCCTCCCAAGTATGAAAGCACTGATGCTTCAGCATTGACTTCACCTACAGGGCAATACATGTAAATGAAAAAGTTTTGCATATGCTAATGACTTTAACTATACCTGGGAATTAGGATCAAATCAGCAAACAGCAGGGTCTGCACGGATTAGCTGTTGAAGTCAATCACAGGTCAGCAGTTGACAAAGGAGCAATTTCAGGGGAAGTGTCCCTTTGGGAGCTGACACATCAAGTATTTGTCAAGGCTCAGTCTGAGCACATAGGGACCTCTTATTTTGCTCATCTATATAGCAGTGACTGACATTGGAGCTCAGAAATAAATTAACAAAACCCAAAATTGTCTGCTCCCTGCCCAATCCAAGGGGAAGAATGAAAAGCAGACTGACAGAAGAAAAAAAATAAAATACTGGTAAAAAATTCTGTAAGCCTGTATTTATTTAATTTACCAAGAAAAAAACAAACCAAACCAAAACACAAAGACAGAAGATAACCTCTATCAGCATCAAGATCACACTTTTAAATACCACATCATTTTACCTAAGTGGGGGGGTAGGGAAAGGATGTAATTGGTGTTAAATTTCTTTTCCTGGCCCTGCTTATTTCAATTCAAAAGAGATGACTTCATCATGGCAACTATTTCAGGCACAGATTTTAAAAAAGCAGATTTTGCCAAAGTCTACCCAATTATCACCTAGGCTACTAACAGAATGCCCACAAACTACTTCAGCATTTGGTATCATGGAAGAATCTCAATGTCTATCCTACCATATAACAGGGATGCCAATTTGATCAAAATGAATCATCAGGTCTTCATTGCACTTGTGATAGTTCTGCAAAGAATAACAAGCTTATCTCAACTGCTTCTTCAACTGCAACTGTAAATAAAAGTTCTCAACACAGCCAAAGCTGTGCTAATTATAAGATCATTGCTGCATTGCAGGATGAAAGAAAGTTGCTGGGACAGAAAAAAATCAGAACCACTAAAAAATTTAGGAAATCAAGGACAAGAAAGGAAAGAGATGTCAGGAAATTAAGATTAAAATTATTTCAAAAGCATAATTTGGTGTGATTATTCAGTCCTAAATAGATTATATCAAATGTATTAATACATAGGAACAGAGAATGGTGGAAAGTCATGTATAAAGTGTATGCTTAAGGGGGAAAAAAACACCAAAAGTTAGACCTCTACTAGGTAATGTGGCACATGTAGTATTAAAAAAAATTCTCAACAAAATCCCCCCACAAAACTCCAGAAATAATTTTCCTATTTTTTATGTTAAATAATGGATGACAGTGTCATTCTAATGACTTGACAAATTTTCCTGCCAAACTATGACACAATAGCACTCATCTTACACTGAGATGTCTGCGTTTTACATCCTAATATTTTGTATCTTTGTGTACTGTAAGGAATTTTAGGAGAAATCAAGATTTTGCACCTTCTTCAGCTTGGGCACAGTCTTCAGATATTTCCCTGGAAGCTGAAAATTTACACCATGTTTCACTCTGTTGTTCCATAACTCAAGCATTCTTAAAGCAAATCAACAAATCAGATCATTCCTCCTTCCTCTCAAAGCGCTGACTTTAACACTACCCTAACTTCATGTTGAAGCAGACACCTAGCTTAAGCCATACAGTTCAGAAATGCATTACTTCTAATGAAAGGAGGAACACTTACAAGCTCCCCAAACTCCTGCATGAGAACAAGCAGAACTTTAAGAATATGGATACCTGGAAAATGTCTGCACTACACTAAATCCTACCCAAACACTAAGAACCCAGATCTGGTATGTCTATCCAGTCATCACTAAAGAAGAATTAATTACAGTGTTCTCATTTTGCTTATTTGTCACCTATAATGAGGGCAACAAGGGCAACTAAATAATTCAAAAAGAAAGGCACTGTCCTCACAAAAATGCACTCTCCTCCTACAGCTGTGCCTTCTTATGGTTATGAAAAGGCCAAAAAGACATGGGCAGGTGCTGTGTAAGCTGTTGCTCACGATACATGAGTCATCACACTTATTCTGCAGAATTTATAGATGAGGAAAAACTGCAGACTGGATTCAAAGCCTGAACAGCTCACCATGTGTTGTGATTAAGTCTAATATTAGAGAGTTCCTCAGCATATCTGTTTGCTCCCTTGTGTACGAATTAAAAAACGCATCCACAAACATTTCTGCTGTTACCAAGTAAGTTTTGCCCAACAAAATATGGGCTGGCACTAAGCCATGTAGCATGGATTGCTGCAGTCTAAAAAACATTTGAAAGTGTTTACCTTTAGCTGGCCCAGAGGTGTGGTGCCATACAAGAGACTAAGGTTCAGGATCAGACTAACGACTCTCACGTCCTGGGCCAGTGGAGGCTGGACACATAGCTGAGGTGACACACCAAGGAAGAGCCGGCCAGCCCAACCCCTCACACAGCATCCCTTTCTGGTTAATCCATGGAGTGACAATGACACTGATTTGCCTCATCCTGCCAGTTAATGGCAAGGCACTGCATTGATGGCTCCTAGAAATGGGACAGGAGTGATTGGGAATAGAAGGGGGGGAAAAAAGGGGCCATGATGAAGAAAGGAGTAAAACCCAGAATCGCTCACCATCGCATTGTCAAAGCTTACACTGCAACAGCATAACTACATGGGGAATGGGAGAACTAGAAACAGAAAACAAGGAAATTTGTTGACTATTTTAATTTAGGCAGTTATCCAAATATTAATTTTCCCCTAAAACCAAACCAAAACAGTTTGCATATGAAATAGCAAGCAGGTGGCTTAGAATTTATTTAGTCCATAACCCTGTAGTAAGAGAACAGAAATTATCAGCAACGTTTGACATTCTGGCACCTCTGTCAGGAAAAGACTCTACTTTGGGTTTATATTTATAGGTTTTTATCTTCTAAATAAAAAGTATTTACTACTCACCAAACAATGCCCTGTGCCCCTGATCCAATGGGCTTCAACTGCTGGTAACGTTTCAGTACAGTGAATGTTGAATCTGCAACTTGAACACTGTAAAACTGACTATCACATTTACTGTCACTCATGGTGTAGTGTCATGTAGTTTTCTCTCTCAAGGACCTGATAAAGTTTTCAAGATCTTAAAGAAAAAGAAAGAAAACAAATGTTTGATCTCCCACTAATTTCAGGCAGACAAAATGGAAAATGTATTATGCATATTTTAACCCATATAAATTTTTCAACAGCACACCATTAAATGAGCATTCTTTTAACTTCATGTACTGCCACTGCTAATGAAAAATACTTGCAGACAGACAGCAAACAATTAGACTCCACAGCTTTAAGTCAAGGCATGCTTCTAGTCTAACCCCTAAACCAAGATGCAGCTAAGCAAACAACTATAAAAACAAACAAAAACACCCAAATCCAACACCTCTCTACTCCTTGAAGGCTACTCCCTAGCTTAGAACTGCTACTGTGCTAGGATTGTATTAATTCCTGTACCACTGAAAAATAAAATCACAATTTACATTTTTCAAACACTGATAAGGCAGATAAAAGCAACAAGCAGAAAACCATGGAGTCCACAGACATAGAAGGAAACAGGGTTTTAATAAAAGACTTTATGACTAGTGCAAACCATGTTTGAAACCAGGTAACTGCCCCCAAGATCCTCATGGCTGCTACAGTTTCTCCAACATCCCTTTCAAGGTAGTTCAGTAGGAAATTTCAAGCAGGTTTCTGCCTCCTCACCTCTGCCAGGCAGCTCTTCACTGAGCCACACCTATCACAACCAGCCTCCTTCCCATTTTAAACACACCACAACATCCCTAAGTTATCAGTTAGTGTACTTATAGATCTACAAGAATTAGTTTTGTTCCACAGTTTGGAAGAGACTTTCATGTCATAACAGCGAATAAGTCATATTCATCTGTCAAGAATGAATTAGGGGTAGGTAATTACACCAGAGAGCAAGGTAATGGGCTAAGCCTCCTTAGCTCTGAAGTGCTACAGTAATAAGTACAGACCTCTGGTTTGCCTAGGCCTCTACCCCTTTCAAACCTCACAAGAAAATTACCTCAGTAATTACTGAAAAGGTCTCTAACAAATTATCTTATTTTAATTTCATATCCACTGTGGTGGGTTTAGAATTAATTCTGTTCTAATCCAAACCATCACATCCACTGTGACAGATAGTGTCATTACAGCCCAGAGTAAATTGCACAGCCAAGTGTTCCTTGAAACAGGAAATGAAAGCAGATCATCTTCCCTCAGAGCAGCTCTCTCTCTCTCTCTTTACTGGCCTAGAGAGGATTTGTGAGCCAATGCAAAACAGAAAAGCCTCAAAAGTAACCCAGAAGCCCACCCTAGAAGGTCAGGCAGCCACTGGTTGCTTCATGAATTAGAATCTGGACCTCTGTCCTCCTAGTTCATGCAGAAGAAAGCATCATCTTTTCCACAGCTTAAACCAGCAGATGAACACCAAGAAATCTGCAAGAGGTAAAGACCTACAAATCCTAACAAGGATTGGGTTTAAACTGAATTGGTAATGGTTAGTCTTAAGAGAGTCTCAAAAAAATGTCTAGAATCCTTTTCAGATGCTAGGTTCTCAAAATCTAAGCAGCACTTTTAAGAAGTAGATACTTGGTCATCTCTGGCAGCAAGTTAGACAGTAAGTACTTAGTATTTCCCCTTAGAAGCTTAAGAAAAAAAACAAAGGAGAAAGGATCAGCAAAGGGAAAGTGTGAGTTACCAACCCTCTGCCTCTACCACAGCAGCAGTAGGGGGAGGAAGAAAAGTACATCTCCTGTACCATATTTTAGGGACAGTCAGATGGAATTGCATAATCAGCTCACACTACATGAGACCAAAAACACTGCCTTAAAAGGTGGTTTCAACCTTTCCTACTACATCACAGGGAAAAAAAAGAAGCCCTTTTTTATCACTTCAAAGCTATGGACTCTGAGGTACTACATTTTTTGATGAACAGTCCCTGAACAGCTATGGTATTTTCAGTGATTCTTCATGTGCTGCAAGAAATGTACATCTGGAAGGTCAAGACCTGAAAAGGACTTACAGAACAAACCAAAAAAAGTTTAGATTTTGCAAAAGCTGGCTATAAAGACAAAGACAAGAACTATGCTGTGCCTCTTCATAGGTTACTGAAACACTTCTCTATAACAGAGATAAAGTAGTGTGGGAAAAGGAAGTTATCCTGGACCTGAAAAACTCTACCTTCAATGAACCTTGTCTGCACAAAGCTATCTTCTAAAAATCATTTTAAAGATGAGGATAAGCTCTTTAGACAAGACCAAAAGAGGGAAGGTGGCAACACATCACACAAGTTTTATGTATTCTGACATCCTTTTCAGTTCACTATGCCAAATCCATGGCCTCTCCATAAGCTGAGCTCTCATTTTTACTTGGGCAGCAAGCTGCTTGGATGCATCAGGACATGCATTAATTCAGACATACACCTTAATGTAAAATTAGGTGCCTAGGGACTGTAGCTGTTCACAGAACTTCAGACAATCTACTCTGAGGGCAAGAGCCCTCAAAACCAGATTTCAGTACATGTTACTGAATGACAATGTTTCAATATGCTTTTCCTCTTTTAGAGCATGCACAAGACATACAAATGGAGTGTTTGTTTTGTTGGGTTGGGTTTTTTTGTCAGTTTTTGGTTTTTTAATATAACTTGCTTGTAGGACTGGGGAAATTAAAGAATCACAAAGCTGAGCACATCAAATGGGGAAACTTACAGGAGCAGTTTTCAATCTGTAGCTCATGAAAAATAACTAGAAAAATAACCAACACACCAAACCTACCATCAGTAGGCTTATGAGTTATTAGGTGGAATTCCAATAAATATTTTGCAGAAGTTGAAAGCAACTGCACTATAGCATACATCCTATATTAAACAGTCACTTCCCTAAAGGGCAATTATTAAAATGTCAACTTATTAATAAGCAGGTTTGTTCTCTGGAGATCTTCAAGTCAAAAGCTTCTGAAACAACTAGGTTGTGTCAGTTGGGAACACAATTCCAGGGTTGTTTTAGTTACAGAAATGTTATTACTGACAATGAAGCATAAGAATATCAATAAACTTAGTCTGATTTTTAAGCCTTAAGCTAAAGTTCTGTCAACAGAATGAACAGACAATAAACATAGATATATTTATGGAAAGGTACAGAAATTTGGTGCAGAAAATCTCCCCCATTTTCTTATTCAGCCTTACAAATACACTTCAAATTCAGGTGTGCCCTTTTAATGGCTATTATCCAATAGTGTTGGGGTTTTTTTTCAATCTTTACAGAAATACATATCAACAGGTATCAGTCCAACTACAAAATCACACTAAGTTACATCCTACCCCTCCACTCACAGCCCTTGAACTGTCAGTTATAAAAGCAAAGCAGTAACTGAGTAATGTCAACGAAGGCAGTTTAGGTATACTCTCTATCAGCTTAGTTGAAGAGTCAACCTTTCCCTTTAAGCAACCCAAACTGCTACGACCCAAAGATTTCATCAACTACCTGTTACAGCACACCGCAGAGAAAGGCTGGATGCATCTCAGCACCCTGCTAGGGCAGGCTAGTGGAAAGAGGGAAAAAGTTTAACTGTGCATCTGCTGTAATCAGTCACACTGTTGTAGAATTATCTACCAACCACCTAACTGGCATGAGCACTTCTTACAGCTTTTCTAAAACTTCTGCTGAGAAACTGCTTGAGCTCAGGAGGAAGCTTAGGTCCGCTCTCACCGCACGGAGAGGGGCAGGCAGCCGGGGCCCTCCCCTCGGCTCGGCCGCGCGCTCCCTTCGACCCTCTCAGGACCAGGGAGGCTTCGGGGTACGCCGACCGCCGGCCTGGCACAGGGCGGCAGCATCCCGGCCCCCGGCGGGCGCGGGGCTGGGGGCGATCCCGCCCCGTGCTGGTCACGAAGCAAGAGGGGAGAAGGCAGAGCAGAGACAGCATTCGAGCGGGGCCGGTGGCAGCTCTGCGGCGCGGGGAAGGGCGGGGGACTCGGCCGGGGCAGCCTCGCAGGAGAGGCGCGGAGGAGCAAGAGACCCCCAGCCGTGCCGCGTCGCTCCCGCTCCGCCGGGCCCGCGGCAGCGGCACACGGGGAGCCCCAGCTCTACCCGCGCCTCACCGGGCGGGGCCCGCGGGAGAAGAGCCGGGTACTCCGGTCCTCATAGGGCCAGCCCTACGGCGAGGAGCTCGTCCCCTTCGGGCCCCACCGCCCGCAGTACCCCCCTCATGGCTACCCCCCTCATGACTGCCTCCCTCACCGTCTCCTCCCTCGGGCGAGCTTTGGCGGGACCGTGCGCGGCGCTAGCGGGCCGCAAACACCTCCTCCTCCGGTGCACAGAACTGCCCCAGCCACAATGGCCTCCCGGTGCTCCACACAGGCCGCGCCAGGCCTGCGCGACTGACAGCCAGCCGCTCAGCCCAATCGTAGCTCTCCGCCGGCGACGCAAAACCAATGGATCCCCGGAGGCGGGACCTACCAGCCGCTATTATAAGTGAGGGCGGTGAAGGACTGCGGTAGAGATAGGGAAGTTCAGACCAATCAGAGCGCAGTCCCGCCCCCTGGCATGATGTCATCAGCCCACGTCAATCTGTCACCATATTTATGATGTCATGTCACAGGAGCGCGTTGTTATGAGTTGCTGTGGCATCAATTTTGAGTGCCTGGTGGTGCTGTCGGTGCCTCGGAGACGCGAACACCTCCTATGTACAGGACAGCCTCAAAGCACGACAGCAAAAATGACATCGCAACTCATTACGGTCACCTCACACCCATGCCTTGTGCTAAGAGAGCCCAGGCAGGGTCATGCAGCTGCAAGTCCTGAGTCATCCCAGAGCAGCGGGGCAAAGGCTTTACACAGCTCCTCCAGGACAGGTGGTTCAGAGGGAAGCGATTTATTCCCTCACTTGGTAGCTCAGCTATTTTTGACCCCACTCAAAAATCATAAACCTTCTATACATTACCATACCATCTGCCTTGGCATTAGGTTTTTAAAACAGGTGCTGACTAAAAATAAACTCCATATATTTTTCCACCTCTCCTAGGACTGACAACAACTTTTTGTGTAATTTCTATTCTCATAGATGATTTTGGAAAAGACACACCTGTCATTTTTAATAAACCAACTTACTGTATTATATAAATTAGATGACATCAGTTTCCCTTAATAGCTTCACTTTCTAGTATGAAGAGACTACTAATTCTAGACAGTGTACAAGGGGCCTTTGCATCACTTCCCAAAACATGCTGGGTACTGAGTTACATATTCTTGGCATCTAGGTCAGATTATCAGTCTGCTTTTCATTATGATTTTGGTTCTTTTATGTGGTTATAAAAAGTACTAGAGCAGTCTCCAGTAAGCTCCTATTACAATGAACTAGTGTAACACTTCCAAGCTATTAACCTACATATGCATTCAAATACCTCCATTTAGAAGCCAGGCTGCAGAGGAATATCATAAAGAAAACTTTATTAACTAAATCCTTGACTAATAAAGTGCAGAAGTTAAACAGTATGATTTCTGACTGATCCAAAACAACACACATGAAGTTCTCTCCTCATTTATATCTACCTTATTTCTGAGGTTCATGGATGCTTCCTAGTGCTAGTTAGTTCACACCTAGCCAAGTGTGTTTCTGCAAATATATACGTTAATGAAATAGGTCTTTAGTTGCAGCTTGAACATGTACTTAGTATTCTCTGATTTGCCAGTACAGGCTGTGATTTATTTTTTTCTTAACATCTATTCCAGTATCTGTACTTTAAATGCTATATCAAATCTAATTTTACAACCACAAATAGCATATGCAAAAATACAGACAGCTTCTAACTTCACCTTCCCACATTTCACCTCCACAGAAGGCAAAATGCAAAGCTGTGAGCAATAGCTAGTGTGAACTACAGCAGGAGCTACAAGCAGAGGTTACCCTGCTGTGCCAGTACATGTGTGGCTAAACACTAACAAATATTCACTTCAGAAAGATGGTGACAGGGAGCAAGCTACTCATGGCACATTGTTTTGAATCACAGCTGCT
This sequence comes from Galbula dea, assembly GCA_013399015.1. Lineage (NCBI taxonomy): Eukaryota > Metazoa > Chordata > Aves > Piciformes > Galbulidae > Galbula > Galbula dea. The sequence continues at coordinate 5,068,256 of VWZX01007460.1, forward strand.
GGATAAGGAAAAGTAAGGGAGATCTCTGTGACAGGGAAACAACTAACCCAAGAGATAGAGGAAAGAACTCTGCTATCAGGATTTAAGGAAGACTTGGGGAGAACACTCTCCTACTTGTATCAAAGTACTGTGGTAAGGGTGTTCAGATCCAAGATGAAGAGTCAAGTTCAAACAACACCAAAAAACCTCCCCCACAACACCAAAAAACCCCAAACCACAAACAAGAAGAGTTATATACTTTTTTTAATTGCATTGTCATCTTATTGTACACTCTTCAAACAGAAATATCACTTGAAAGACATCCAGCTCCCTTATTTTGTTGCACTGTACACGTGCAAATAAGAGCTGGGGTGGTATATGAAACAACATGTTGCTCTGGCTTTTCAAATCATTACTTGAAAGAAGCAGAGATTTAAAACATAGATGGGAATTTACAGCCACAGAATAGCTTTCAAAATAACTGGTTAAATACAAAACAGAGATGCAAAGAGGGGAGGGGAGGCTGAGGAACAACAAATTTCCAGTTTGAGGCTGAAGTAAGGGGAAAAACTCCTAACAGCTGTACACAAGTGTCAACATGCTCACTATTTACATTATGAGCATTACCAATGCTACAGATAAGCAATGTACTAAAAAAATAACTTAAAAAAAAGCTATACAATTGTAGTTATAAATACTATATCTTTAAAACTAGTTAAGTAGCATAGGCTAAAAAATGTTCACAGTTACTCCTGAAGAGAGCTGTATATATATATATATATATTGCACAGTAGAAAAGTTCATTCAGTATACCATGTGTAAACATTTTGATCTTCTTTGGCAGTTTCAGGATCTGGAGGAGTATTTGCTGGGAGCAAAAGCACTTGGGTACAAGGCACATCAAAAGCTTTGAAAGCTGTATGAGAAATCCTTCTGACATTTCCAGTTAGCACTGTCATTCTCTTTAGAAAACCGGGTACTTATCAATTCAGAACAACACATTTCTACCAATATAACTCAAGAGGTTTGGTAACAAAACCATCAGCTGTTCTTGGCTTTTATTCTACTGTAACAGATTTGGCCAAATTTCTTGGAAAATCCACCTAGAATCAAGAAACAGAGACTTTTTATTATTTGACAGGAATACTGACACTCAGCACTTGACAGTTCATTTAGTGTGCTTTTTTCAGACTTCTTAATGAGTTCTGCTTTATTCTAAACACATTAACACACTCAAGAGACTATAGATCTGCACATAAATGACTCACTGTTGAATTCATCCTTGCTTCCAAAACCCTCCTAACAAATACATATTTGTTTTGCAAAGGCTACCTTTCCAAAGCAGACATTATCAAACTGACACACCTAGACAGCACCAACAAAATAAGCTGTGAAAAGCACTGAATTATTTTAGGTTAAAGTGCAATATTGCATTTCAAGATCTAGTTCTCTAAAAAGGCCTGTATGCCTTAACTAACTAAACAAATTAACTAACCAAACTAGACAAAGTAGCTTTTTTAGAAGCATAGCAATTAAAAAATATAAGAGCTGAAGAATTGGCACTGAAATGCCACCTCTGCTACCACAGTCACTATAAGCTCCACTAGCTATTATCATAATTCTTTGTTAGACATAACCATATAACCAAGTCTCTCACTTCATACTGGTAGGAGGAAGTTCAAAACTGCACTAATTGGAGTGCTAAATAAAGCAAGTACTTACATCATATCCTCTGAGAACAGCCAGGTGGAATGAAAGCAACTGGAGAGGAATAACACTCAAGATTCCTTGAAGGCAGTCAACTGTATGAGGCAGCTCAATGGTTTTGTAGGCAAATTTTGAGCTTTCTGTGTCTTCTTTAGAACACAGAATGATTGGACGACCCTGAAAGAAAAGATTTGCTGTGTTAAGAGCTGGCTTAGAACTGTGTTGTCACATTGGTTCATTTGTACTATTGGTTCACAGCATGCCTCTAGTATGTTCAAAGATGCTTAGGTCACTAACAAAGCAGACACCAATCTTGTGTAATGATTTTTTTTTCCCCCTTCAGTGTTTTGTGAGACCTGAATGTTTTCACCCTGTAGAGTTTACAATTATTCCATTTGCTTCAAAACAAACAAGAAAACCCACCAAGTGACCCACATGCAACCAGTTTTCACTTGTGGTGTTAACCAGCAATAAGAACCTAAAACCCAGAGACAGCATCTTCTTTGTAACTTAGTAAGTGGGGAAAGTGAGGCAGTCAGCAACAATCCAACATGCACAATCTCCTTCTCTGTGACACTATGCAAGCTAAACAGCTTACCTGTCGAGCAGTGACCTGTTGCAGAGCATTCTGGCACTTGGTGAAACAAGGATCCTTCATTATCACCATGATAACAGGCATTTGTTTATCTATGAGAGCTAATGGCCCATGCTTCAGCTCCCCAGCCAGGATACCTTCAGAGTGCATGTAGGTGATTTCTTTTATTTTCTAAAGAAAAGCAAATGCCATCGAGTTACTAGTAAATCAGATGAAAAATAAAAGCCACAAGAAAAACAACAAGGCCATACATCTGCCACCTCAATACTACCATATGGTATCAAGTTGGTATTTTCAAAGATATGTTAATAGTGAAAACAGACAGGTTTGCCTGCTGGGATTTCTAGCAGTCTGCCAGTGGAAGGAAAGCTGCTTATACATGTGCATTTGCAGATAAAGAAATAGAATAATCAGCAGGAACTTTGTAAACACAATACCCAGTATATTGGCTAATGCAGTCTACCTTTAACATGTTAGAATTCTGTGAGAGATGGGGGTGTGTCCAATCTAGCAGAAAGTTCATAGCAATGTTTCCTGCATGACCATCTTACCTAAATATCAGCACAGTTTCTCTCTTATTCTCAAATATGTCAGCATTTTTAATTGTTTTGGTTTTCTTTTAACTAGACTCATTAAACACTGCATTTATTATTTGAAATAAACAAGAAACTGATCCACATTCACCTTATGTATGTGTTCAACCCAACAGGACTAGATGCTCTTGGTTATAGATAACAAATGCAGTAACAGTTTTACTGCAGCAGAAAGAAGCTGTAATGAAGTATTAGAAATAAACCACATTGCAGAAGCCACAAAAGCTCATTTTAAATAGCACCCCACAATACTAAGAGGTTCCTACCAGAGCTCCTTCCAGACAAGTGGCATAATTATACCCACGACCCATAACCAGCAATGATCTCTGTTTGTACAGTTCAAGAGCCAAATCATGTATCTTCTCATCCAAGGACAAGACTTCTTTAATCATCTCTGTTGAGGCACATAAAAAGTAGATATTAAAAACTTCAATAATAGCCTGCCTACACTAGGATGTTCTAATGTTCTGTTAGAACAAATACATTTAATATAGTTCAACTTAACTCTGCATCTTTGACTGCAGTTTAAGGATATTTTCTCTGGCCTTATTTACAGTAACAAATTTAAAGCCATTACTGGTTTAAGCAGTGCTCATATATCCCATTTGTATTTCTAAAGTTGTGAACATCCATTTTAAAGTCACCTTGACTATTTGTTTTTATCTACCCAATTGTCAATTTAGGAGATAGTAATATTTAGTAATTTAGTAATACTTATCGTACTAAACTACCTTATTGTAGTTAGAAAACCCAACCCATGAAAATTTGGATCCCCCTGCCAAGTTTCTTGGAAGGACACTTGTAAAATTGGCAATCAGGGCAGAAATTAATAGTCCACTTTTCATGTATTGTCTACCTTTCAAGAGGAAAGGGACTTTATATTGCACATTAACTAACATCCCCTATCCCTCCTCAAACCCAAAGCATCAATATACCTGGCAATGATTTTAGTCCACTAATGATTTCCTGTCTCCTTTTCTGCAAGGAAATTCTGTCTTCAGACATCATTAGGCCAAACATTACAAGAGACACGAATTGGCTGGTATAAGCCTGCAGACAAAACAAAATATTTAGCACCTAAGTCTGCAGAGTTAGTATGATCTCAGGTTGAAGTGCTACAATTAAAATCTTAATTGGATTCCACAGGGCTGAAAGTATGAAAGTCAAATACTGAACAGCAATTACCTTTGTGCTTGCCACACCTATTTCAGGCCCTGCATTGATATGGACACCACAGTCAGTCTCCCTGGATATCGAGCTTCCGACTGTGTTTGTGATGCCAACTGTCAGAGCTCGACGTTCTTTACAGTACCTCAAGGCCATGAGTGTATCTGCAGTCTCACCTAGAAAACATTTACAGCTTGACTTCAGGCTGGCAGAGGGCAGTAATGATTCCTGAAAAGCATTTCATTCTACACAAGTGTGTTCTAAATAACTGCACCCACACTTACACAATGCAAAATGCAACTGATAATCTTGCAGCATGTCCCTCATTGTCTATACCTTTGAATCAGGTCTGAAAGAAGCTTTCATTCTAGATAAATCTGTCCCATCAGCCATCATCCTCCTTTGCAACATGCAGAACGTCATCTACCATTGGCTTTTAAATTTTTTTTTGTACAGTTTTCACTCAACTGAAGACAAACAGGAAATGCAGCTCACCTGACTGACTTATAAAAAAGCACACATCATCTCTGAACACAGGTGTGTTTCTATCCAGGAAGTCACTAGCAAGTTCCACCATCACTGGCAGTTCAGTTAATTCTTCCAATACTTGTCGAGTCTGTATTCAAGCAGCACACAGCAAGAGTTAATATTGCCACCCATAAAATTCTTGATATCTTAAGAGTCAGAGATAATCTAAATGGGTTCTTATTACAAAACCTGATAATTGCAGCTCACCAGAACTTTAAAAACCAAGGTGAAAAATGTTAATTTCTAGTATGGTAGGTAACAGCAATGGAGCATTAATAAACAATGTGGCAGAAACTAAAACTAAATAAAAGGACAAGACCTCTCAACAAAAGGCAAAATTTGAGATACAGAAGAAAAAGCACATGGAAAGCTGTTGCCTAAAAACCCAGCAACCAGAGTTAACATTTCATTTCATTTCATATGCATTCATATGCATTTCAGCTAGGGCTGAACATACAGCTACTGCAGCATGGTAACTGGTCCCACAGCCAATAATGATCAGTCTTCGGCATCTTCTGATTTCTTTCAGGTGATCCTTAAGTCCCCCCAGCAGAACTGCAAACAAACAAACAGGCATGTATCAATGATGTCTTTGATTTTCTAGTTGTTATGCTCAATATGTGCAGGCTTAGTGAAGCCTGAAGGTCTGTTCAGAGTTACCTGTGCTGCTCTCAAAATTCACCCTGCCTCTCATTGTATTGACAACTGATTCTGGTTGTTCAAATATTTCCTTTTGCATGAACGCACTGAAGTTACCTGTTTAGAAAAACATGACATGGGGATGCTTAGGTAATGCTTAAATTTGTTATTTGAAGTCTATTACAGCTACAAACAGACAATTTTAAGACAACCTGTGGTAACAAGCTCATTTAAGTTGACTGCAATGGCTTAAACAAGAGCTTAAGAATAGGTATGAAGAAAGGAGGGATTGGTAGTTCACTCTAAGTGGTTGGTTTCATTTCCCAACACTGACAAGGTACTGAACTCCTTTTTAAGGAAACTTCTTTATTTCCACTTGAGTTCTTAGTTCACAGTGAAAGTTTGCCAACAACTACAAGAACATGTTAACATTAGTTATATTTCCACTAAATATTGAGATGTATAGAAGCATCTAGGACCTTTCCAAGGCTAAAAATGGGTAGGGTCCCATACCATCCATCGGAAGCTCTACACACAAAATGTAGCAGTTTTCTGCTGTATTTACTACCCAAGGAGTTACTATCTATCTTTGATGATGCTTGTTTACAGATGTTTGAACCCACCCTTCATGATCTGCTGCAATTCCATCTGCAAGGTCTGGATGGCCCGGGAAGGATCATCAGTAGCTGAGCGCTCCAGACGGTGAATCGAAAGCTTCCCATCAGTTACTGCTGCAATGTCATCATCTTCCAAGAAAATGACTCTGTTGGTGTGCTCAATGATAGCACTACAGGAAAAAAAAAAAGAGCAAGGCAAAATTAGGTCAGTAAGAGTTGATAGCAGCACTCCTCAAAGCAATTAAGTATGCTACACAGCACCTCCAGCCTCCCTTCTATCTTCCTTCAGGACATAACTACAGATACAGCCATCTTCAAGGAAATGGCTCCATCTGCTGCTCCTCCTGCACTCTCACAGGAACAGAGCAGGTGGTTTGAGAATCACAGCACCTCACACATGCAAGTTCCTGCTGATCTGACCTTGCCTCCCAGCGTACCTGATGGACCCCTAAGTGTACAAGCTTCTTTCTGAGATCAATGCATACCTGATGTCCAAGTTCCTGCTAAGTTTGGGATCGCACCACTATTTCCTCCTCTGATTGCTGGATTAAAATGCCAACCTACAGTCTGCCAAAATACTTGGTTGATAGTGGCCATTTGCACCCAATTTACCTTTTACCACTAGGTGTATTTTAAACAGAGGTTAGCAATTGGCAGATACTGCACTTACATGCAGTACAAAGGCTGATGTCAAGCCTTCACATTTTTCAAGTACCTTAGCTTGGTGGCCTTGTGAAGCTACCTGGATTTGAAGCTGTTCTATCAGAAAACAATTGCACAGTAGCAAGACTAGCTCACTTACAAACAAAAACAGTGTTTTGAGAAACGTTTAAGTACTTTTATTACCTTGCATCTGAAGCAAAGAAGAATTCTACTGCCTTATCCCCAACAGCATGAAGGCAGGTAGAGCTGTCCAGTCTTTTCATCCGTGAATTGCACATGTTCTTCACATTCTCAATGTTGCCTATTAAAGAAATGAGACACTTCAAATGCATGAACAGATCTGTCCAAGTTGGAGATCACAGACTATACAGGTTAAAGATGCCAGTTACACAAGTATTTTGGGACTTCCACATGAACTACACATTCAGCAGTACAATATCCTCAGCTAAGATACTTGAGGTATCAGCTGGTAGTTTTATAGTACAAAAACCAATTAACCTAATTTCTCATCAAAGCAACAATAACTTCAGTACTTTAAAAGAATGCAATTGGATTTATCAACTTACATGTTCTATATAAGACAGGAATCTGTTCAGTGGAGAGTTTGTACTTGCTCCTAACCCCAATAAGCAAAGGACTCCCTCTCCTACAAAGGGAAAACAGGCAAGTTTAGAAAGAGAAAGGTGCACACAAAGAAGTCAAAGGACATCTGTGAAGTTGAGAGACAATATGCCATCTACCTTCCTAAACAGGAAGCTCTTCCTCAACCCTGATTACACAGCAGAAGTTGTACAAACTTGGCTTGTAAGAGTCACTAAACATTACTACACAAATATGTGCCATATGCCTTGGTAATTCTTCCCCCAGGAACTACACCCAGGCAGAGGAAAAGGTGTAGGAACTAGTTGTTTTCCATTTTTAAAGCTTACTCTTGCCTCTGAAGTGAGCCTGAAATGCTGTTCCACCCTTTAGCCTTTTAAATTCAGAAATATCAACCATCACTACTGCACCTTTGAAACTGTAGAGTTTTAAGATCTTTTTTTAATTATAATAGGTCACGTGCCAAACTAAAGAGCCCTCTCACACTCCCACAGGAATAAGAGAGTCATTCACACATCCCCAACAACCTCAGATTACAAATTTAGCTTCTCTTAATCCCTTCACTCCTGAAATCCCAAACCTGAACCACATATAGAATAGTTCATTTCAGAAGATGTTCTCCAGTTAGTGATGGTCCAGGTGGCTTTCTCACAATGTTAACATAGTCCCATTTCAGACCACAGAAGCAACAGGCTTTTTGGTTGTAGTATAAAAAAAGTCTTTTCTCCCACTTTAATGTATTTACATTCCCTGAAAGTTGTTTTCCAAGTCATAAATAAAAGTAGAACTTATACAGAAAAAAACCCATAAATGACATGGCAGCTTATTTGTTTAATCTGTTAGAATGAGAGCATTTAGCCAACCTGAACACATGTATCTCAGTCTTTATTCAATATACTTATGAAGTTAAAAATGAACCACACCCTTTCCCTTCCCTTTTTGATATAGGTAAATGTTAGCACACTCAATGCAGTGTATCTTCTAGAAACAGAAGACACAAGGCATTCATAGAGAAGCTCAGTGTAACAGACAACAGGACAGACTATGGGAATGAGTTTGTCAGTTGCACCTTCTTCTGAGGGTGTCCTTTGGATATCTCCAAGCAAAACTGTATTTGCATAAAGCAAGAAAACATCATCTGATTACTTTTCACTGCTGTCTTTGCATCTTCAAAAAGTGAGTAGTCACAGCTAACTTATTAGACAAAAGAAAAATCAAGCTAAAGATCATAGAGAATTAACAAAAGCCTCTGGAATAGTCAGTGCAGCTCAAACTGTGTTCTATTTAGTAGTCAGTGGAAGAGATGCTATGCTCAGCAAAGCTTTGCTGGCTTCCACTAGTCCAGCTATCTACTTTGAGTTTTGGTTAAGCATTAAATTATGGATAAAATGGACTTTTACTAACCTGGTAGCAACAGCTTCACCTGGGTAATGGATGCTCTTGAAAACCAATGCAAAAGCACCTTCCTGGGAACCATGCAAACAGAGGAGAAAAAAGTAAATCCTAAACAACTTATCTCAATGAGCTGCATCTCATTAAACTGGGGCCCCTCTTCCTGAGGAGGCTGTGAAGGAAAGCTCTTTACTACTATCAGGAATCTCTTCCTGGAGGGAAGAACGGCACCTTTAAAGGAATTGGTCAGGGAGCAGAACAAGCTAACATGCACTTAACAGTCCAACAGCTGAAAGCTCAGGAAGTAAGCACTTAGCCTCTCTATATAAATAAAAACAATACCTTCTAATGTAAAGGTTAAGAAAATCTCCAAGGTATTTCCCATAATCAACATGAAGACTTAGATATTTAGTAAGAACATGCATATAGCTGCATTTTATCATGCACTCAGCTATAATTTTGGAGTTACTACTTCTAGTTTAAGCAGCAAATTCTTAATGTATTTTAAAAAAAACAAACCACTAGAGAAGCCACCCACACAAAAAACACCCAACACAACCCAAAAAATGAAATCCTTCACACACACAGAACAAACCACAATCCACAATGCAAGGGAAAAAAACAAAATCTAGCACTCTATAGTACTAACACAGCTAGGAAACTTGAGGGGTATTCCAAGAGCAGGAGAAAGAGCCCCTCCACTGTGGTTAGAGAAGAGAGATGGTAACTCACTCCTCTGGCAGGGATTCCAGCCAGACTACTTGGCTCTTGTTCTGCAGTGGCTGCACCACTATTACCATGTAGGAATACAGACCCATACAGGTCCTGGTGTATATTCCAGTCCTGCTCTAGGGGAACCCTACAGAGCTGCTATAGAGAGGAGAAAGGAGAGGTGAAGAGATTGTCAGAAACTGCAGGAAGGGGAGGGAAAACTTCTGCCCAGAGACTGGGGAAGGAAACAAAGCAAGCTTTCTCCAAGTTTGCAGTGCATCTATCAACGTTTTTAAGTGTTCACATATTAAGTAACAGTAGATTCCCACTTCACAGTTTGGAAAGCAGCTATGCCATGAATTGGGACAGCTTGCTAGATTTATATCTAAATGTGGGAGCCAAGGCACATTAGACAAACTTGAATCACAGCAGTGTTGGAACATGATCAGAATAGCCTTTAAGAACACTGCCCTTTGAGGGATTTCAATCCTCAGGGCTCCCATTTGATTTTTTTTAATTAAACCACTTCACTAAAAATCTGATAGCCTCTTGCTTACAAGAAGAAAAAACCCCAAAATAAACAATAAAGAAACACCACACCAAACAAAACTCACTGCTAATGCAGTTTAGAGATTTACCATTGAAAAGCCTTTGAAGTTTCCAAAATTTTAATCTCTCTTTTCTTGGTTTAGTAGCCAAAAAGCATTATTTGCAGCACATTCTAAGGACTCCTGCAGAGGATCCAAATGCATAAATGCAGAATGCTCAGGAACCCCACAAATACTTTATACTATAGAATAGGGGGGAAAAAATAAAACAAAGAACTTCCCACTTACCAACTGTTGAATAACTCTTTCTACCAAGGCTGAAAAACTGGTGTCCTCACTCTCTCTGTTGTCATACATATATTTAATCAGTTTGGGGATTGTTTCTGTATCTGTTTCAGATTCGAATTCGTATCCCTTGCTCTCCTGAAACACCACATAGAAGAGTATAAAGTGTTTTCATCCTCAGGCAAGAAACATTGAAGAGTCTCCCAGCTGCCTCCCATCAGAGACTGCACAGAAAGACTGCTTGGAGCACTACACTGGACTAGTGGATAAATCACTACAGAAAAAACAAAGACTTAGCCTGTCATAGCTACTCTTGCAGAAATACTGTAATAAGACACACAATAAAGTCTCAGGACATCTCAGCTTAGAATCTATCAAGCAACAAAAGGAATTAGAGCACAAATTGCTACTCATAAGTACTTTGTATCTAATTATAAGAACATATTGCACTTCATCAACTCTGGAGTGGGTTTTTTTTTCTAGGCAGGCTCCTTCACACCACTATTTTATACAAGATATCAAGAAATTTGAATTCAGATTCCAACAAAGTCATGAAAGATCTGATGGTAGTTGGTGGAGTGTTTACTTTTAGAATCAAGTTGCCACAGACTCACCAGAAATTTTCTTAGGTCCTTGTAATTTGTGATGATTCCATTATGGATAACAACAAATTCTAAAAGGAAAAAAAATTCATCAGTAATGAAATAATAATAATTAACTCAGAACACAAAAGCTTAAAATCACACTTGAAACCACCTGCTATAGCTTTCAGACCTACAGTTTATAACAACATGGACTACAGAAAGCAGAAGCTTACAAATTCTGAAGGCATACAAAAGTTGTTCCAAATAATTAAGATAAGTTTTGAACTACACACAACAGAAGAGCACCAAGTCACCTCAAGTGAAAAGGAATGAAATCTCTTTTTTCAGCCCAGACAATCAATGCATTTCCATTTTCAGTCCTACCTTTCAAAACAAGAATGTTGTACTTTGACTAATTTGCATCAATTTCCAGAGAACAGATCTCATTAACCTTTTCCAGTGTTACTCAAGCCTCAGAATTTCATTGTGACAGAGTCTAACCTGGATAGAACGCCAACAGCTTAACCCTAACATGCAAGTGAGCTAGCACAACGCTAGTAAGAACAGAAAACATTCCCCATGTGGCCTGAAGCATTTCCCACTGCTGAAGATGCAGAGTGCTAGAGAGATGACATACCATTGCTCTTATCCGATCTCTGAGGGTGACTGTTGATGGCACTGGGTACTCCATGGGTCGCCCAGCGAGTATGAGCGATTCCAAAATGCGTTTCAAAATCTGCTTTGGAATCCAGGTCATCTTGTTCTACACACAACAAGTTCAGTTTACTGAATACTTCAAGTAGAGTTTTCCTCTCTCATACAAAGAGCTAGTAAAACCCTAGGAGAATTCCTACAGGCAAACATCTAAGTCATCTTCTGGCTTTCTTTTAAACCATTCGCTTTCTTTACACTAAACATCAGGCAGTTCAAGCTGCCATGATTAAAACTCTGTTTGCCAAGTTGAGCATTTTCAGCCAATACTAACAGCTAGGCAACACACCACATTACTACAAATTAGAATGTAAACTTATTAAAACACAACTTCAATTCTTCACAGATGGAAGCAGTGCATAAAGCAGATTGTGATGACAGCCAGCTGCTGAAACAGCCATAAATTCTGCCAGAGTCCATGTTTAGACAGTTCAGCTACCAAACAGAATTCATCTGAGGAAAGCACCAAGCAAGCCCAGGTCTTGAACAAAGAAGCAATCAAAAGAGGGGAGGAGTAGACCAACAATTTCACAGCACTAAGTCTAAAGATCAGATCTGGGGGGCAGAAACAGTTTAAATGCCATTGGTAACACAATGTAGTTACTACTGGTATAAAACCACAACTGTGATTTCATGGTTTGACTTTCTGCAGATGATACCTGACTGGGAGACCAAAGTAAAGGGATCATTTTTAAGACACTTACTGTACAACTCTTCTTCCAGTGCCTTTACTTTTCCTCTTTTCTTCACTAGTTTAATGAATCTTTCTTTATCTTCACTATTATTTCCATCAATTGCCACTCCTACAGTACAGGGGACAGTCACAGGCATTATTTAAAGCATGGAATACTCTGGATGGAAAAAAAAAAGGCTGAGAAAATACAGACAAGCACACAGTAATGAAACTACTTCTAAATTATGCTTCAAAGGGATATGTTGAAGTTTGTTGCTAGACCTTTGCTCAAATCAAACCAGGTGAAGTCTATATACACTGCATAAATGAAAATACATAGGAGCCATCTCAAATTTTGCTTGATGACAGACTGATATCAAACTACATGACCCTGAGTGGAGGTGTTGTTCCTCACACAGTTTCCTTTGCTCATAAAGCTCAACCACCATCTGATTACAGAACTAAAGTCCTCATGAAGTTGAAGAAGAAACTCCAAGAATCAAGGTAATTAGGTCTCATCTTTTAATCTGCACAATAAAAGAAATCCAACACACAGATGTTGAAAGTCCCCAAAAAGTCAGGTGAGTAGCTATTGATTGCAAGATTAATTTGTTGAGTTAGCTTACACACCTGCAGAGTCATATCCTCTGTATTCCAGTCTCTGCAATCCTTTTATCAGGGTTTCAAATATTTCCTTCCGAGTCCGAGGCACTCTGTAGTTTAGATAAGCAAAAATTCCTGTTTGAAGAGAAAAGAGGAAAAGAAAAAGCAAATATTTTTAGCTTGCATCACTTCAGTCTCAATTTAAACCCCTTTAAAAAAAAAACAAAACAACAGTATCACAGAGAGACCCTAAGGAGACCCAACCTCCCATTTAGTGCAAATCTTCCTACTGGAGTTTTCAATGGAAAGAGTTCACACACAGCAAAGGGCTCAGGACCCTCATTTTCACCATGCACAAAACCTTCTTCTAGTTTTGCTCTCCTCATCTTACCCACCAAGAGTTAAACAGTTGAGAGAGCCTAAAAATTTTCTACTTTTCATGAAAACCACAGCTGAAAATGGGAACACTGTGATCTAGTTCATACCCAGACATTGAAAGAAGGAATATATTCACCAGTACTAACACAAGGAGACTTTTGTAATCAAAGTCATAGCCTTAAATACCCATGGGTAGGTACTAGGCACAACATCTATTTCTGAAAGGCTCCAGCTTCATCCTGTATACAGCAGTCACTTCAGGGAGAAGAGGATAAAGCAAACATAAAGAAAGGGAAGAAGTCAAAAGGATAGGACAACAAAGGAAAGAAACAGAAGATACAAAAACAGGGCCACCCAAAAAAACAAGCATTCAGCCTTTGCGCTGCCTCAGCACAATGCTGCCTGCCAAAGCCAACTCAGAGACACAAGATCCCTTTGCTTGCCCTGTGTTACTCAGGTCAACTCTTACAGAGGCATCACAAGGCAAGATGTGAACTCCCTCCTTGTCTACTCAGCAAACAGAGCCCGGAGGAGTCTGCAAGTCTGATCCCTCTCTTCTCTTGAGCAGAGCACTCATCAAGCAAGAAGTGGCTTCCTTCGTTTTGAGGTTAGTTCCCACCCTCCCATTTTATTTGTTTTTGACAGCAGAAGCAGACAAGCATTTCTTCATTAGGAGTTATGGGGATGTTGCTTTATCTTTAGAGAAAGTGTAGTGAAAGTCACCTGCAAAGGCAAATACAACTGCTCCTTTACTCTGCCTACTCCTCCTCCTGGATTTCTGCATTTATAAGGCTAGCTTAGGCCCTTCTATTAACTTCTGCAAATCTGTACCCCAATAAACAGAAACATCCAATTCCACTGTTTCAACTCCAAGCACCAAATCAGGACTGGAGGCTACAGTTACGGAAAAACAGACTTTAGGAGCTCAACAGATAAGCAGTTCAGACAAGCATTTTAAATAGAGGAAGCCTTTGTTTGAAATTTAACACCCTCTTCCCCTTCAATTAAGGCTTTTGAACTGTAAATGGCTGTGGTGAAGAAGTGTTATAATGACACAATAAATCTCCTGTATAAATATTGTTGTGAATCCAGTTACTCTACTGGTTTTAAGCCATTAATACTGTTGATTTGACAGTGAGACTAAAAGACTGTTACATTCGTCTCTGAATTTATCTTGGAAGGATTAAAGGATGGAAAATGCTTTTCTGCTACAGAAGTGAGATTTATGAGGAGCCCAGCCTAACTATTTATTTCTAGAGCATCCACCACTAATGGAGATATGAAGACAATGGTTGCATTTAAAGAGATATTTGGGAATTTGAACAGCTGAACACTTTTTCATGGATGCTTTGAAAAAGAATGCCTCTGGTTATATACAGTCACTTCAGACTGAGAGCTTGTTGAGCTTTTTTCCAGACATTTACCATTCTCTGGCACCAACCACGAAACTCAAGAGCACCATTCTTCAATTTCTTCAATACACATTTCTCAACATCATTCCAAACCATTGCTACACACCTCATTCCAGATCCAGCTCTACTTTCTACGCCAGATTTCACAATGTGTTTAAGATGCATCAGCCTTGGATGTTCCATGTGGCATCTTTGACTACACAGAGCTCCAGAAAGAACCTTCCTTAGGGACTATCCTTACAATGCTACCAGTGTGCTCCAATTGTCAAAAAGATCCTTGTTTCCAGGGAACTGTAAGCTGTGCTTCCACACATGTGAATTAGAAGACTTCAGAAGTCACCAAAGGCCATTTACAATGAAAGCAATAGCTGCAGGCTGGCTTCTCAAGGAACAGATTATAAACTCAGTTAAATGAACTAAATCTTACTCTTAGCTCTGTTCCTCTAGCACTCTTCTGCTTCATCATCTACCCACTTGCGTATTTCCCTTCCCTACTCAGTCATTATTTTGGCTGCATTTAAAGCACATTGCTCAACTCATGTAGAAACAACTTTTGATAAAGACTTTTTGTAGCTTAAGTCCTTCTGGAAACAAACCAGTATGACTGAACCTCAGTTGAATCACACTCATGATAAGAGAGTTGTGCGAGGATCACAAGTTACACTACAGTGGCCTTCCCAAGGTAGCAGATGCTGTTTCCAGAGCTTGCATTTCTTTTCCCCAGTGAAGACTCAAATACTCTCTAAGTTAATGTAATACTGAAGTGATACATATCAAGTAAGGTAATGCTTATTTGTCAGCACAACACAACCAATTAAATACCTTCCCTAGTCATACAAACATAGAATCCATTGAAAGCATTTAAGGAGTGTTTCACTAGGGCACTGCTCTCTTGATCTGAATGCTAAATCTAGTTTATAACTTTCCATAATTACAGGTTGCCCAGAAGCATGAACTAGGTCAGTCATGTATGGCTTCCCTTTAGAATTAGATACTCAGAAACAGAAGGTGGATCATTACTAAAACCAGCTTTAAGTGCATAATAAAACTTTGGAGTTTCCCCTTTCCCTTTCAGGATTGCAAGCAGAGTGTCAAGAAGAAGAAAAGTTCACTGTTGGTTTTTCTAATTTTATTTTTTGTGTGTAGGAAGAATCCAAAAGAACCCTTGCAATTGCAAAACTTCACCAAAATCAAGAAGGGGGCAACCTATACTTGAAGTTCAAACAAAATTAATTTTCTTGGTTTTAAATAAAAGGATGCTTTTTATGGGGTAAGCACACTGTTGATCCCAGAAACTTAGGTTTGAGAGAGTTTTAGTCTCAATTTCACATCCTGATGAAACTATGATTTAAAAGTTAGGTCATCAGTTTAAGAGCATCTTAGATGGTTTTTAAACCCTACATACTTTTGCTATATTGCCTTCTTACATATGAGTATGATAACATCTCAACATTGTTTCCTAAAGAGCACATTTATGGCTGTATTTAATGACACATGTATTTGCAAAGCCAGAAAACAATGAGTTTAAATCTTGGTGTGCTACCTGAAGTCAAAGAAAACTTAACAGGGCATATTTCCAACACTTGAAACTGGAAAGATATGCAAAAAAAAAAAGAAAATAATTTAGAAACTGTTGGTTGCAACCTTAAGAACCCCTGCACTTCCAACAGCATATCAGCATACCAAGGAAGATACGGGACATCTTTCACGATAACAAGTTGCCTAACAGGTCTCCAAACATTGAGGGGAAGCAAACTACCACTACTCTCACTACACTTCATGAATTGCTGCTCTCTTTGTGGTTTCATACTGAGTCAGTTACTCCACCCCAAGCTAGAGGTTTTACCAAACTCGTAATACTGTGAACACCCTCATTTCCCAATCAATATGCAGTTCATGCACACCAAGCTTTTGATATTACCATTACATGTCTCAGTGCTTAGCGATTGCTGCTAATACCTTCGGTTTGCTTAGGCACCGAGCCAAGCCTCTCACCTGAATGGGTTTTGTTTAAAAGACACCGAGTTTGTCTCATTGATGGTGACCTGAGTCACGTAGGAACTCCAACAATGTCACCTCATGTTTCCATTCAAATGAAAGAGCTTACTGGACTCCTCGCTCTTTCTGAGGTAACAATTAAAGAGGATGTGGAGGGAAGGAAAAGGTATCTAGCTCAAAAAGTACATTTTTAGAAGCAGTAACTCAACTCGCTTTCAGTCTGCATCTCACAAAAGAGGTTTTGTTCATGATTACTAATTTTTCTACTTTCAAAGCTACCTTTCCAGACCCAAGAGAAGGTTTCACTGACGGGATAGGATAGGCGACATTTCTCTAACTTTTCCTCCATTACTAAAATACATTGCATTACCAGCTTCTGAAACTGCACTTAGATTTTAATCTGATTCAAAGGAAATCTAAGCAACTGTATACACGACGTAGCTATTATCTTCACCATCTCATCTTTATTAGAAAAAAGAAGATGAATCAACGCACGTCAAGTAAGAATTAACCTCCCTCACAACCTTTGTTTGAAAACCACCCACTCTTCCTTATCGCCGCACTTGGGAAGTGAGTCACAATTAATCCCTGGTGCTGGATTAGGAAAGACCGAGCCAAGAGCATCCAGAAGCCTGTTCATCAGACAAAGTAGTGATGCACTGAGGAACCTGGACCAGGAGCAAAGGTTAACAGCATAGCCAAGACACCCCCCGAGCAGCCGGACGCAGGGCACGGGCCGTTTTCGGAATCATAAAACCCAGGGACAAGCCGGTGGACACGGAGGACACCGAGAGGCGAGGCGAGGCTGTGGGACACAGCCTCTCCTTAGGAAGAAGGGGGCGGACAGAGAAGCTTTATCTTAACTTGTTATCACCACCAGAGCCAGCCGTTCTCCCATCCCACCCCACAAAACGGATGTAGCAGGGTCAGTCCCGAAGGAAGCCGATGAAAGGGGGGGCAGCGACGGCGAGTTTCCTCAGCGCCAGGACCGGCTGTCAGAGCCCCGCACCCCTCACCTCAGAGGCAAGGCAGCACGGCAGAGGGAGCAGCCGACCCCGGGCACAGCCTGCTTGCTCCGCTGGCATCTCGCTACTACCGGCGACCCCCACCACCGCCGGGGGAGACTCCCAGCCCCGTCCCGCCCAGAAGGCGAAGAGCCGCGGCGGGATCGGGCTGCCTATAGTCCCTAAAGGGCCGGCACTCACCGCACATGGTCTCGCCACACAGTCCTTCCCGCAGAAAGAAAACGCTGCTCCCACCCGACGGCCTGGCTTGGAGACTGCCGCCTCCTTGGGCCGCCGCGGCTCTTATAGCGCGGCCGGCTCGGCCCCTGCCTCCCTGCTCATTGGCCGGGGAGCGGGCCCCGCGCCCGCTCCGCCCGCGGCCCCCAGCCGCTCCACGGCGGGGGCAGAACCCCGGCGCGGAGGGAGCCCGGGGGTGGGAGGTGGCCGAAGCGATTCGCGCTTTGTCCCGGGCCCCGCCCCGTCGGCAGCGCACCCATATCCGGCTCGACCGCCCCTACGGGTTGCTGAGTGTTGTGGGGTCTGCTGGGTTCAGCACGTGAAGGAGTTCAGACGGGAGGCGAAGCTCTTGTCAGGGCGACGTGGCCAGGCGGAGGGATAGGGCAGCCCCGCACCAAGCTTGTCAGGGGAAGGTGCTCCCTCGTTTTCCAGCCTTTTCGGCCGCAAGTATTTAGAAGCACATGTTCAGTAGCCAACTTCATCAGCACAGACAGGACCGAGAGCACCTGCGTTTGTGCTCAGCTGAACCAGGGCTGAAGGCGAGGGCCATCGGCCGCACCTGAGGGAGAGCCTTTTCCTGCAGTAGCAGACCCGACTCCTGGTAGTCTGTGCAGTCTTTCCGTTTACTCGGCGAGAAAGAGACTACAGATTTGCTCTAGGAATCTCCTCTAGCTTCTTTTTGGACTGGGCTCTCCTTGGGGAACAGATACGAGGGTGAGGAAGACCACAGGCTTTGTCCCGCCAGTGTCATCTGCAGGGCACACCTCAGCCCAGCTTCAGACCTGCAGATGTGACCCCTGCAGCAGACCCCAAGTTCACCTTCTTCTAAAGAAACTTGGCATCCCTTACGTTATGGAGCTCTCTCCAAGCAAAGGGAATGGTGACTTCTTGCAGCACACTTAGACAGCAAATACAGAAATTGCTCAACCCACTGCTTGAACAAATGTGGTTTGTAAAAACACATAAAGTTTTGTGATGATTTAGCCTGCTTATAGCTTCATCTTCCTTATAGAAAGTACCAAAATATTTCATAGAGATGATCCTAGTTATCTCCTCCATAGAGTTATTTAAAGTCAAGCACAAGGCATCTTATTTAATCTGGAATTAAGGGGTCATTTTCTGCTGCATTTCTTTTTGTAGGTAATTTTTTACATTAAGTAGTGGTTCTTTCAAACTTTGTCACTTTTGATTGAGAGGTTGAATAAAGGATAAAAATTCGGACATAAACATTTCAGCTACAAAAAAAGTGGGGGTTTTTGGTAAATTTTTGTATCACTTAGAAAGGGAAACTTTGTCTCAATTTTATGGCAAAAACCAAGATTTAAAATATCTTCAAGTCATAAAATTAAAGAAAATATCTATGGAAATTTTTGCTTTATATTAGTTTTTAAGAAGGAATAATTAAGTATATTTTTTACTGGCTGCTTGAAACTGCTATGCACACCATGCTCTGTAAAAAACAATTTTGTTTTCCTTCCCTTTATCCTCCAGCATAAGAGCCATGAAACAGGCCCGTGATTTGTCACCACTGCAGCCCCAGCTCTGTCACTGGCCTGCCATATGATATCAGGCAAGGCATTTTGACTCCCTGTTCTAGTTTGTCTTGTCTGTTTAGGTAACTTTGCTCCTCCTCTGAAGTGATCTCTGATCTTGTTTCCTCCAGTTCAGCCCAAGCAAAAGGGGAGGTTCCTAATCTCAGCCATGCATGTTAAGTTACAATGCTATTTATATTAAATTATATGTAATAAAATAAAGGTTTTTTTCCTCTCTCTGTACTATGTGCCTTTTAACGAATAAGTGATGCAGACAGAACAACAAACCATTTTTTAAACATCTCTGCAATACTAATTGTCGAAGATTATGAGCCACAGCCCCAAATTTCACTCATGCCAGACATTTCATGTTTCCATATGACAGTCACAGGGAGAAAACTAAAGAAAAATGAGACTTAGCTGGAAGTATGAAGTGCATTTTTTAGTGGTTAACATGTCACTCTGATAACTTATCAGTCACCAATTCCCAGACTGATCTGTCTGATGTCATTTGGCTCTTTCATGACTTTTTGGAAGTGTATTAGAGAACAGACTAATTGTATTTACTGATGGGGGGGTTAGCTCAAAGGGACACTTTTAACAGCACTCAGGTGAGATGATCAGACTAATCCCATCTCATCTTGTTTAAAGTTTAAAAGCCAAAGTACATAAAAGTATTATCTACCATATTCAACACAATAAGGACATAGCAATTCTGCTGTACTCTGGAGAAGTGCTCTTCTCAGGACACCATTGAAAAACCCTAACAAAACAGAGAGCAGTTTTGGCAAAGAGTTTGTTAAATGAAGGTTGCCATTTTCATGGTAGAACAAGGGAGTCAACTGAAGCAACTTCCCACCAAAGTCTGAACACAAATCTGAAGTGACTCTTGAGGATCAGCGTTTTTTGCCCAGCTATATATTTCTTTCTTCTGTCTTCACCAAAGCAATCAAAAGTAGAAGTAGGAAATTGTAGGGTACAGTATGGAGACTGTACCCTACTGTAGCACTGGCTCAGTGTCAGGTAACAAGGAAGTTGCCTGGGGCACCATTAGGCAAAGGTGAGAAGCAATGAAAATTATTCAGGATGTGGTTGAAAAGAACAGTATTTATGATCTGCCCTGAAAAGCAGCCAGCAGCATTTTAGGGACAAGTATTTCTAACTGCATTATCATATTCAAGAGGTTCAGATACATATCTAAATACCTTTTGGACTAGGTGAACTTTAATTGGACTAGGTGAACTTTAAAGGTCCCTTCCAACTGATTCTATCTTGTTGTGTTCCTTCCTAGACAACAAAGAGAACAGAATTTCCTACTGAGGAGTTTCAGTAAATTCAATTGTTCCAGGGAGTAAAAGGACCAAAATACTCTGCTTAGTAAACAGGGGCTGGTAAAGAAGTAGTAGTGGGTGTGAACTGCAAAAAGGAAGAACTTCTTTAAAGCAGCTAATTCCAAAATATTTGGAAAGAATTAGGAGGAGCAGTTAGGCAGCAGAACAGGCTGCAAAGGCTGGTTTATGGTCCTTTCAGTGGGGATGCTGCTGGAGTACACCCTGACCTGTGAGGCATCACTAAAGCAAAGTATGTTCTGTGCAAAGGATGCCGAGTGACCAAATGGAATTCCCCTCCAACTCCAGAACTGCTGTGATTATAGCTGGGTTATAAAACTCCTGTGAAGTTACCCTTTCTGAACTGCTGCTTGAATGGCTGCTGCATTTTCTGAGAGCTGATAGCCTGCTGCTAGATTCCTACTAGAATACACAGCACAAGTTCTTACATTAACAATGACAATTCATTACTTTAGGTTTTATAAATAGGTTTTATTTAGGTTTTATAAAGAGTAGCAAAGTGGAGAAGAGGAACACTGGGAAGGATTCCTTTGAAGAGTTTTTCTTACTTCCAAATGTGAAAGTTTAGAGAGCACAAGTAGCCATTGTACATTAGAGATCAGCATCTTCCCTAGCTGGACTCCTGCAGTTCTGCAGGATTCTTCCCAATAAAAGTATTTCAAACACTGAGAAAATCTGAGCACTCCTATACCCATCACTTTAATTTTAACAAAATGGGACAAAGTTACTCCTTACCAAGGCTCTCAAGAGTATTTGGGCTGCCAGCTCTCTCTGATTCCTTGCCAGCATGGTAATGGTGAGCATTGGTAACTAGGAGTCATTCCAGTGAAGCTGAGTTTCGCCAACAGAAAGATAACAGAAGATAGAACAGCTAGAATTGGAAGGGACCTTTAGAGGTCATGTGGTCCAACCCCCCTGCAATGAGCAAGGACCCTTATAACTAGATCAGGTTGTTCAGAGCCCTAGCCAACCTGACCTGGAATGTTTCTAGGGCTGGTGCCCCTACTGGATGTAAGGGGCTGAACTTGCTGGTATGGGGAAGAGGTCAGGCTGTGTCTGGCAGAATGCCTGTGCACTTCAAGAGAGATGCAGCTGGGTCAAAAGGCCAGCTGCCCTCTGCATGCTTCTCAGCTCCACAGAGAGAATTGCAAGTGCCTTTGAAGGGAAGACAGCAACACCTTTCTTCTGCTGAGTTCAAAGGAGAGGAAAACATGTTATACCGATGGTTCTCTCACTGGAGGTGTCAACTAGCTGTTCACCTGGGATCTGTCTAGGGCTAAGGAGTTGGTGTTTTCAGTTTAAAACTACATAAGAATAATTAACAGCTTTTCACTTGACAATGGAGGAGAGTTAATCATCATTTGTCACTGCCAGACAGCTCTCTTTCATATGAGAGAAAATATGTGTTTTAGGAGGAGTTACACATAAATGTGAATCAACATCATACCTATGACTGAGAATTAAGTAACCAGGATTTAATTCAGTGCTGGATTTTTCAGCAGCATTGTTATGATGAGCACGTAAACTCAATCTGGCTAATTAACTAGATTTGAAAGATTTTAAAACCACAAAGGCACATTTAGTAACACTCCATCTAAAGCATTATTTTTTCAACAGCATTAAGTGCCTTCCTGACCTTTTGATGCAAATTCCTCATAACAGGAGCTGCACATAAGTTAATGGGAAGTGTCAGGGAGAAGAAGAAATGTTTGAATGTTTGGAAATTTGGCAGATTTTTCAAGGAAGCAAGCTGTTGGTGCTGGATGAATTTCTCAGCCTGTTGTGTGGTCCTTCAGGTCAAGAGTGAGAAATGCTGGCAGAGCAATACAGGTATCTGTGTACCTGCCCTCCTCTGCCCCATTTCTGGGAATCAAGACCATCCATTCAGTCTTTTTTGTAAACAGAGGATTCTCACAGGTTATGTGGAGTTGTAGGGAGCAATGCTAGTTACTTATAGTAGCTGGGGGAAGAATGCCCACAAAAGAAATCAGAAAGGTTAAATTCCAAAGACAAATAAAAAAAGCATTAAAAGGAAACAATTCTTTCCAGTATACACCAAATTATGGCTTTGCTAAAAGTGTTTGAAGAAGGAGCTGACTGTAGAATCAAAAAGGTACTGCAGCTAGCCCAGATGGCTCATGCAGCTCCATCACACCACAGGACCAGCCACAGCATCACCTCTTTCTTCTCCACTAAAGGAAAGCCTTGCACTCCTTCCCCAGTTGCTGCAGAACTCTCCTGGCAGCAACCACCCTCCAAAGACAATGATCTAGCACTTCTCAAGCTGCACTGGCTCACTCAACACCACAGAGCAGGGTGATGTGCAACATCTGCACTGCTCTGGCTAATTTTATTCCTAATCATGTGAATCTGGCTTGCTATTTTGGTAAGAACAATTTCATTCCATTCTTCTCTTGATTTGTTTTCACAGCTTTAATACTTCAAGGATTTCAACTAGCCTTTGAAAGGAACACCTTTGAAGCTAGAAAATAGCTTTGCTGCTGGCTGCCCTGGGGTTTGCCCTTTAGACAGCTCTCTGGCAAGAAGCTTCTGATTTTGCAAATCAAAACCTGCTGTCTTGCAGAACACATACCTGTACTCCCAGCAAAGCAAGGCAAGGAGATGCTATACAACAGTCCAGTTTTCTCCACCCTCTCACCCATTGCCTTGCAGCAACTGGAAGGAGCTGGAGGGAAGCAAGGTGCTGGGAGTGCAAGTTGCTTTCATACAGCTCCAGTTCTAGGCTAAAAGAAAATGAATCCAAATTTCTAAAAGCAGCCTATATAACAAGATGCATCTGGCTTTACCTCACAGGTTCATATCTGCTGGCCCTACCACTTCCCTCTACAATCAAGATAGGCATCAAAAGATTACACACTGGGAACTTAATCACTACCCCTCTTCCTCCTATTTGTGATTAAAATAAATAAAAGAGAAGAGCCAGATTCAAGACACAGCAGTAATTTTTAGGGCTGGTGTATTTAAGACTGCAGCTGCAGTGTTACTATTTATTTTAGAAGAGGCTGAAAGTGAAATATCTCATGCCTAAACACCAACAAACCCACCCAGGGGACCAGAGATTCCCCAGATTTAGTATGATAAAATGATAGAAATGGTAGAAATGCAGTGCTATTGTTTAGCAACTGGTAAATGATTGAAGGAAACTCATCTCATGGGTGGGTTATTTTCAGTCCTGGAATCACAGCTATTGCACTGGTATCTTCTCTTGCCTACAGTTTCTATATATTTCCTTCTTGAATGCTTGACACAAATCTCAGCTACAGCTTCTTTAATTGTTTTTATAACATCTTAGAATCTTGTTCTTTTGGCAGCTTATTCAGAGAAAAATGGCATAAAATATGCTTAAATAGAAGCATTTTTTTCCACTGCCAATTAATGACCTCTCTATATCTCCACTTCTATAGTTTTGGGGTTATTAGATTTACCATCATCTGCCAGATGTCACAATCAAGTTGGGCACATTGGCACTGGTGGAAATAAAGACATTGCACACAGGAGACTTCAAGATAACTTTTCTGTCACCAGCCATATGCAAAACCAGCTCAGTTTCTGTGCAGTTCCTTGGTACTGGGGATTGGGAAATACCTAAAGGGCATCAGTTTTACTGCACACATAGTATTGCTGTAGGACAGAGTGACAGAGACTGCTGAGTTGGAGTTACATGTTAATAAACTAACAGCAACCAAGTGCTGTACAGCCCATGACATGTGTGCAGGATGTTAACCTTAAGGTAGCATGAAATGGAAGAAATGTGGTGCAGGGATGTAGCAGCTCTCTCACCACATCACCTGGAGTGCATGGTCTTGTCCCACAGCAACCCACCTCTGCTGCTCCTCAGGCAGGCTCATGGCTGTAAATCTATCCCCTGGCAACTTCTGCAAACTACACAGTTAAACAACTGACCAAACTATGAAATACCCTGACAAATGGATTTAGAACCTCATGTTTAGGCTGTCCCATGAGATACATGAAAGGATGACATCCCAGTGGGGATGTTTATGCTGTTGCATTGTAAAGTTGCCTTTGGCAACCAAAGTTACCTGTGATATTGTCACTGGGCTATGATTATTTTGGTGTGAACATACCGGATGAGGTAAGCTGTAGGTTGACTGAAAGTAGGAAATTCAGTCAAAAACATTTTCCTCAACTTACCCCATCATTGTACCTAGGCAAGTGGGAGGCAACATGGTGGGGTTACTCCTGCAGTATTTCTTTTCCCCCAGGCACCTTCTTTGATTTAAAAATAAATATTTCTACTTTTAACTGTGCTTCTTTGACTTGTGTGCTGAAACCGAGTACATGTTTCTTAAATGCTTCCTACCTCTTCTGCAATTTAAAGAGAGAAAAAATACATTAAGTTATTGAAAAAAAGCTAAGGAAGAATTTAGGGGGCTAGGGAGAGGAAAGAGTTGCCAGAAAAACAAAGAGGAATAGATATTTGTTTTCTAGTTTTTAGTTACATTTTAAAATGAAGTAGGTTTACTCTTAAAAAATATTATCCCTCATAACAACATTTAGTTTCAAGTCAGCTCTGAAACCTTTCTTACATGCAAAGGCAGGCAGTTTTCAAGTCAGTTGGCCAAAACTGGCTGGCAAATGTGAAACCAAAACAGCTACCTCCCTTATTTGCACAGCTGTGTGCACCAGACTCCTCCGCCCCCCAGAAATGATCCTGCTGCAGGACATCAACTCCACGTCAAGGCAGTTACCACCAGGTCCTGCAGCAGGCAGACAGAATGATCACAAGTCTCTTCTGGCTTTACAAGCCATGAAGGTTCTGCCCATGTTTTTGAGGGAAGTAGTGCTAAAGTCTTCTAATCATAACAATGTTTAAACTGGTGCTGGTACAGCTCCACACGTGGCACTGCCATAGGCTGAGAGCATCTGGATGCAATACAGTCAGTTCAGGTTCAGAGCCTGGTCTCAGCTATGTTGCTATAATACAGTTGGATTACATTTTAAATTAACTCAAACACAGATAGGTGCTGAATTAAATGCATGAAGTGGCCAACATTTAACAGGAGTATGTGTACTTACAAATCCAGCTGGCATGAAAAGACTGAAATTACTTCTAAGCAATCTACATGAATGCAGATTTAACTCATATGTGTTAAAACCATCCTAAGGTCATGGGAAGTTTTCAAATAAGGAATGATTCTATTTTATATCACGTGCCTTCTGAGAGCATTTCCAGTAAGCAGTGCTAAAAGAAGGCAGAAGGAAGAGCTTCACAGTCTGTCTTGCATCCGCCACTGGAGTTGGAACAAGAGTTTCCATGCTGTGAACCAAAGGGAAGAGTGTCAGTTCACAGGCAAACATCAGCACCCTTGGCACTAAGGACAAGAAACTTTCTACTTGAGCTTCACAGTGATTTCTGTAAAGAGTCCTTTTTTTTAAATGGGTCATGCTAAGGAAATCCCAGCTAAGAGTCTTTGCCTTTTCCAAGAAATGGAGGATTATCATTTGCCACCATTCCACATTCCAGTTTAAAGGGGAAAAAAATCCAATTTCATTTTCTCTTAGTTTCATTGTTTAGTGGCTGCCTCCAAGTGAGGAGCACAGATGTTAAGTGAAGCAACAAGCCTCTGTGCCTTCTCTACCTTAGAGATTAGAGCTTCTGAGGGGTTAGCTAGTCCTTAGCTCCAACTGGCAAAAGTCATCATTCTGCCCAGATACAGGCAAAGCTTTCTTATGACATGATTTCTGCTCTGAGGCTGCTATAACACATTGAACCTGCTCCTCCCATGTCTGCATAGGAGAGTAACACCTAACTTGGCTTGGAAATTCAGGAGGACTAAGAATGAGAAGGAAAACCAGGGTTTTTTGTTGGTTTTTTTTTTTTTTTAAACAACCAAGTCTCCCAGTCTCAAAGAAGTTTACTTAACACTTTTCAAGTCCAGGCAAAGTAGTTTTGTTAGCCTGTATTTACATAAGGCTTAAAGGATTTCCCAGACCATAGGTGCCTATAAACCACCTCAGCATTCCCGAGCAGTACAGCTTCCAGAAGCTCATGTTAAAATACCCTTTTCTGTAGCAGATCCACAGTGTGTGCTGAAAGATTTTCACAGGAGAGGTTTCACATGTGTGTTTTCTCCACCTCCCTTTACTTATTGAAAAGGCTGCTCTCCAAAGCCTCATTATGTGTTACTGTGCTGCTTGTGCTAGCCAGAAAGCCACTGGCCCTGGGCCAACCTCTCCCAGGGCTTAGTAGCAGAGGAGCATAAGCAGATAGGAAATATTTGTTGACTGAAGGATATTGGGAAGGGACATAGCAGGGAAGGGTGATTCCTGGGGCAGGCTTGGGACATGGAACCTCAAGGAAAAATGCTCTAGAAATGAGTTGCTGGGAGCCAGGACAATGTTGTCACCCCTCTAAATACAGGGGGTTTGAAGCACCAAATCTAGATAGTGGGAATGGATGAAAAACCTCCAAAGTGAACAAAACAGATATGAGACTCTGAGAAGGGAGAGCTCAAAGCAGAACCTGACTAAGAGCACTGTGCCAGGGCAGCAGGCTGGCGGTAGGGCTGGTGCCCAGCTCAGGAGGGCTGCTGCACACCTGTACTTTAACTCAGGGAAAGACTTCTTCACTGTCCCCCAAATAATTCCACCCCCAGCTCCTTCCAGGCAGTCACATTATTGATACACTGCAGTCTGCTCTCACTGAGTGTCCAATAAAAAATGCAAGCACAAAACTTCACCTTCTTGAGACACAGCCCCTCAGTATCAAAGAGCTTTGCTCCTCTCTCGAGTCAGGATGTCACAGGCTAACATTTGCCATGGTTTTTGTTTCTGTGCAGGGTTCCTGTGTAGGAGAAAAAAATCCTTGTAGGAAAACTACACAGTTTGAACCCTTCAGTGAATAAACTAATATCACTTCTGCCATCTCCTCCCCTTTCCTTTATGAGGTTAGCACAACTGCAGTCTTCAGCAGCAAGTACTGTGTTTGTGTTCTCCAAATAAACCTGAATTGCAGAGAAGCACTTAAGAGCTCCTCTTCTCAGTAAAGGTTTGCTGTCACAGATAAAACAAACCTGGAAGAAATTCACAAGTGTTTGATTTTTCTGTCCAGTCACTTCTTTGATGAAAGCAAGGAAAGAAACTCTTTCACACTCCTCACTATGGATTTTCAGCTCTGTTTGCTTTGACTTCTTGTAGCTAAGCCAAGAAATAATAAAAAAACCCTAAAAAACCACACCACACAAACCTACAACCAACCCACGTCTGAAAATTTCCACTAATGAATTCCAGACTTCTGGACTGCAAAACCATCTGCTTTCTCCCAAGTCATGTTGTCAACAACTGAGTGCAGCTGTATGAAGGGCAACAAAATAATATAGTTACTTGTGTTTCTACACCCCCAAATTTGCAGCCTTACTGAAGTACATCACAGAAACCTCCCCAGGTTCAATCCAAGGCTTTCTTGCAAACCCCAGCATTATTACCCTGATCACAATGGGCAGAGAAGTTATGTAGGTGGCCTATCTTCATTGTTTTGGCAAAATCTAATAATAAAGAGTCAGTGGATGGCAGAGCAGATGACCAGAGCTTTTATCATCTGATGTAGAAGACAGAAGATGAGATGCTGTCCATTAATGATGTTAAATAGCTCAGAGTTTCTCCTCTTGTATTTGGGCAGCCCAGCAGCTCTCAAGGAGGCAGCATGCATGTAAACAAGATGAGAGTCCATTAAGCTTATGGTGTCTCTCAAACCAAATCATTGTATTAACACTGCAAACAACCAGACAAATTCTTTTGTCCAGCTCTGAGGCTGTCAGTGACATCCAACTGCAAGTCTGCTAATGACTGCGTGTCTTGTAAGGCTAATGGCTTGGTTTGCAGCCTGAATGTGCTGCTGACACCAGGGATTGTCCTCTGCAAGAACAGCAACCATCACCTCCCACCACTCCCATATGAGGCAAAGAACCTGATTAAAGCATTAGCACTAAACTCTTTCCTCCTTAGAAAAATCACACAGGATCCTCAGTGACTTTGAGAGGATCAGGAACACTTTTCTGTGCCTTACCAGCAGACACCAGCTCCGGCAGCACAGGGATCCTGGTCACACATTGCTGTTACTTCAACGCAAGGGCATCACCACCAAGACTCAACAATCTGAGTCAGCCTCTGCCCATCTGCTGTCACATGGCTTCCCACCACAAATCACACCAGGCAGCCTGATGCTCTTCTTGAACAGGGCAGGGGTTTTGTCTTTTGCCTCTGGGAGGTGGTTTCTAAGTAAACTTACTTTGGACACAAGCAGTTGAAGTGATCGCTTCTTACCTCCAGCCTGGTAAACATATCCTCATCAAATATTGCTGCAAGGCAATTAAGATTAAGCTAAGTGTAATTATGGTATCTTTGAGAGCTTCATTCTCAAGTGCAGCTTCTTCCTTAAAAAGTCCTAGACGCATTGACAATTATTAAAGAAACACAAAGTAATTAATCAATATCATTAACATAGCAATTTCAATGCACTAATAAGAGGGCAAGGAGAGCTGATACCATGGAAGGCTTCCAACATGCTCCTCTGTTCTCTAGGCAAACCCCTAAAATGTTTTTAACTTTCAAGTTTCCTGACTTCCTTTGTTACAGCCTTTCTTTTAATAAGGCACAAGGGAAAGTGAGGCTTTGAGATAGTCATTTAGAAACCACATTTGATCTAGAGCATGTCAAATATTTCAAGTCAGAAATACCCATCAACATATAAATAGTTTGTGCTTCAATTGTTACAGCATATTTGGGTATATATTTTCCAGATAAGCTGGGAAAAAGCACAACTCAGACTAGAGCACATCTTTCCTCCTAGGGACACAGCTCCTATAAATTTCCATGAACAGGAATAAATACTATTTCAGTTATTTTACAGACTGACAAAATTCAAAACCCAGTCCTAGTCATCCTCTCTATACTCTGTTAATGGTGCAAACCACAGCTTGTTCATTGCCTTGAATTTGGTAGGTCCCCATTTAGCTCCTGAAACTAAACTCACTTAAACTCCATGGATCTAAATGTATAAAAAACCCAAACAAACAAAAAAAATCACTTCTTCTTCATAGGCATAACCAGTCAGATACAACTGATGAGGAAGAGTGCAGAGAAAGACTACAGCCTTTAAATATAGCCACATTCACAGGTAAGAGTTCAGCCACACAAGAGAGTAATTTACCTGATCTACACCAGCTGAGAGTAGCTGAGTTAATTCACAGATGGAGACTATAAGCTTTCCAAGGAACAATCCCAAATACACAGTTGCTCCCTTTTCCATAGAGATGGCTATAAGGATGAGATCTGAGCTCTCAAAAGGATGAGTTATATCTATGAATGTTGCATCCACCAGGCTCCTCCAAAAACTACTCTTCTGTGAAGTGGCTCTAGATTGGGCAGCTCTCATGGAAACACTCCAGGCAAGCAGTGGCATATGTTGCATGGTGCTGCACCAACTACCTGGTTTTGCCATGCAGCTACTGGGACCTGGCCCCCAGGGTTATCCTGTGCATGATCCCTGGAGTCCAAATAAGCAACAATGAAGCTGGAGCTTATTTTTAGCTTTCTTGTTCAGACTGGTGGTTTCTTGTGTCTTATTGCTTCTTATCAGCTCTGAGCCAGGTGGTCACCTACTTTACCCAAGCCTAACTGCCTCAGTCCCTACCCACTGATCAATTCCATCCATACCTGTGTGTCTGCTTACACTCACATCTGTCCATTTGCCTTAGACAGGGCATCAGCTGCAAGGCTTTATTGCTGTAAGTTTCAAAGGACAGAAGTCCAATGCTGGAGGCAGTGAGTATGCTTTGGAGGTTAGGTCAGGGACCATCTTTTACAGGCTGTGATCTCAGATCTGTGCATATGGCTTTTAGTGAGCAGAGATCTGTGTAGGACCATTTATTCACAGCACCTATAATTCAGCATTTGTATCTGCTTTTAGTGGTGCAAAGCAGCTATAGAGTCAGTAAATAAAGAGACAAATATTCTTATTCCTGCTTGCAGGGTAGAGGACTGGCCAAAGGTACCAAACAAAGCCAGAGGCAGTGTGTGATGCTAAGGATGGAGCTCCTGTAATGTCTTTGTCCCCTCTCTCACCTCTCAGCTCATGCTTGAAACCAAAAGATGATGAAATATTTCACTTTTCCATGGAAGAGGTCTCCCAGGTGATCTCAACAAGTAGGACTCACCCTTTACAAACTCAGCTTCTGAGGACTCCAACTCTTCCTGCTTTGCAGTTCTTACTTACTGGTTTGTTATTCTGCACTTGAGAAAACATGCCCAAGGGGAGACTGAATGATTCTGCTGCAGCCAACAAAAATAAAGGAGCAATTCCAGTGCCCTTCTCCTCTTTACCTGTTCTTCCTGTCCTGTGGTATGCATTGCTAGTGAATGCAATTAAAACTTTTCATTCTTTGGTAGCCTCTTGGTCTAAGAAGCATCCCTTGAGTAAGCTTCAGCCAGTTCTTGTTCCCCTCTTCTTAAAGGATCACCTCTAATAAATAGCTTTAAGTGAGAACTTAGAGAAGGTTTTGGTAATTATTGTCTTTTAGCAGATCTGAGCTCAGTTCACTGGGCAGAAAAGAAAAAGGCATGTGTGCAAAATTATCAGGAAAATCATCTTTTTCTGGCATGCAAAAATGCAATTCCTTTCTGCAAGATTTGGCTTAGATTTAACCAAACATGTTACACAGATGGAGAGTCCTTCAAAAACAAATTAGCCACCCTAAGCTAATCAAACTTTAGTGGTGCTGGTAGGACAGTGAGTTACAAAATAAACTATCCACCAATATTAGCTATATTTTCCCTTTTTTGTCAATGTATTCCTTACCAGTTGACAGGGTTAATGGAATAAATTTCTAAGTGTTGGAATATAGAAACAGTGAATTACAACATGCTTTTTCTCTATGTGATTTCTCTGATGAAATATTGCTTGTACCTCTTTGAGGAGACATTAACTCTTCCAGAAATCAATGTTCAGCCATTCCAGTACTCAGCCAATTAATGGTCTTTCTCATGCTAATAACAACAGAGTGAAATAATATTTTCTGTCTGATAAGATTTTGTTGTGTTCATTCAGCTCTAGCCTCCTGTATGGAAATAGTTAGCTTCCTCTGTTTTCCATATTTTGATTCAGGAAAAGAAAGGAGATGGTCTTTTGATCCTGTACTGCTCAAAATGAAACTAAACCCACAGAATATTTTGCCAGATCTTTTGTGGTAAAGCAGTATCCTCATTCTTTGCAACAAGCCTTTCTGCTTCCTTCCACGAAGTGAGACATCAGAAGAATGCCATTGGGAGAGGAAGCTGACAAAAGGAAGGTATCTTCAGTGGAAATGATTTCTTTCTTCAGACTGTATTTAGATATGTAAAATATTTCCAAGAAAATGGCTTAGCACATGCATTATATTTCCCAGCACCCCAGCTGTTAGCAGCTGGATGCAGTGTTTCAGCAGTCACTCTTGTAGGAAATATAACAGCAGTTTGCAATAATAGACAATAAGTATCCATGGATGTAGACTAATGACCTAATTTTACAACATAAACACCCCCCTGCCTGACTTTCCTTTGAAGCACAATCCCATTAACCAAGAAGCTGAAGTTCCCAGTTTGCAAACTGTTCAGAACAGGCTCTGAGCAGCTGATACCCTGACCTTCAGGAAGTGTTATGAAAGCAGAATGAACCCCTTAAGGAACATGAAGTACCTATCAAATCTGCTTTCTACTCAGAGGGATCTCCAAGGTGAACCCAAGAACTCAGCTTCTGGCATTTTCCTTTAGCTCTAAATCACTGTATGTTGCAGAGAAAGATGGCCCAAGGGTTAAATGGGCTTTAGCAGATCCTATTTCAGTCTCATGCTCCACCATTGATTTTTTTATATATATATGTAGGTAAGTCACTTAAATCCAGACCATTAAAAATACCTGGGTACCACTTTGCTTGGAATCATAATGCCTTATGCCTAGGCAACTTGGGAATTCAAGTCCTGAGCCTCTAAAAGCAACTCAGCAGCACTTTCAGCCCTAGGTAGATGTTCTTTCAAATTGTACATGAGAAGATTGCTGTTAAAGAGGAATGGATGTTCTTGGGGAACTGGGAAATAAACCTCACTGAAAGATCAAACCTGCCCATGAATGACCTGATATGAAAAATGTTCAGCTGATAAAGGAGATGCCCAATACATCTGTCTGACCTGGTCTGTCTATCTGACACAAAAAAGAGGCAGTTCCCTCTGCCAGAACTGTGTACCCTCTCGCAGATACCTGCCTGTACCTACTGTAATCCATCCCCTACCAGTCACACCCATCTGATGCTTATGCCCTCCTGGAGTGTCCTCAGTGTGCCTCCAGCTCTTCCTTGTGTGGGTGCTCTGTGTTTTCCCTTCTTGCTGTAGGAGAACAGATTCAACTTTCTGGTCCTGGCCAGCAACTATTTCCCTGACTCACTCTGCATGAGCCACACGAGTTCAGATAATGAGCACCTGTCTGTGCGAAATATGTTGGGCTTTATTCTAGCCTTGCTAGGAGTTACTTTAGCTCTAAAGCAAGTCTGAATTAATCTGTTCCTCACAAAATGATCTGAATATTAAATTTATGTCCCTAAACTCTTTTGGAAGTCTTTTGATGAAATCTAGCCTGGAAAACACTTCACATGACCATGCCAATAACGTCTCTAAACGTTCTCTCTGGTGAAAGGACTGACAGACAAAATTTAATTCCTTCCTAACTACTCACTCTGCTGCCTGCCTCCCCCCTTGTGCATGGAAACACAGTCAAGTGATGGGATAATGTGTGTCTTAGTGACAGGAAGAGGTTGTATTCAAGGTGGAAATGACCCATTGAAGTTGTAGTGTCTGGTCTTGCACCATTGGGAATTGCATTTCATAATCTCTTGCAATAAATAAAAGTTCAAGAGTGGAGGCAGCTAAGCAAGAGGAAGGGAAAAGATGATCTACAGGAAGTCCAAACCATCTTCTAGATAAGCAATTTGCATTAAAATTGGTAGATTTGAACTGCTGAGTAGGATGGATTAGATGGAAAGAGAAGTATGCAGCTACAAAAGACTTGCAAAAGAACCGTATGTGTTTGCTGGAAAATGACTTGTCGTTGTGTTGCTGAGTTGCCTATAGATCCTCAGAGCAGAAGCCAGCTGATTACACAGAGAGCATGAGCTGTGTGGTGCCATCTTCCTGACTTCTACTGGCCATGACTTGACTGGCTTTGTGCTTTTTGCAGCAATAGTCTGGGGACTTGGCTCACCTTCTGAGACACAGAATCATAGAATTGTAGAATCGTTATGGTTGGAAAAGACCTCTGAGATCATCAAGTCCAACTGACCACCTAACACTCCCATGTTCACCACTAAACCATGTCCCCAAGGACCATATTTACATGTTCTTTGAACTCTCTCAGCATAGGTTGAGCCTTGTATTTAAAGGAAGGGCCTACAAGGAAAAGCATAGAACAGCATCATTTGGGAAAGAGCTAAAGCTGAATATTGTGCTTTGTTCCTGGTGTTCCCAATGACGACCAATAGTAGAAGACTTAAAATTGTTTCCCCTGTCCAGAGGAAAAAACATCTGTAACATCTAGTGTTTTGTTGTAACTCCAGCTCCATATCATCACTGCCTTTGCAGAAAAGGGTCTGTAAGATAACAGTGGGGATCAACTTTTTAAACAAGATAGCAGACAATAGCACTAGGTCTAAAAAGCTTCTCATACAGACACCATGTTTACAGCAGAGTGAGCCATACCATACACAAAGTTAGATTTTGGGGGTGGGAGATCTCCCCCTATGGCAGCTCAATAGCCTTCATTTGCCATGCCATATCTATCAGAACTGGTTTTTAATCTGACACTGCAGATTACCCAGCAGTTTTGACCCTCATAAAACCAGGTTTTTTTCTTGATCTTCACCATTTGACTGAGCCAGTCTTAACCTTTCCCAGCAGGGCACACTGATAAAAAACAGGATGCAATAGTAGGTTCTGCTTTCTGTACAAATCCAGACTTGCACATTAGCTAAACCATATTTGCTGCAGGGGAAGAATTGTTGATTTTTTTTTTCTTCTTTCCCATCTGTTTGTTGTTTGTTGTTTGGTTTTTTTATTCTTTTCTCCAGGACATCCATCCTAACATCTAATCCGAACACTCTGAGCAACAACATCAGTGCATGCATGACACCCCTAGTGAGGTAAGGTACTTATCAGGAACATCAACAGCAGCCAGAACTTCAGCCTCTGAGCAGAGTTACTCAGTGGCCATCTGAACATTTACACTGAATGTTTTCTTTTTCAGCTCTCACCAAAGGGTGTTTGTTTCTAATCCACTCCTTTTATTTTCTCAGTAGCAGCAGAGACATTTTGAATAAAGCAAAGGGGAAACTTCTGATTGTTTGGATTCTGTTCAAGAAGGACAGATTTATATGTTTACCCTGGAAATGACTTATTGAATCATACTTGTGAGCAGAGCCAAGGAGCCCCCTTGCCTCCACCTCCCCCAGCCAGTCCTCAGGGCTCTGCCACAATGTGGTTTTCATTACAAGCAGGAGCTGCTGCAGTGTTTTCTTCCTTGCTACAGTACTTTTCATTATGCAGGCAGGAGAACAACTGGGAAAATCAACTTCTGTTAAGGAAAGAATTGACCAAACCTATTGGGAGACAAAAGTGGGTTTAGACTCATATATGTGTAGTTGTGTTAAAGATGTTTAAAAAACCAATAGATGTGATTCTTAGGGACATGGTGTAGTGACATGGTGGTGATAGGTTGACAGTTGGACCTGATGATCTTGGAGGTCTCTTCCAACCCAAAGATTCTGTGATTCTATGTGATGGTGGAGGATGAGTGGAGCCTTATCCTATGTCTGTAGTGCAGCAATGTGATATAATAAGGACAGAGAACAGACCTCAAGACTGGGTTTGGATCTTTGGTGTGCCCAGGTTATTGCCAGCTTACTTTGATGATGGTCCTACTAAGGAACACTTCTACTTGCCAGCTCACCATCTGGGTGCTGCCCCATGCTGGGCCAGCTGAGTCAAAATGATAAACTGCTTCTAGACAGATGAAGACCTTGAAGAAATTCATCTTTAGCTTCAGCTTTCCTTGGACTTTAGTTTTTCATGCCTTCAGTACCTGAGGGTTACAAATCCAAGATCTCTCTCTTGTCTCTGTCATGTCCCTATAATGCACTCCAGAGGAATACCAGAATGTAAATGTTGCTCTATTGCCTGGAGGAGAAGAAGACAGAGATCCCATGGGTGAAGAAATAATAGCCACTTTTTCATGACAAAAGTATTCAGCCCAGTAACTTGCAGAGTGGCTAAGCTTTCACAAAGCTTTTGTGCTTCATTCATGTCACATTTGCTCTGACATGAGGGATTAGAGCCCAACTGCCTCCTCAACAGAGCATTCTTGTAGTTGTGTTACCTTCAAAAAAGCCATGACACCAACAGAGAAACCCATCTTGTGCATGTCAGCACTGTTCACCCCAACTCTTACCCCTGCTTGGCACCACAGCTGCCATCCAAAGGAGACCCCAGGGGCTGTGGGTTGCTGTGGGCATTTCAGTGCTGCCTTTTGCCCCATGGAAATGTCCTAATAAATCCCAAAAATAGTATCAAAGCTCAGAGGGATTTCTGCCTCCACAGACCCTTGATATGTATCAGTTTCAGAGGCTGATGTATATCAAATTACTAGTGTTAGCATCATGGTAGAAGAGAAATTTCACAGGATGACAGAAAGATCTCCTGTTACCCTCTTAAGGGGAGAAAAAGGGAAGGGCTGTAGGGCAAAACTGCTCTGACATGTCAAGTAACAGCCACAGGTTATCTAAAACATCCGCTTTTGATTTGTGTGCCCCTGGAAGTGGACACATTTCACACAGCAACTTGGCTTGTGCATTTTCTTGTGCCTTTCTTCAGCTTTCTCCTTCTTCATCTCTCACTCCTTTAAGTATGAGCTAATTCAGAGGAAGCTTTACTGAGTGATATCCTGTTTCATGTGGTGTTTTTACTTCAATGAGGATGAGAGATGAGGAAGCTAAGCAGTGAACAAGTCTATCTGAACTTTTGAGGTTTCCATGGGAATTCTTGGTCCAGGATTCATGTACCCCTCCCATAGCAGGCAGTCCTGAAGTTGTCTGTGATGCATGAGACATGACAGAGTCACCTTTCCACAACACAAGACATTCCCAAATTCATATATTTTCTCTTCTGGTGCTTCCTTTTCAGCTCTGGCTTGCATGAGATAACCCAATTCTGGTGTTTTTTAAAGAAAACACAAAAGCTAGCAGACATAATGACTTAGGATATTGAGCAAGGACCCATTTTAACCACTTGAATCATTCTCCAGCTGTACCCAGATCATCTCTACCATGAAATTACATGAAATTTTCTGGGGCAGAGAAGACCAGTTGCCATGCCTCTGACAGAAACAGCTCTGCAGAAGTTCTTACTGAGGCAGATTTTCAGTCTAATAGCAAAGCTTGGAGCAGTGTGACATTTCTTGCTCTGGGTGGGACGAGTGATATTGCCTTAATCATTGCTTGTTTTGGAGTTACATCACTGTCTGTGAAATTGAAAAACAGTTTGTTGTGTAGTTTCAATAGGTTTGACCATCAAATTATGCAAGTCATCAGTAGTAGGGAAGTGGAACAGGTCCCTCTCATGGGTTATAACACCCAGTGGGGTTTTTTGTTCTACTAAATGTTGTTTTCATTTGAAGGTGGCTGTGTCTAAATCACACTGAAAATGACACAACTGAAATATTGTGTCATTGACTTCAGCTTTACCAGGGATGATGCTGAATATGCAGTCTGTTCCAGCAAAAATACTTCTTTTTTTCATGTGTTAAAAATCAGTCACAGAACTGTGAGGGTGAGGGAGGCCTGCTGAAATTTGTCAGTCATACTTTAAATAACCAACATCAGGGGTATCTGAAACTTGCTGTATTTGTGAGTGGGAAGTACATAACCAACACCCTGTAAATTGCCATCACCTTTCAGTGTTACAAGGCCACATTCTGTTGTGACCTCTGCCCACTCTTGTATATTGCTCAAATACAGTAAAATTAACACCAAAAGAATGGTTGAAGTCTTCAAGGAATCCAAGCTATGCACTGCTGGGTACCCAGGTCGAGCTGCCTGCATTTTGGCACATGGAGGATTCGTAGGTTTGAGCTGTTGTGGAAGGAGGAATTCTGTATATCCAGAAGAAGACAGGATCCTGCAGCAGATGCTGGAAGTTTCTTGCCAACCCTTAGCTTGGAGAGGCTGGCTGAGCACTTGGAGATTTGGCTAGTTCTTGTTCCTGTTGAAGTTAATAGATTTTGGCACCATTCTTGATAGGCAGCATAATCAATCTTCCAGGGGGTTTCTCCCACATGTGTGATTAAGTCTGTGTACAAGCTCCTGAGTCAGTATTTCATCGGTCAGTCCTTTAATTGAGTTTGTACTTTTCAGACATACAAAACAAACATTGATTTCCTTGGTTAAATGGAGAGCAATAAACTGGGCTTGCATACTTTTATTATCAGGAAATGGTATAATACTCACAAGTCAAAAGTCTGCAGTTTCATGTGCTGTACATCTAAGCCCAGGATGAAAACCTCCCATTACTGGGATCAGAAAGAGACTTTGCACAATAGTAGTCATTTACATATGTATTTACATTCATCCATGAAGCAAGATGTGGCTAGCCCATAAAAATGTAGAGAATGATAAAGCAAAAGAAACAAGATATGAAAAGAGAATCTTCTCCATCTACAATATTCAGCTACATCTGTGTTGGATCAGAGTTTGGCTGCTGAGGATGAACTTACAGAATATGCTGTTCCCATTTTTGGCTCTTTGGGGAATTGGGGAGCTTTTCCTCTGAATTTTCATAAGCTCTTCTTTTTATATTGCAAAGAGCAATTACAGAGTTATAATGTGGTAGATAGGCAGGAGAAAATGCTATATGGCTTTTTCTTTTTCACATATTTGTAAACTCCATGTGCCCACAAAGACTTGGGCAGAAAGCTCCTCAGCACATAGCCATTAGATGTCTGGGAAGCAGATGCCCTCTGAGTTCTAGAGTGGAAGGAGTCAAGATGTTAGAGCCCAATAATGCCACTGTAGTGACCAAAATCACCATTAGTGAATAGTTCCAATCCTGAGACTCCAATATCCACACATAGACAGTCTGAGACTCTACTGTTACACCAGGAATGGGCAGTCCCTGTAACTGCTGGTAGCAGAAATTCTATGAAGGGACAAGGGTTGAAATAATCAAAGAAAATAGAAAAGCCAAGTGTACAAACAGCTGGCTACATTTTGAGACCTGAAGACCTAAAACTCAGGATCCATCATCTGCTGTATGCTTCATAACAAATTTCTGTATAGTCTAGTTCTTATCCCACTTTGAGGAGCAATCATTCACCAGGCACCGTGTCAAAGAGCTCCTTCACATGGACCATGTCCACTCAAGCCTCTCAAAGGGTGATCCTCTAACTGAGAGATGGCCACTTTCTGTGTGCTCAAGGGCCCACTTCACTTCTAGTCACATAATCACATGGTGGTTCCTGTAACCTAATGACCCTGTCTGAATCTGCAGCAAGCAGCCTTCCCCACGGGCAGATGAAAAGCCACTGGCTTTTAAGTTCCAGATCTAGCTCCTTCTTGTACACCATAACTCTATGGTTGATTAGAAATCTGGATTTTAGTAACTGGGGTAGTTCCCTGAAGAGCATCTCTAGAAGGCTTCACTTTGCATGGTGGGATCAGGCTGACAGTAGTGATGCCGGAAGAACCACACTGCAGTGACACTAGTGGCAGTGTCAGAGGGGAGGTGGTTCAACCACTAAATGTTCTCAGTGAGGGATTCTAGATCTGATTGTGCAGCCCAGGTAATGCTATCTGCCCTGGTGCTGTGGGAGGTCTTGCTGGGATGTTCCTGATTTGGAGACTTCTGCTTTGCATCATTTCCCTTCTAAACCAGATTTGCTCTCTCTGTTGTGGTAACCAGTGAGACATTATAGTAGTTCACATTTGTTTAGGTTTGTGGATTTTTTTTATGGTAACTACTTACACATCCCCTTTTTGTAGCAGCTGTTTTTCTGTAACTTTCATCCGTGGCATGTTTTTGAAGCCAGGAGATAACAGATTTGTTGCTGAATGTAGCCATAATGTACATTGTCAAGGCTCATATGCAGTGAAAATCTGCATCTCTTCAGAATGCACCAGGGTTTATTTGTTTTCTCAGTTTAAATATCCCCCAGTGATCACTGGCTGGCTGGAGGTTGGCACAAATTCTGTGGCAGGATCGAGGGAGCTGATAGCTCAGGAATATTTGAACCACTGAGTCAGTTTTGGGATTGAAAGGGCAGGCTGCTATTTGGTTTCTAATGACACCTAGAATGTTTGGTTGTAGCTAGTCTATCCTAGTAAATTATGGAACAGTTCTAGCCCTAAAACAGCAGTTTGGATATACTCAGATGGCAGCTACAGGACAACCAGTCAGATCCACATCTCTCTTCAGAATTGTCTTCCCCTACAACTCTGAAAGAAGTGACATTCAACCCTGAGACCTGGGCAGTCCCTGTTGGTCATATCAGGTTGTGCATTAGAGCAGTACACAAGAGGACATGTGAGCAAACCTGGGTTTGTATCCACAGAGAAAGAACTGTTTGGGTTTCCTGTGCTAGCCACCCTCTGTGGGGCCAGCATTCTCCACTCCAGGTGACTTGTTTTAGAGGATGTCCAAACTGAAAGCAGCATGCAAGAGAGACAGAAGACATTCTCATGGAACTTCTACTATTTGACCCACTGTGAGCTTGAACAACCAAGTTGGCTAAACTGTACTGAGCTCCCCAAGTCCTGCATTGAACACAAAGTGGTTCCTGGGGGCTTGGACCTCAATCTCTCCCATCTCTTTGGCACAAGACAGCTCTGATCAGGGATGTGCAGATCAAGTCCCTTCCACCACCAAAGGCTCATCATACATGGAGAGAGCCTCCTGCTGCTTATTTTTAGTGTTTGGAAATAAGAGCATTCGTGTTTCTCATTACAGAAATCTTCTCTGCTCTCCATCTGCTGGCACCAAACCCTGCAACTTGGCAGCTCATGAGAGAGAGGAAGGAAAGGTGACCAGAAAGTATGAGAAAGGCAGAAAGAATGGATTTTAGGGGAGGGTTTCCTTCACTAGATCTATCATTTATCCTGTCAAGACCCAAAGTCTTCCAAGTGTCAAGCATCAAAAGGAAACCTAAAAGAAGAAACACAGACTTGTTTTAATTTTTGTTTTGTCTCAAATCCAACAGAATGAAGGATTTTCTTAAATTTAGCAAACTGAAGCATTTTCATTTTGTTCCAAACCTCATTTCCTGATGATTTATCTGTCTTCTGGAAGATGACCCTACCTGTCTCTTTCAAATCTCTCCTTTAACTTTAATCACTTAATTTCACACATGGAATAAACATTATAGCACCTGAGTGTGCCTGAATTCTCATTCCATATTCAGATGTAGAAAAACAGGATAAATCCATATTGTGAGTTATCAAAGGTAACACTGGTTACACTAACAGAATCTTCCCTTGATAGCTGACTTTCTAAACAACAGGAATGTCATAGATCTAAGCTACCAAGACTTTACTAGAGTCTTTGGTTAGGCATCACTGGGGAAATCAAATAAACTGGATGAAATAGGTATTAATAAGGAACTGCTGATTAGGTAATTTCCCCAGCTAGATAGAAATCTCTGATTTTGCACTGAAAAGGGAAATACCAAACCAGAGCAGAAGAAGGAATTACTGCCTGCCCACATTACATGGGGAGTTCCTCAAAGACAGATTTTGAGAAATGACATCTCCAGTCTTCACAAGTGAGAATGGACACCAATTGCTTTCTATAAATACTTGGAAAGATAATGCCTGTGAGAGAGGAGAGCTATTTAAGAGCAATTTTGGCAGGGGAATAGATGAGGTTAACTGACCACATACCAGTTCAGGCTGAGAATCAGGGGCTTTCTCATCATTTTAGCAGTGCAATTCTAGAACAGCCTCTAACAGGCAAAAATCCCAGCTAACTGCACCATTGATTGTGGCATTACCCAGGAACAGTCTGTGCCACAGGGAGAATTATTTATTCCCAGATTTATGCCATTGTACACCCTTGCAGCATGTGCCAGAAAGGTGGCAGCTGTTCTTTAGTCCTACAGGTATCACTGACAGAGCCATGGCAAGATGATGCTCCATCTCCTCTCACAGTGCCCTGTGGTGTGCATCAGCCTCCCTGGGCATGGCCTCTGAATCCACTCTTTGGCTCCTGCCTCCTGCAGCACAGAGGCATCATGTTTCAGCCTCTAAAAACCTCAGAGAGAAACTTCTCTCTAAAATAGAGCAAAACTGAGCTTAGCAATGCAAAAAAGGGTAAAAATCCTCATGTGCTGCTGGTTCTCTGGAAGCAGTGGAGGGCTGGCATGGTCCCCAGGGTAACCTAGAGCAGTCCCATGGCTGCTTCATGAAGATCCACATGATGGCAGCCCACCATCCACTCTGTCTACCTTTTTCCTCCCTCTGCTCTCTATCTTTCTTCTGGATGTGTATTCACCCAAGGGTACAAGGAAGCAAACAGCAGAGGGATGATCCCTATTGCAGAGGTAAACGTGGAATTCCAGAGGGTCTGTTTTCAGCCTCCTTTGTCTTTTCTTTCACCACTATGGGAATGGTGCAAAGAGGTGAGATGTGGCTGCACATCCTTCCCTGGCAGTCTGGAGGTAGGACCAGTGCTCTCCCAGGATGTGTTTTTGTGGGTGCAGTGTGCCTATTAATGGTAGATGCTGTTTGAAAGGACAGGAGGAGGGAGATTTCCTCAGCTCCTGTGCAAGGGTTACAATTTGACCCTTAAAACCAAAGAATGTGAAGTCAACTTGTGAGGATTAGAGAAGCTGGGATTTGGACTTTTTTGGAGTTTGCTCTGGGCTTTAAAAATCCCACAAGCATGGAGTTAAAAAACTTACCCATGCAGTCTGAAGTTCTTCTGGCTTCCAGCTCAGCTCAGGATGACTGTGGCACAATTGATTCCAGATGCTGAATTTCCGGCAGCGGCTGACACACACACACACTCAATTCCTCAGCTCCTCAGGCTCAGACAGGATCCCAGACTACTGCAGACAGCAGAGACTGGCAGCACGAAAAAGAGAGACATTACCAACTCCCAAACTCGTTCCCCCTGGACCTGACTAGAGCACAGGCTAGTAAGTATTCTGGGTATTTTTAGGAGTGCATTAGTAGGATGACATCCCCTGCCTGTGGTAGCCGTGAAGGAGCCCAGCACAGTGCACCAGGAGCAGCAGTTCACAGAGTCTGCAGTAACATCACTTGGAGCCC
This sequence comes from Galbula dea, assembly GCA_013399015.1. Lineage (NCBI taxonomy): Eukaryota > Metazoa > Chordata > Aves > Piciformes > Galbulidae > Galbula > Galbula dea. The sequence continues at coordinate 5,111,130 of VWZX01007460.1, forward strand.
TGTGGGACTGCAAACAGGATCAGGATCAGGTCTCCAGAGGTGTAGCTCAGTGCTCAAAGTGGCTGGTTAACCTGGTGCTGGTTGTAGGCAGCAAATTAATGATGTGATTCCCATTATAAATATTCCAGAGAGGGCTAATGATGATTAATCTGTTGTTACAGAGTTAGTCTTTTATGATTTGTTATTTATTGCTCCTATGACTGTACTCACTGGTGACACCTGTTCCTCATGGAAACATCTATCACCCATTAAATCTTGGGGAGTAATTTAGTGGGGTAACCATTGTGTATAAATAAGACTTATTTCACTTTTTGGTGTGATGAATGGCACTAGAAATCCACTGACAATGCATAACCAAAATTTACAGGATCAAAAACCCCCAGATACATTTTACATCTTGTATTTTATGAGGCTGCTGCCCAGTATCAGTAACTATAAGCAATTAAACCATAGCACGTCTCTGGCATGACGAGGAAGATTGTCTCTGGCATGACAAGGAAGATTGTCTCCACTGCTCCCCTGCAACACAAATCAAAGCTTCTGCAGCAGACAAGAGACTCCAGGAATACCCAGAGGCAAAGGCTCTAGCTGGGACTCAGCACAAGGGCAGAGGAAAGCTAATTATTAAAAATTTTTACTATAAAGATATAAAATTGCAATAAAATGTTAGCAACTGCTTTAGGCTGGGATTTTCCAGAAACTTAAAGGGGCAATAGGTTCCCAAATCCCACCAAACTGGTACCAAGCTCTTACAGGCTTCTCTGAACAGCCTGACCTTCACTCTGACTCATTACCCACTCCACTGCCATTATTTCTCCATAAGCTTTTGTTTAAGTTATTGTGCTCTTAGTTTCCTGTTTCACAACCCTCTAGTGATGCCAGCAAAGTATATTAATTCAAATTTCTGGATTTGCCTTTGAACATTTAAAGGATTAAAACTAATCACACAGCTTCTGGGTGGCTCAAGGCAACCAAAGGTGTAGAATACACATGTCAGATGACTGCTTCTCCTGACTGCCTGTTGCCAAAGCCCAAGTGAAAAAAACCACATCCTCAACCAACCAAAACCAAAAACCAAACCAAAACAAGACCACAAAAAACAAAACCCCCCAAAAGTAGCAGGATTTTTACCAGCCAGAATAACACTGAGGCAAACCCAAGTCTAGCACAAACAGGTGAACCCCCATTAAGGGCAGTGAATATAGTCTGGCTGCATAGCTGTTGAGCATGGTCCTAAGCAAGGAGGTGTACTGACTGTCCTCACTGTGAGTAATGAACTCCCTCAGCTCAGGTCTCTGACTAAGAGCTGCTACATCACCATTGTCATTACTTCATCACACAGAAACCTTTTTTTTTTTTTTTTTATTCAAAGCAGGAACCTCTTCCTCCCAATAGATGTTTAAAAGCAGGTTAAGAGGGTGTAAAACTGGGCATGAGTGAAAGATCTGTCAGCAGAAGTATCAGGTTTGTAGGAAAGGCTTGGAGACATCAGGATTTACTTCTGACCTGATTGTGCTTCCAGAGTCTCTGTTATGCAAGATTTCTCTAGAGTGCCCAGGAGCATGAAGGAAAAAACCCAATAGCTGTGAAGTATCTGGACTGCCAGGAACAAATCATTGGAGTAATTCAAGTGTCTCCAATGAGACACACAGAACAAAGGTGATTTGCCCAGATCACTCAGTGGGCCAATGGTCAGACTGGAGTGGGGATCTCAGCCTCCTAAGCCTCAATCTGCTGAGTGTTTTTGTGAGAAAGATAGATTTACCTAGAGTTTTTCAAACAGATTTTTGCCCCTGATTTATACATAGTACACCCTCACGAGTGTAGCAATGGAATCTGTCCTTCTTAGTCTCATTTCCATTGCAGATTAACAAACATCTTAGAGAAGAGTCTGGTGTCAAGATGTTTGTTGGGATTGGTGGTTTGGTCAGATGGGAATAAGGGAAGTTAATTCTCCAGGGGGATGTGTGTGTAGTCCTATTTCTTTCTTCTAACCATGTGTCCAGCCAGGCAAATCCACAAACATGCAAGATGGTAACAACTGCAGCCAACAGAATTTTTCTAATTATTTTTCTGTGCACAAGTTCTTGTGTTTCTGTATCTCAGATTCCATCCCAAGTATGTTTAAGCTGATGGAAAGACTCCTGTTGCCTGCAGCAGGCTCTGGGTCAGGGCCCAGGACAAGAGGCAGAGCAGCAGCTCCATCTACTTCAGAAACTGCACCCGTGAGCTCAATGTTTCTTGGAGGAGTCCCATTGCCTCAACATGAAACAGCTCTTTGTGCTCTGCTCTGTTGTTCAAATTACTGCTCTAGCCAGTGACATTTTGGGTACACAAGTAATTACCCTTTGGACTCTGAAGACATCCCTTTCCATGCCAGCCATCTCTTGCTTCCTTCCCTTATGTCTAGCACTGATCTACAGACCTTTTGTGAGCCTCAGGTGTGAAAAGCAGGCAAGTTCCAAGGCCTGACGTGGAAACTGGAAAACAAACCAAGCTAAATAAAATATCCAAGCCAGGCATTTTGTGCATATGCAGCAACATGTGCTGCTTTCCAGAAAGTCTGAAGCCTCTCCTTAGGCTGAGGTTCTCACTAGATGATGAACATCTTGACATCTTGATGGGAGTCATTCAGGTCATTGCCTGTCGCTGTACCTAGCACTGAAGAATGGGGATCAACCATGAAAGAACTTATTGTTTTCCAACCCAGTCAATATCCATAACCTCTGCTTTCTTAGTGATAGTGCATGTCTTTTTCTTCATTTTAAGACATGGCCTGGAAGGTGGTGACTGCTGAATTCCTGAAGAGGGAGAAGATCTCTGTTTAGGTACTGCACTTTAATAAAACCAGTGTTGCTGGAAGCTGTAAATCCAAGAAGGATAGTTAATATCTGTCAAGCTTAGCATGCAGCACCCACATAGATAGGCAAGGCAGCCTGGGATGAGCCAGCTCTTGTACTGGAACCAGTTGCCTGCAGGGGAGAAGGATGGGAGGGAAGGACATAGGGAGGGAGCGGTGGGGGCTATGATTCTGCCAAGGGGTAGGGAAATGCATCCTGCACCTGCTGGTGCTGTGGTACAGCTCAAGGTCCTCCTGCTCACCTTAATAAATCAGGTTTACTTAGGCAGCCTATTGTATGTTGCTTAGACACCAAAATGGTGCTGATCTCTCCAGAGTGCAGACGTAGCCTCAGACCTGAGACTTGCCTGCATTTTATCTGGCTGCATCCCAGACAAGTAGCCAGGAGACTGCTTTGTTTTGCACTTGCCTTCAGCAAAGCAACAGGGAGGAAAGCAGATGGTGGTGGTGCAGGTTTGGGGAAGCAGCTAGACCTGTGGATGTCAAGGAAGGGATGGCCTTGCCAGCCTGGTTTCAGTCCAGGTGACAGCAGGGCACAGATGTTGTTCCAATCTATGGAGAAAGAAATGAGACTTCAAAGTGAACAGAAGGGAAAAGCTGATGCCAGCAAAGTTAATGGCAAAACTTCCAGTGACTGCACTGCATTTCATAAAGATTTCTTTCCTGTGGCTTAGATCCATGGCCATTAAAAAGCCAGGTGTACTGCTCATTTTGAATAAAATGGGCTGCATATTTAAATTGGTACAATTTGTTGCATTTATAGTATTAATAAAGCTAAAGCCTATAAAAAAGAGGTATCTGGGGGAAATAAAATCCTTCTGAAAGTTGAGTTAACACAGGTGTTTCTTCTCATATTGACAGTCAGCAGTTCAGAATCATGGAATTTGCTCCCTTTTTAATTAGAAAGGCTAGTGTTTGTTGAGAGGTGAACAAGAATAGATTTTTGACAAAGGATCTTAAAACATATTTTGAAAGAGGTCTGGTTTGTTTCCACCCTCACAGCTGCTTCTGAGTCTAACTCTCTGAACTGACTCTGCTGCTTTCGTAAGCAAATCCAACATATTCCTTTATCTTCTCACTCTGGCAGTTGCTGGGAGTTGACTGCTCCATGATGCAAGTTCATCTGCTGATGGACTGGTGACTGTAGGCAGTATGAGCTGCTTTGGGTTGGATTCATTTCACTTGCGGGAAAGCAACTGGAAGCAATTTTCTATTGGAGAGCTAAGCTTTGTCACTGGCCATCAGGCAGAGTCATGAGACTCTCCCTTCAAAACGTCATGCAGCAAATGAGACTGATGCTTTCTGGCTTCAGAGTGAAAGTCTATTCCCTGTCCCTTCCCCAGCATATCTGCCTCCACAGGAAGGAGTGGAGGCAGAGGGTTCCTCAATGTGTGTGGTCATGTTTCTCATGGGCTGGAGCAGAAGGAGCATCTCAGAAGTTTGAGAAAAGAGAGGCCAAGCCAGGCTGGGTCAGCCTGGGGGGGGGGGGGGGGGGGGGGGGGGAAGAGTGGGAGGGTAAATGTAGGAGAAGATAAATCTCCCAAGCCTGCAGGAAGAGTCTTGGCCATTAACTGCTTGGACAACCGAGGAGGAACTGGTCCCTTGACAAAGAGGACAGGGGCCAAAGGGCTTGCTGAAGGGACAGACTCTTGGCCAGGAACTGAGAGCCTGAATTATTGGTTGGATAAAGGGAAGGGATCCAAGGCTGATGGGCCTCCCATCAAGTTCTTCTGAAGAGGAAAAAAATCTCTCCAGAAATCCTAGCCTGACCTTTCCCTGTGCTCCTGCTCCCGCCTGGAGCACACTGGTCTCTTACCCAGGTCACAAAGGATTTTCCTTGGCACCCAAGACTGGATCATGTTAGTTTTTGTTTGGGTTTGGGGGTTTTTTTATGGGCTTAGAGTTGGCTAGAAAACAGCATTATATTTAATGAAAAAAAAAGGAGGTTTCCCAGTTTATTTTCTTTCTGCTTAGAAATGAAATTGAAACTGTTCTAGAAAATGAGCTCCCCCCAACATACCCTAACAACTCTTCCAGCCAAGTTGAGCTGAGAGGTTTTGTCTGCTCACTTGGGCTTTTTAAAGCAAAAGGTACAATCAAAAAATTCCCAATCTTTTTTGATTATGTGGAGCTAGAGGGCAAGAGAGACTGAATGGGTGTTTTAAAACTTTTTAAACCACCTCTAAAGACTTTAGAGGTCTGGAAGTTAACACATTTCCTTGGTGAGGGTCAGCTTTCAGCCCACCCGGAACCAGCTGTGGCTGCAGTTAGAGACAACAGATTGTGACAGAATGCCCATGACAGATGGCTCAGATATATATACACACACACACATATATGTGTCTATATGTATACAGGCCAACCCTTCCATTTGTCCACCTTTGCAAAATGTTTTGTGACCCTCAGATGAACGTTGATGTTTTAAGAGGAAAACATTATTACTGCTTCGTTGTGGCAGGAGAATAACTTTCCATCTTGAGAGCTTTATTAGCTAATGTGGAACAAAAGTAATGTAACTACTTACTAGAAATGCAGAAATTAATTGCATTCAATTTCATCAAATTCCTAGGAAAAAAACAATATTTGGGTATTTTAACAGCTTTTAAATAAATGGACTGCCAACTGCAAACAGCTGAGCTCTGGAGCAGGGAGCTTGGCTCACAACAGGAAGCAGCCCAGGGCTAACTGCTAATGTGGCTTTTATTCATTGCTTTATTCCAGGTACAATTGTCATCCAAGAAGATGATAAACTCCAACACCTTATAATTATTTCAGCAAAACCAACTTGGAACAATGCATCTGAAATTAAAGGGTACTAGAAAGATGGAAGGTGTGCTGAATGTACTTTCAATAGCTCTTGCTGTTGCTCAAGGTTAAAAATCTCTCTTCTCTACACTTTATATGAAGTGAGAGCAAATCTGACAACTCTCAAACCTACTGTATACCCCATGAGTCAGCAGTCACTTTGGCTGGGGTGTGCAGAGCAGACTCTGAACCCTTCTTCCCCCAGGCCTATCACTAAAGCTGGGCTAGCTCTCCAAAAAATATGCTATTTACACTTCAATCCTCAGCTGCACATCAGAGAGCCTCTCACAAGGTCTGGGATGTTCCAGCAACTGCAGTCCATCAAATGCATTTAAGAATGCAAAAAGGAGATAAGAAATGTTGTGGATGAGATGCTGAGGAAGCTTTGGTGCTGCTCCAGCACAGTCAGAGATCTGCCAGGCTGGGTGGGGAGGTACTCCCCACTGTCCTACATAACCCTTCCACTCTTTGCTTCATCTTTTTTGAGCATGCAGTCTTTTGGGAAAGCAGTGTGTGTGCGAAGCTGTCTGCAGTATAGAGCACTATGCAGCTACGCTCTCATATCGGGCTTTTAGGCACCAGTGAAGTACAGGAAGAATAAATTGGCTCAGACAGCAACACTCCCTCCCTCTGCATTGCCACTAGCCATGTAGCAAATGCAAACTAAACCTTTCACAGCACCTTCCCAGACCCAAAAATCCCCATGAGCCACTGTGAGCTCCACAGAAGCTGGCTCGGGCAGAAGAGGCTCTGCAGCTGCACTGGGAAGGTCAATAAATTCTGACATTTGTTCAAATTAAAGCTCAAATTCAGTTGGCTGCTGTGGTCTCTTATAGTTTCCTGAAGTTGTGTGTGGGGTGTGTGTATGTGTGTGTCTGTGTCCACGAAACCATGCTGGTTAAAAGCTATGCACTATGCTTGTGTTGGGCAGGAGGGTGTTTGTCAGACATATTCCTCCTCGAGGGGCTGTGTACAGCAAGGGACTGAGGGAGAGGAATTTAAGAGATACTTCTACTCATTGCTGAAAGAGGAAAAGAATTAGGGTACAAAGTGAAAGCTGAAGACAGGATTAGAGCAGATGGAAATCAAAGGTAGGCATGTTCAGTCAAGTCCCTTACTCCTAAAATCTTCTCCAATACTTTCAGAGTGAATGAAAATTTTTCCAGCCATAATTCTCTTCAGATCTGCATTTGCTTCTGCCATGAGCTGTAGCATGCCCCATGAGGGACCTTGTTATTTCTGAGAAATGTGAAAGCAAAGGGATATATGTGCATTAGGAGCATTAAACCTCAAAGCTTTACAGGACTTTCCCTGTAGAAGAACCTCAGAACATCTGTTTATTTGATCACGTCCAATTGCCATGGAGATGTGAACACCCTGTGTTATTCACAGGAAGATGACATAGCCATTCTTCTGCAAAACAGAATTTGCTCTTTAAGTATTTCCAATCATAAATCAGGAAAACACCCAAAAATCCACGTTCCACCCATGGCCCCAAATACCACACCCTATTCTGTCAATCTAAAATAAATGCCTATGATAACCTTAAGCTCAGTTTGGATGTGTCCTGCACTGAGAGTGTCAACAGGGCAGTTTGCCTTCAGACCTCTGTTGCTGCCACAGCCTTTCTGGGAGTGATGAAAGGCTTTCCATGGGCAGCCTGGCTGCAGAAGTAAAGCTCATCCTGGCAGAAAGCATTTCTCTACCTGAATTTCTGATATCCACTCTTTGCTGGGAGTATGCCAGAGCCACCTACCAGACCTTGACTCTTCTTGGACCAACCTGCCTGGGAGACAATTAATGTGTTTTAAGGAAGATCATTACGATTGCTCTCCAAACAAAAAGCTGCTAATGGAACAAAATACATGTGGTTATGTGAGCCAGTCTCTAGGCTCTACTCTGCATTAAATCTTTCAAGTCTGTCACTGACTGATTATTTTAGCATCAATGTCATGCTAAAAACCAAAGGCCCTGAGATTTTAGCCCTGAAGTGCAGTCAGTGAGCAACCCTAGCACAGACCTGCCCATGTGCTGCTGTCCTGTGGTTTCCCTGTCTCTTTCTATCTACCTGCCAGTAATCTCCCTGTGTTTTCCCTCTGCCCTGCTGGCAGGCATATTGGTTCCTCTGACACCCCTGTGTGCATCCATCACCAATAAGCCAGGAAAAGAGATGTGTTCTGCCTTCCTCCATGGGCTTCTACTCACAGAAGCATGAGAGGTGAAAGAAGGAAAACGTGAGACACCATCAAGCTAGCGACAGATAAACCCTTAGATCATAAACTATTTGCTTTGTCCTTTGGGGAATGTAGCTCCTTCAAAAGCCATGGAAATTTGGCTAGAGATTGCAAGCCCCTCTGCAGAAGCCTCATTTTTCTGTTTCCTTTGGTAGCCCACTCTCCACTGCCTCAGCATGAGTTATGTCCTCCTACTAGCATTACCTAACTAAATGGATATCCTATCTTCATTTCAAACCAACAAACCCAAGCATCACTCAGTATGTCATTGAAGTGTGAGACTACATTGACCAAGGGACCACCAGTGGCATCACCAGTGGTGGCTGCACACACAGCAGCATCTCCTGGAACTCTGACATACTGCTTTGAGGTGGCTTTGCAGGCTGTGGTGAGGGATGAATCACTGCTGGGTCCCCTGATCTATTGGGATAATTAGAACTCAGCTGTATTGGGAATTAATTCAGTGCCTTTGGGTCTTGCAACATTACAAGGACAATTGCCAGGCACAAGGTTTTCCTTTATAAAACATAGCTTTAATCTCCTAATCCCAGCCTGATATTTCACCCTCTAGCTATTTCCCACATTTTATGATTAAAGTGGCTTTCAGTTAACTTGTTTTATGGCTCAGGTGCCATCTGCAGATACAAATACACACAGAAAAAAATGGAAGGTTGCTCAGAGGCTAGAGAAAAATCCTGCACTTCATCACTTGTTTAAATCCAGCCAGTTTAACAGAGAATGGAAGCTGTTGCTGATGGCTCTGGAGGAGGTGATGTTTAGTTTTCTGTGCATCCACCATTTCACACACCTTCCATAAGCACTGGCACTGCTGAACTCTGTAGTACTATGGAACACAAAAGGGGTCAGCCTATAGACTTGGTTCATGGAAGAAGACATAATAAATGACTTCCACTGTCATTCAGGTCATTTTTCTGTAGGACCTCAGCAAGCACTGACCTTCTTGGGCTGTGTTCCCTTCCTGTACATGTTGGTGAGTGAGAGGGAGCTCCCTTCTCCTACAACTTCACACCACTGGGAGAGCAACTGTTAAACTGTTGTGGTTTTCAGCCTGGCTAATATTATCAGAATAAAACTACACATTGCAGGAATTCCAGCTGATATGAAATGAAGTTGACTTATCTCACTGCATGTTCCACTGGGGGAACACAGTGGGGTTTGCACAGCATTAGCTCTTCCTCTGGCAGCCTCAGCCAGGGGTGTTTGCCAGCTGAGCTCATTAGGGATCTCAGTGGCCATGCAGAAGGAGAATTGCATAAGTCTATGAGATAAATTGTCTATTCTTCTGGGAGGGAGAGGAGCAAGGATTTAGAGGACTTCCAACATACAACACAGTATTTTCTAGTGGAGCTCAGAAATATTTCAGATTGTATAGACTGCTACTAAGGGGTCTGGAAGACTGCTGTAAATATCTCTATTCTCTTTTGCATTCTACATATGCAAGTTGTATATAAGGGGCTGTGTTTCCACTAGAAGAAATGTAAGTGGGTCACTAAAGGGTTGAAACCCATCTCTCTGTGCCTTAACTGCAGGTTGCCATCACAATGCAAAGGAGGAAGTGGATTTTAGACCCTGCCTGCAGATAATGCCAAGTAACCTGCTATGAGAAGAAGACTGCAATCAAATGAAGGATCTGTGCATAAGGGAGCATTAAGGTCAAGCTCAACAGGGTTCTTAAAGTAGAGAAATTCCCTCATTTCCTTAGAACTACCTTCACACACAAGGTTTCAAGCTATTTATAACAGAGCTGAGCCTTTATTCCTGTAACATTCTGGCAGAGACTGCAGGAGAGCATCAAGTAATTTGCCTTTAAGATAAACATGTGGACAATTTCCGTGCCTTGGCTTTGCTTTCCAAGATTCCCAAAAAGTAGCAGAAAGAAGACAGGCCCTCAGTGGCAGTGTGAAGGGGCAGCTCAGTCTTGCCAAGCTCTGGACTTCTCCAGCCAGGCTGTTGGTGGAGCAGCCACCCTGTAACATCTCCAGGGCCACTTGAGGAGCTTCACAGGGACCTGGCTGAGTCTTTGCCTCATAGAGAAATGGGTTTGCAGTGACAGGGGCTGCCTGGCAGCTTCTAGTGGCACCACTGGGACCCTGCAGTGCTTTGCTTGGCTTAGTCCTGAGTTCAGCCCAACAACATTTGGCCTTCTCAGCTCTCAAAGTGTTGAGCACAAGCAGGTTTGGTGCCTGTGCATCCCTGTCCTCCCTTTAGGGGTCAGTCAGGTTCTTGCATGGTATGGGACAGGAAGATGATGGCTGCCAGGTAATCCAGTTTCTCATCTTAGGCTCACACAAGCACTTGTGTGGTTTGCTTATGGACACTGTATTCAGGCCCAGCAGTCACAATTAGGATCAAATCAGGATCCTGCTGTGCTAAGGAGTGCTCTTCTGGAGAGCTGTATGTTTATAAATGCTGAGAGCCAGGAGGATGGACACCATAAGCCATAATAATGTTTTTATAACATCTAACATTTGTGAGGTGGGGTTTTTTCCACCCAAATTAACACTGAGTGCCCTCCTTTGGCTTTTTGCTAGGTGACCATGAGCTAATCAGTTAAGTGACATTACAGCAAAAAACCAAAAATCAAAATGGGATCTGAGAGGAAGGAGTCCTGTGAGGAGTCCTCTGGTCTTGTGAGTGAAGTAGGGCAGGAGATCAAGATCCTAAAGTCAGGAGAGAGGCAGGGGAAGGAGCTGCCACGTCAACAGGAAAGGGATATATCACTTTCAGAGCAGGCACAGCACAGGGCAGGAGGAGGTACAAGAGGACAGCAACAGAAGAGGGAGGTGCTGGCTTAAAAAAGCACCTGCAGAAATGTAAATGCCTCCAAAGATTTATGCAGAGCCCAAGGAAAGACTCTTGGTTGAAAAGCAGGGATTTATCCCCAAATCACCTTAACTTTCAAATGAGATGGAAACAAAAGAAGACTTGAGGAATTACTATTAAATACTAAAATGCTCATAACAGGGTGATAAGGTTTCCCTACAAAAGCAGCTGTGCTAAAAGAGTTGCTTTTCCTTTCCATTCCTTACAAGCCACTGAAGGATTGTGGAAAATCAAGTGCTCTGTGTAATGCTTCACTTCATGGCTGGCACAGTCAGTTGAACTTTTGAAGGATCCTGATGTCCTTGGTGGGGAAGCTCTGCAGTGCCTCACTGTGAGGAAAGCCAAACCACAGGCCATGGCAGCCCTATTCCTGCTCATGATGTTCTTGGAAATGAGACTCCAGTGTCTTCAGGACACCACAGGAGCTAGCACAGCAGGTGTTTCTACAGTGGCACAGGCAACCTGGTTTCTACAGGGCAAACAGTGCAAATAGTTTTATATAATTTCTTGTTGAATCGTTTGTTCTCTCCTTCAGCTTCTCCACTGCCTTCCAAAGATGAGTGAAGAGAAGTCCCTTGGAGTTACTGCAGCTATCTCAGGGAAGGGAGCCAAACAGAGAGAGCATGTCACAGTGCCCTTCCTAATATCAAGTGCACCAGGGCCACCTGTAACAGGGTTATCACCATGTCAATCAGTGGAAATGATGCTACAAGGGCAGCTCTGGATTGGAGGGAAGAGCCAGTTCTAAATGAGCAAAGGCAAAAAGCAATGATGACTTTGAGCTGGCATTCAGTGGGAGTCTCTGTTCAAGCCAGACCTCTCTGCTCTCCTGGGAGCACCCAGCCCCCCTCTATGGACTGGCTGCAGTTCCACCTACTGATACTCATTTATCTTTACCCCACAGCTGGTGTCTGGGCTACAGCATCTGGGCTGATACAGGAACCTCCTGATGAATTCTGTGGTTTGGGTTACAAGGCAGGCAAGAATGACAACTGCTCAGTGCCCTGCAGCATTTTCAAATGTACTTTCTTTGCATTGCTTAGCTACACATGAGGCAGCAGAAAGGTTCTGACTGAGGAAGGCTGGGTTCTGTGTGTCCAGCTGTTACTTGTGATGTAGGAAGGAAAACATCTGTATCACACCAGTCACCCAGTCACCTCCATGAGCAACAACGTAGATCAGACACTATGAAGTGGGCAGACTTTGCATTAAAAATGGGGGGATTAGGTCATATATAACCTTTTTTATCATTTAGTGTGTTTAAAGATTTGAAGGAATCCCTTCAATCATTAATCTTCCAGAAAAAAAACAAACCAAACAAAAAACTACAAAACCAACAACAACAGACCACAACACACACACAGAAAAAAACCAACCCAAAATCCCAAAGCAAGTCTTTTACTTCTGCCTCTACTGGTAATCAATTAGAGCTAAAACCAGAAATGCCTTTTGTTTTTTGACAACTCTGTTATCACTTGTCCTGTGCATATTAGTACAGTGGTTGAAAACCAAAGTCTTTAATGGACAAGCTATAGACCCTTCAGAATCCTGTCAAACATTTCTCCTGCCAAATGAGAAGCATTTTACACCATCTAATATAGTGTAATACAGCCAACACACCCTATGATGCATCAAAGAATATTGTGTCACTTCCAAAGTTACTGGAAGTGATGTTTAAAGAAATCAGCTCTTTCAAAACCAAGCTCTTTTCCCCTGCATTATCTGCTTTTTCTAGCTGACCTGAAGAGGTAGTCTGATAACTGTCATTAGAATGGAGGCAGTCCAGCATAAAGGAGGAGTTTCTCTTTTGGAAGCACTTAAATGTTTTCATTAAATCACTTTTTTTTTTTTCTTTCTAGAGGCCTTTCTAACCATGCAAAGCACTCCAACACCTCATTTTAAATACACCAGCAGTTTCAATGAGATCAATGAAATTATTCACATAATAAGCACTGAAATGCTTTGAAAGGCCATGATGAGCAGCTACAAAGTATGAAGCAGATCCTTTGATGTGAACATAGACATCCTCACACTTGCAGAAAGCAGGGTTGAGGCTGCAGTCTGGTTTTCAGTGATAACTGACAGAATTCCTGACATCTCTCATCAAAAAAAGAAAGGTATTTTTGCAGCTTGACTTTATTACTGCTGGGGTCTGGAGCAGATCTCCCCTCAGCATTCCTGCATGCCAATCACCTCTGCTCCCCCCTGAGGGCTGCAGCCTGGGCTGCTCCTCCTTCACTTCCAACTCTTTCCTGGTGCTGAGCCAGAAGGTTTTCACCTGCTGCACTGTATTATGATTTTCTTCATCCAGTTCTGTGCTGGTGAGGTATGGTTTGCAGCAGGGCCAGTGTGTTGCTTAGGGCTGGACAAGCCTACAGGGACATACACTAGGAGAATGGACAGAGTAAAATCCCCTGAACCATTCTGCTCTCCACAAGCACCACCTTAGGACCACAAACAGATTAATGATATTTAATATGAGTAAAACACAGTCATGGCCTGAATCTCTTTAGGCAAAGATCTGGCTGAGAAGCTTTTTTTCTAACAAAACAAGACCTAGGGGGTCTGGCTTCTGTAGGGCAACTGGCCACACAATCCTCTCCTAGAGAAGAAAACCTTTTTCCTTCTGGCTTGGCCATACTAACCCTGCTGATCTATGGTAAAATCTCAATGCTTTTAGCTTCCCCTTGTTCAGATTCACTTGGGAACACATCAGATTTACTGCTTCCTTAGGTTTAATGTTTTCCAGCTGAAACATGCAGACATCAAAGGTCAATTGATGGATTCTTATCAGGTTTACTGGATTTTTTCCATAGGAATCTCCCAGCAGGGTACAGTATCTCTGTCCTAGAGGGTGGAGTTGCTCTGATTACTAATGTTCTCCTTAGCCTCCATCTATATCTAATAGCAGGACACTGTAAGTGAGATATTGGTTGCCTTGGCCGACAGCCAGAGAGCTGAACCCGTGACATTCCCAGCAACAAGCTGGCACCACAGGAGCCAGAGCTGATGTACAGCTTTGCTAAGTTACTGAAGCAGACAGCCTTTAACCTGCTCACCCATCAATAATGATATAAGCACCATGTTCTTTGCCAAAATTAAGTGAAGCATCCCTTTAATCTCTTCGGCTTTCTCACTTTGGCTAGGAAACAATGTCAAATGGCAGACAAGGGACAGGTTTAACTATTGCACCATGTGAGCCACCACCAAGGGGAGTCAAATGGCAGAGCTTCCCAAATCAGAGAGAAACACACATGAGCTCAGCTGGCCTTTCAGACTGAAATGCCTGTGTTCCTGAATGAGGACTGAGACTCTGTGACTGAATGAGGCTCTGTGACTTGTCTTTGAACAATCTAATTTTTTTTAAAGACACACTCAGAAACAAGGTTAAAATCATTTACACCACTAAGCAAAACCAGAAAGATTGTCCCAGTCTCACCTTCATGCTAATGTTTATGCAAAACTTGCATTCTTCTGCTGTGAGCCATAAAAAGCACCTTAACAAGGGAAGGAATTTGTTTAGTAGACCCTGGCCCAGCCTCCCATTCCATCAGCCCCAAGTAAGAGAGCATGGAGGAGTCATTCAGGTTTTAGGTCCTTTTTACAGAGCTGGGCACCATCCTGCACATCCCTATCTCTTCTAGTTCATAGCATGTTCCCTGTTGTACTGAAATGAAGTAACAGAGCTGCTCAGGCTGCTGACATCTCTAGCAGTGTGAGCCATCTGCACTCCTCCAACGGGTGGTTCCTCCCACGTCAGTGCAATGAAGGTTACTGGCAGGACACTCAGTCTACATGAGGACTTGTTCATAGAGCTTTTCTATCATCCTGTCCTGAAGGGAATTTCACTTACAAGGACTGATATTTCTGCAAGCACCACCCTTCAGAAGCAGCATGTTGCAATCACACGTCAGAAGCTGGTGAAGTTCAGCCATAACTTCATATGTATTGCTACGTGAACATTCAGTTTCTTAAGAAAGGAGACATAACTAGCAACCACCTTTCTCCTCAACTTAAAATGTGTCTTTCATAAGATGATTTACTAGCTTGTCTATTTTTTCTGTAACCTTTACAAAAATTAACTTAGAAATATGCAATGTCATTGATGAACCATTCCTGCTATTAATATTTACTATGTGATTTACCACTTTACTGGAAAAGCTGAGGTTTGCCTCAGCTTCAACTCTGGAAAAGAGGAAAACTGCAGTAATAATTCATCTTCTAGATTATCCAGATGAGAATTAATGAACTTGTACTAGTAAAAGTTTCATGAAAGAAAAGGTATTATTGCCACATATTGTAATAAGTACCTGCCTGAGACAGGTTTGCCCTGAAGAACAGGTGACACAGTGACCACAGTGTATCAAGAACTAATTTAAACTACACAGAACAAAATTCTGGATGATTTAGAAGTCTATCCATTTCCTTGGAGAACTGTTACTTTTGCTACATTTAGGCTGGGAACAGGATCCCAGCCTGCTGCTGCTGCTGCAGAAAAATTCTGGCTTGTCAGAATCAAGACATAAAACCCCAAACACAATTTAATTGCAGCAGGCTTATAGCTCAATCCTGGAAAAACCTAAACAGTTCAGAATAAGCAGAGCCAAGTTGGATCACATATTCTTGTGACAGCATTCATTTCCTATAGTATAAAATGCTGGGATTTCTGCTCTCACTACTATAAGTAGATATATACAAATATAATAGCTGAGATATATAACGTTTTTTCCACGACCAGCTACACCTGAAAATAGAGGCCATGAAGGAGGATGAAGCCTCCTGGTACACGTCAGCTCTGCTCTGGCCCAGCTCTGATGAGGAAAGAGCTCAGTTGTTATCCCAGTTGCCAAACTGCAGATGTTGTTGTTTTCCAGATGTGGGTGCTTTTAAGGGCAGTCTGAAAGCAATTACAAACCCAGGCAAATGAGAAACCTGAGGTTAGATTGACTTATTTCATTTCAGACATTTCCTGGAAGCTCTGCTTTTCAGGCCACAGCAGATTGGCATAACACATAAGTTAATTATGAACGTCCAGTTATTAAAAAGAAACAAAAACCAACAAGTCAGATTTGCACCTTTATTGGAGCTGAAATATTTCCAAAGTGAGCAGTAAACAAAACGTCTGTGCTGAATCACAGAGTTATGCAGAGCTGGAAGGGACCCACAAGGATCATCTAGTCCAGCTCCTGGCCCTGTGCAGGGCACCTCAAGAATCACACCATGTGCCTGAGAGCATTGCCCAAATGTTTCTTGAACTCTGTCACACTTGGTGCTGTGACCACTTCCCTGGGGAGGCTGTTCCAGAGCCCGATCACCCTCTGGGGGAAAAATCTTTTTCTGATATCTAACCTAAACAAATCCCTTCATAAATGTATTATTGACAGATTGATTAACTGGGCTGAATGCTTCACAAGCAGGTCTGCCTCTTTGTCCAGTTCCATCCAGACGTTCTCAACAGACCTGTAGGAAGCACCATCTTACCATCACAAAACTTATAGGAATATTTCTCCAGTCTAGCTTACATTGCTCCTGTTGATGTAGAGCCCAGAGGGAAGAGGGCTCTGTCCCTCTTCCCTGCCAACTGGAGGCCAGGCTCAACCCAATGGCCAGACCCTGTCTGGTTGAAGCACTGCCCTGGCCACTGTCAGACCTCTGGGGAGAATCTGGGGCTGAAAAAGACTCTTTCGTTTCAGCAGCACTGCTAGCTGATGCAACCAGTTCAAGTGGGCTTCCTGAGTAGGTTCATGGAGTGTTTGGGCTCGCTGCTCTTCCCAGCCCCAGCACTCTGCTTGCTCAGCACTACCCGTGTGCTTCCACAGCCAAACCATCCCCGTGTAGGGTTACAGAGTCAAGCCAAGACAAGCTCCTTTGGTAACACAGCGAAGGAGCTCAGGGAGGAAAAGTGTCTCTAGGAAATGCCAGAGTGGAAGGGAGGGACTTTAGCTTTCGTGGAAAAACAGAAAAACGTGGAAGGAAGCCAGGTGCTCATCCTCCTTGGAAGCAATCTTCCTACTCCCTACCCCTTTATATAAACCAAGAAGAAGCAGCTTTACAAAGCCTAAATCTTAAAAAGAAAAACAAAAAAAGTGATTAAATGAACATGTGCTACCACCTGCTGTCCGTGGTTTGCAAGAGCAGGCTCCTCAGCAGGGTCGGGCACTACACAGTCTCTCCACAGCCTGGGCAGCGTCGAGGTCTGATGTCCCACTCCTTCCCCAACACCTCAGTCTGGTCAGGCACAGACCCAGGGGACAGGGAACAATCATCCTGAAGAGGAAAGGATTGAGATTCTGTTGAATTATGTTCAATAAAGAGCAACAATTACGAGATGAGGTTAAGGGGAAGGTCAGGAAGGTGCCAATGCTGGAGCAGTTTCATGTGGATGTCAGATCCATGGATGAATATGGAGGTACCAAGGTGGAGAAAACAGCAATGGTAGCTCCATACACCCATGTCCTGGGCATTCTCCTGGGTCCATCATCACCTGCTGGCCCATCGCTGACAGGTTGCTGCTGTTACAGACAGTCATTATGGCAAACCACTGCAGAAGAGTCACCAAATAAATATGAGTTTAAACAGACAAATTTCTGTGCAGGTCACTTCACTTCCACACATCCCCACCAGGTCATTGACTCCTAACTAGCAAGGCAGATCTGAAGCAACAAGTCACCTAAGGCTGGCAAGAATAACTGCCTTGAGCTCACAAATACAAAGAATGTATTTAATCTTTTCCTGTTGCTGTGGTGAGCAAACAGAGTGTGCCTGGCACAGGAGGCAGCAAAGGTCCAGGCTCTTCTTGTTTTTGTGTATTACCCACATTTATTTGTCAAATAAAATGGAGACCAGTGGAGTCAGTCCAGGTACTCACCTTTCACTGCAACCAAAGGACTCCCAGGCACCACTATCCTTTCATTTCTTGACAAATAGAGAATGAAAGGAGTAGAAAAAGCTCTGGTTCCAATTGGTGTAACCAGAACCATGTATGTCCTGAACTCATGGTTGTTTCTGAGGTCCTACAGGACAGAAAGAATGGAAAAAACTTCTGGACATACCAAAAATCCACCTTTACCCTTCTTAGGCCAAGCAAGGGCTTTTGTGTTGACAAAGGCCCTGAGCATCAAAGTTACACTTCTCAAAGTCTTTACATCTGCTTCTTTTCCAACGTCACTGGTACTACTGGTTCATGGCACTTCTCATCCAACACCCTCAAAACACCTCTACAACTAAACAAAGGTTTTACAAAGGTTAAATGAACTAATCCCTCAAACACAACATTATATAGCTGAGCTGCAAACTTCAGACACCAACTTAGTGCAGAACATGTTATGCATTTGTCTC
This sequence comes from Galbula dea, assembly GCA_013399015.1. Taxonomy (NCBI): domain Eukaryota; kingdom Metazoa; phylum Chordata; class Aves; order Piciformes; family Galbulidae; genus Galbula; species Galbula dea. Next base: position 5,129,211 of record VWZX01007460.1, read on the forward strand.
AACCAACCAATGTGCTGAGCTGTGCTGGCAGAGATCACTCATGAACAAGACATTGGGAAGGATGTTACCTTTTCCAAGAAGATGTATGAAAATGAAGTGTGGCTAAATTCAACTAATAAATTACTCAGATATAATAATTTGACCAAGTGCAACAGAGAGTTTGATTGCAGCAAAGATTTCATCAGCAACTTCCTTGGCATTCCCAAGTCTGTTGCAGTTTGCTTTGAAAGCAAACCTCCAATGGTTTGGTTTTGAAGTGATCACATCTGTAAGCACATCCACCCCAGTTTTACCTGAAACAGTTTTTGTTCAGCCAGCATCAAAGTAAAGCAGAAGGGAAAAAGATATTCAGAGTAAAAGCAAAAAGGAGAATAAGCTAATGGCAATTCAAGCTTTACAAATACATTTTGAGGGCTTTTCTCTTACTTTCTCTCTGCCATAAAGAGAAGAAAGGAATCATATACAGTGACATAAAAATGAGCAAAGGTAAAAAATAAAGTGTTCTAACCTTTTGGGGTTGTTCTGAAACCCTGATGGCATTTCAGCACTCCACGTCTATCTGCAGGCTTGAGCCAGCGAGCGGATGCTGGGTTACTTCACTCTCATAGCATGAACTCGTCCTCCTTGCTATTCTCAATCTGTCACATTCAACAATCACATGTGAAAATGACTCAGGCTGCCAGTTGTCTCCTTGTTGTGCTTGTTGAGCATTTGCCAGTTCCTCAGGAGAAGGCTTGATATTGAAAGCCACACTTTTAGAAATGTGATTTAGCCTGAGGCTACTGCATTAGGCTCAAACACTTTGATTTTTGTCCTACAACTTGTTGTCCTATTTCTCCATCTCACAGCCCAATAATTGTAGACCCAGAGGAAACAATGGCAGGCCAGATCAGTGGCTTGTTCAGTCTGCCATTTCACCCCAACTGAAGGCATTTATTCAAAGTGCCTAATATTTTGGAAGGAGTGGAAAAGCCCTTAATGCAACATATCAATCACCAGCTGTAAACACTGGACAAATTTTCTTCTTGCCACCTGCACTGATCACCTGAGAAGCAGGCAACAATTTTCATCTTCTTCTGAGCAAATGCCTTTTAGTGGTAGAACCTTTTAGCCAGCATGGCTATAGGCACTGAGTCAACCTCCTCCCCTTTGCAGCAGTGAACACCCTGCACCCATTCAGCTCACTGAGGTCTTCCAGTGCTTGGAAACAAACCCCTTCCAGTTTCATAATCTCAGCACCAATGCCTGCATTCAAACCCTTCAAAAGGAAATTGCAGCCCCAAGGATGTGTACTGTAGCCTGCACTGGCTATAGGAGCAGCTCACAGACAGGTACAATATATGTCCACACTTATTTAGGTGAATCTTAGCCTGGAGTGTCCCAAAGGAACAGACTCAGTTCTGCAGGAAGGAAGGAATCTAACCTGTAGCTCCATGGAAGCTGTTGAGTTTTAATAATTATTTTGGCTGTGTTGGTGTTTCACTCAATAGTATGTTGTCCTCCTTCTCTACAAACCTAGAGTACTAAGGAAAGCATTTTATCATTCCAGATAATGTAGAGATATCCACACTTAACTACCAACTAACTTTATTCAGTCACCTTGTGGTTTGTTTTTTTTAACTACCTATAGGGGAAAAAAAAGAATGTTAGCACCAAAGATAGCCTCATGACTAAAGTGTACTTTATAAACTCAGTGGAGGTTTTTTCTCCCAGTAGAGACTGTCCTTAGCTGAAACTCTTCAGATAAATAATGAGCTCCTCTACAAAACATTCAGCAATGAGGACATTTAACATTTTTGCTATGTATAACAAGTAGCAAAAGGAAGACTTAAGTATAATTGTAATCATAAATAGTATGAAGTCACTTACTATTATATAAGTAAAATTTGGGCCTAAGGTTTGATACAAGAAATAAAATTAAAGAGACTCATTCCAAAATCTTCATGCACCCATTTGATTGTTATTCAAAGCAACCCCTTTACAAAAGCTAAACAAGAAATCACACTGGGTTTCTCTCAAACATCAGAAGGTGGTGGGAATGGGAAACAAAGTTTGCAGCATCTTTGAATAATGTAGCAAATAGACTTTCTGTTGAAGAAGGCTCCAGAACTTCCCCCAGTGACACAGATAGCTGTTGGAAAGCATACGGTTTGTGTAAAGACTGCGTGTACCATATGCACCTATCACTTCACTTGCCACTGAAACAGTTGTGTCATGGGTGGAATGTGGCAACTCTACCCACACACAGGAATGTGATACAACAGATGAAGAGAGTGGAAAGCCGTGAAACTGCACGGAGAAATTTAAGTAGATTGAGCCCATCTCTACTTCAATGGGAATTAGATCAGGCCTCAAATGAGAATTTATGGATGACAGCTGGATTAACATATATATTTCCTGAAAGACAGTACCTTTCTAAACTGAAGAGTTCCACAGTGTCACACTGCAGCCTTAGCTCACTTTTGTGTTAAGAGAGAAACCATTATTTTGTAATTCATTGTAATTTCCTCCAGGACATAGGTCTCCTTAGTTATCTCTTTTGAGTCCTGATCCTACTTAATTTGCAAGGTATGAGACTGTAGCAGGGACAGCTTAGTGTATATGTGAGTTATAGTCTCCATATATTCCAGTTCATGAGCAGGAAACGGTGCAAGCATGAGAGACCAAATTAAATTAGAAGTCCAGCAGTCTTCCATTTCAGTGAACTATCAGGCATCAAATGATGATAGTATTATTACATTTTCTTACACAAGAAAAACTGCACACCCTCTGGGGATTTTTTTAAAGCCATGCCCAAGTGGCAGTCCCCTGCCTGTCTGATCCCTGGTGTGAAATCCTGGCACTCCTGAAGGCTGGAGCTTCCTACCAGTCATACGCAACTAAATCAGACATGCAGTGCCACGGCAGGGGGAAGCTTTACAACACAGGAGCACAGATGGGATCAGCTTGCAAGTAAATATGTTTCTGTTGCTACAGAAAAGCATAGAAAGCAACAATGAATAAAGATGAAAAATAAGATGCTGACAGAAGAAGGAAAAAAAAAACCAAACCCAAACAACCCAAACACTAAAATGGATACAAAGAGAAAAGGATGTGTTGGAAAGGACAAAAAAGCTGGATGGGTTGTTTGAGTGACTGGCTTTCTACTAGTGAGAATCCTTCCATCTTACATCAATAATGTCATTATTTGGCATTTCAATTCTCAGTTGTGACTCCACACCTGGATATTAAAGTATTTCATACCAGTTTTCACTATTGCCTCAAACACCTAAAAGCTCTTGCCCTGAAAGACAAAGCCTTGTGCTCCTCTTGCAGTGCTTTGAATGCAACCAGGAGTTCTGCTCATGTGATGAATGCATGCAGGTCATACCTTTTATTTTTTCTTTCATATTATTAACTTAGTTGTTATATGAAAAGATGGTCATCTTCATGGAGAAAGGTAACCAAGAGTTGGAGAGGTGATTCTTGAGAGAAATTTGTAAGAATCAGCCTGTACCTAAAAAATGACAACGAGAAAGACAACATCGTGGTTCATAATCCCAGCTTCTTACCAGTGTTCAGACTTTAATATTTGATTAGGATCACTATGGTATTCTTACATCTGTTTCTTTACTACTACAGCATAGCACAAGTGCACACACTAGAAAATATTAATAACTAAATGCTCCATAGAGCTGTAAGCTTGAGGTGCAGAACAAGATTCAATACACTTTTTAAACTGTTACAATCCTGTTACCAGATCAATTATCTAAATTTTTATAACAGTCATCTAAACATGGCATAAGCATCTCAGGTGGTGGCAGAGTTAAGCAGTAGTATCCATAAAAAGGAGTTAGAAATTCCTCTCTCACTATGGAAGTCTTCATATTAAATGCAGATATTTCTAGAAAGAAAGCTTTTGATCATATTCAGCTTCAAGTACTCAGACCATTTGTGTGTAACAATGCAAATTAAAGCAATGCTAAGGCTGCAAAGCCTTTACCTATTAATTGTGCCATGCCAGGATTAAAATTCCTTAATTCAGCTCTGTTGTGGATATGCATAAGGGGGAGTTTTCAATTATCTTTTTACACACAAGTCTTCTGGAAACCACTGAACTCCATTCCATGCAGAAGAAAGCAGGAGTATTAATTGCCTCAATGCTTTTTGTATGAGGCTTTCACTGTAATTTTAATGCTCAATAAACATCAAAGAATTATCTTTCCCATGACAGAAGATGCTCTTACATTCACTGGGTAGATGGAGAACAGGCCATAAAACTTAAGGCTGAAATCATTAGTCATGCAATGATTTTAGATGTACAATATGAGTGCTGCAAGTCCCCATTTTTCAGGGTACCTGCCATATTAGGAATAGCCCATGTTCAGAGCAGTGGTGCCACTGATCTCAACAGCCATGGAAGGTGTGCTGCAGCTCAGATCCCTGTCTCTCCCTCGACCTGGATGCACTGAAAACATAGAGGAGAATTAAGGTTTTCCCTCCCATTTAGGATCACTCTCCTCCTCTTTGTTACTCCCTTCTTCTCTCCTCATTATCTCCCCTGCTTTGCCATAACTCTGCTCTCCTCCCCGCTTCATTTCTTGCCTCCAGTTACACTGTTTTTTCACACTCCTGGGTACAGAAGGTGCGGGAGCAGAGAGAACTGAGCCTTGCCTTCTTCACCTCTTCTGTAAGCTAAACATTAAGAGCTTTCACAGGTCATGACAGCTCTGTTCCTGCTCTCTCTGGGTGGGGTGGTGCCTCTTCATCTCACCCATCATGTATGGGCCATGCAGGGTGAAGGAGATGTCTTTTCTTACAAAGACTTTAGAAGACAAACAAGCCTCTACTGTACCTAGTTCAAAACAGCACAGCTTCACCAAATTTGGCATTTTAAACAAAGCAAAAAGTACATAGCTCAGCCACAAAGATAACTCTCTACCACAAGTTTCACATCCCTCTGTCTGCATCTGCAACAGGACCTCAAACCAGCTGTAAGCATTGGTAATATGGACCAAGTGGCCCTCCCCAAGTCCTCCCAGGCACACTTCCCAGCTTCTTTCTTGGATATTGTATGAAGAGGGGAGTTAGGTGCTAGGAGTTTTTAAAGCACTCATAGCAAATACTTCTATCTCCAGGTGTAAGGTCAGAAAGGTTGTAGGACATCCACCTTCACTTTGTGGGACATGTGGTTGCGTGTCACAGGTGAGATTTTGCTCAACTGAAGCCTTGTTCCACAGCACAAAAAAGTATTTTTGGTTTAGGGCTAATGGATGAAAACTTCTGCTCAGAGTACATTAACTCTGTGTTGTGAAAAGAGACTCAATTCTGCTCTAATCCTACTGTCTTCCACAACAGCACTGTCCCAAACTCAGGACAGCAGCACTCCATGTGACACAGCAGCTCCTGAGAGGTACGGAAACTCTCACAGGCAGCTAAAAGATTAATGGGAAGGGCTCTCTTTTGATTGATGAATCTCTGACCTTGAGCAACAAGAGCACTTGCACCAAGTCTATCTGCCATGCGAGACAGACAAAATGAAAGAGGCTCGTATTACACTCTCAGATCTCATTAGGCACCCAGACCAGAAACACCGATACTGGCCCTGGCCATCTGCTCGTCTGTTTGCCTGGTTACAGGTCTGATAACACTTACAGGGAGCAAAAGTTAATCATACATACAGATGAGCAGCAGCACTTCTGCACAGGAAATTCAGTGGAGCATAACAGTTTCTAAAAAAAAACCCCACCCCCATACCTGGTTTTATTTCATTCTGTTGTTTCTAACCACACAGGCAAGTTGTCAGCTCAAAGAAAAATTGTTGACATAGAAGTCCATAACTTTAGACTCTTCAAATATTGCTGTACTTTTTTCTTTATAAATAACCTGCAAAGTTGTCATAAAGTGAATTAACTTGAAATCTGCCCAATGGCTGTTAAGGCTACATAATGGGCAATAATACAGAATTATTTTTTATTGTTTTTTAATGATTTCCCCTAATGCTTTTTTTTTCTTATCTCAGTTATTTGAAAATGACTAGGATTTTTCTGCCCACTTGTTCTCCATTTGCAGTGGTGAAGGCCATCACCGGCAGACCCTTCCAACTCTATTGTAACATTTACCCCAGCATCCATCCCTGAGGAATGAAGTTTCCCTGTAAGCGTTTTTCAAGAGACTTATGATCAGCTGAATTTTCTTTGCTGAGCAGCAATTCCTGGAAAATCCTGCAACGTATTCAAAGCCTTTCCTACTGCTTTTGGAGAATTAGCTGCGGGCAAAATAATATAGTCTATTGAGGCCATATCTGACCTAGAAAGTATTCACTGAAGAATGTGCGGGACAGCTGGTTATTGGAAAGAAAAGACATGCAGGAGAATGACATGTAGAGCTCCTCGAGTCAGTTCTAAATGACTGCCAGCTCTCCAGAGCCAGCCAAGGCTGGGAAGCAGATATGGTGCTTCTGCCAGAACCTGTGCTACATCCCGTAATGGAGCAAGCTCAGCTATCTCTAGCACAGGACTGTGCCATGCAGTGTGGATTATTATCCCAGTGTTTCAGATACATGATACAGTAAGGCCAAACAGAAATCTGCAGGATTATTTCTGACAAAGTGCCAAAGGGCTCAGCCTTTCCGTGGAGGATGCTGCGTGATGAGCTGTGGTACAGAGCGTGCCAGGGTCATCTTTGTCAAATTGCTGCTCTCGGTGGTTGGTGGTGGTGTTCCTCAGAAGTACAACCAGGTACCACTCTCCTTTAATTTATGTTAAAAGAGAATGCCTTGTTGCACAAGAGTGCGAGCGTCATTTATTTCCAGCTACGTATCCAGTTATACCTAAACAGATGAGGCTTCAGTTCTTACTTAGCTTTCCCAGTTCAGAAACAGGATTGTGTGCCTGGGATAATGTCTTTTTCTTTACTATTCCTTTCGAAGAGGTGATACATACCAACTTTGGTATGATGGCTTGTATCACCCATACTTCAACATTTTAACCCTCTGAAAATCAGAGGAAATCCTTCATGTGGAAGTCATTATTTATGATTTGGGTCAGCACTACACCATGGATGGCACTTCCCCACCATCACTTCACAGGCATCTCCCATCTTACTGTAAGGTCTTGTGGCACAGGGGCAGCAACAACATAAAAATGGCCTTTATTTTTCCAAATGTCTTGGTATGCATCCATTAATTGGTTCAAGGGAGAAAATTACGTCAGCTGTAACCTGAATTTCCCGAAGGTGCCGATGGCACTTCTGGTGGCCATTTCACGGTAAACACTGTTCCTGCAAATGTCACAGCAAAGGATCTGGGGCAGTGTTTTGCTATGAAAGACACAAACACATAAAAGATGTCCTCTTTCCTAAAAAGCCTTCAGCACACCATCCACATTTTGCCTGAACACATCCACTGCCAGTTGGAGTTCCCGATTCGGACTTTTGCAGAAGAATTTAAAGTTATTTTACAAACAAGTGACGATTTTATAAATTAGGCTTCCTGGACGCCTGCTGGAAACCGTTTCCCTGCGATGTGCCAACTGCACTGGGTTCGTAGTTTACGATACAGTTGACACATTCCTTCCACCCACTTTTCTGCCTCCCCCTTTCCTCCGCGCCCCACCGATCCCCACGGAGATACCCAAAAACACCCGTCAAAAGCCTTCCTCCGCCCCTTTTACCACCCCTCGGCCCCTCTACCCCTTCTCAGCTCGGCCTCAGCCCCTCGGTCCCCACACCCCTGGGTACCCCATAGCTCCCCCCAGCCTCCTGCCCCCTCCCCGCGTTCCTCTCTGCGGCTGCGGAGCGTGCGCTGAGTGCGAGGGGCCTGGGCAGGCGGGGAGGAGGGAGAGGAGAGAGGAGGAGGAGGAGGAGGGNGTTTTTTTGTTGTTCGTGGGGTTTTTTTGAGGGGGGGATCCTCTGCGCTGTGTCGTTTTGGGGTGTCATGGGGGGATGAGGCCTCTCTGGGCATGAGGGGGCTCCGGGGAAGAGCGGGAGTGGGGGGGTTTAGTGGTGGAGGAAGCGCTGGGACCCCCGTTGGTTGTTGGTGCGGGAATGGCCATGGGGAGGCTCCGCGCCCCGGCTAAGCGAGTGGGAAATGGCTGGTCTGAAAACGGGGAGCGGCGGGGGGAGGGGGGG